>OY744535.1:96955352-97552149 GCA_963556195.1 Sepiola atlantica
TTGTAGTTCTGTAATAACTTTGTCACACTTTAACGACACTGTCACTCTATAATTACATTGTCACCCCAGACAGTAAGCAATAAACTTACTCCACCCCAAAGAGGGGAGGCAAGGCCTGGGAGGATGAACCTCCTAGGACTACTCAGGACCAATACATCAGCTTGACAGATAAAATGCCACCGAAGTGCCCTAGTTTCTGCCGGACAGATTGTCGAGATCAGAACCTCGTCTTGTATGCAACTGCACTTGCGCCATAGTGCCAAATAAATGCAACTAGCGCTGCAATGCCACCAACATCTGCCATCACGTTTAGATTTAACTGTATTTATTGTGTCTGGGTAAGTCCATTTATTCCTAAAATAGGTAAACCAGCTCTTTTTAACTCTTTAGAAATGATACAAATAATTAAATTAATAATAATAAAATAATTAAATTATTTGATTATGTTTATTACTATT
This sequence comes from Sepiola atlantica, assembly GCA_963556195.1. NCBI lineage: Eukaryota > Metazoa > Mollusca > Cephalopoda > Sepiida > Sepiolidae > Sepiola > Sepiola atlantica. Next base: position 96,955,811 of record OY744535.1, read on the forward strand.
ATTACACAACCGTTTAATTGTGATGCCGCAAAACACATACAACTTTTCTTTATATATTAGATACACTAAATATATGCGATATTTTTCTATATTGTCTTTTTTATTTATTAGATGCATTCAGCACATCAACCATTTAACTGTGATGCCGCAACACACATACACACATACAACTTTGCTTTATATATTAGATACACTAAGTATATGCAATATGTTTCTATATTGTCTCTTTTATTTATTAGATGCATTCAGCACATCAACCATTTAACTGTGATGCCGCGACACACATACACACATACAACTTTGCTTTATATATTAGATACACTAAATATATGCTATATTTTTCTATATTGTCTCTTTTATTTATTAGATGCATTCATCACATCAACCATTTAACTGTGATGCCGCGACACACATACACAGATACAACTTTGCTTTATATATTAGATACACTAAATATATGCGATATTTTTCTATATTGTCTTTTTTATTTATTAAATGCATTCAGCACATCAACCATTTAACTGTGATGCCGCGACACACATACACACATACAACTTTGCTTTATATATTAGATACACTAAATATATGCGATATTTTTCTATATTGTCTTTTTTATTTATTAGATGCATTCAGCACATCAACCATTTAACTGTGATGCCGCGACACACATACACACATACAACTTTGCTTTATATATTAGATACACTAAATATATGCAATATTTTTCTATATTGTCTCTTTTATTTATTAGATGCATTCAGCACATCAACCATTTAACTGTGATGCCGCAACACACATACACACATACAACTTTGCTTTATATATTAGATACACTAAGTATATGCTATATTTTTCTATATTGTCTCTTTTATTTATTAGATGCATTCATCACATCAACCATTTAACTGTGATGCCGCGACACACATACACAGATACAACTTTGCTTTATATATTAGATACACTAAATATATGCGATATTTTTCTATATTGTCTTTTTTATTTATTAAATGCATTCAGCACATCAACCATTTAACTGTGATGCCGCGACACACATACACACATACAACTTTGCTTTATATATTAGATACACTAAATATATGCGATATTTTTCTATATTGTCTTTTTTATTTATTAGATGCATTCAGCACATCAACCATTTAACTGTGATGCCGCGACACACATACACACATACAACTTTGCTTTATATATTAGATACACTAAATATATGCAATATTTTTCTATATTGTCTCTTTTATTTATTAGATGCATTCAGCACATCAACCATTTAACTGTGATGCCGCGACACACATACACACATACAACTTTGCTTTATATATTAGATACACTAAATATATGCGATTTTTTTCTATATTGTCTTTTTTATTTATTAGATGCATTCAGCACATCAACCATTTAACTGTGATGCCGCGACACAAATACACACACACAATTTTGCTTTATATATTAGATACACTAAATATATGCGATTTTTTTCTATATTGTCTTTTTTATTTATTAGATGCATTCAGCACATCAACCATTTAACTGTGATGCAGCGACACACATACACACATACAACTTTGCTTTATATATTAGATACACTAAATATATGCGATTTTTTTCTATATTGTCTTTTTTATTTATTAGATGCATTCAGCACATCAACCATTTAACTGTGATGCCGCGACACACATACACACATACAACTTTGCTTTATATATTAGATACACTAAATATATGCGATTTTTTTCTATATTGTCTTTTTTATTTATTAGATGCATTCAGCACATCAACCATTTAACTGTGATGCCGCGACACACATACACACATACAACTTTGCTTTATATATTAGATACACTAAATATATGCAATATTTTTCTATATTGTCTCTTTTATTTATTAGATGCATTCAGCACATCAACCATTTAACTGTGATGCCGCAACACACATACACACATACAACTTTGCTTTATATATTAGATACACTAAGTATATGCTATATTTTTCTATATTGTCTCTTTTATTTATTAGATGCATTCATCACATCAACCATTTAACTGTGATGCCGCGACACACATACACAGATACAACTTTGCTTTATATATTAGATACACTAAATATATGCGATATTTTTCTATATTGTCTTTTTTATTTATTAAATGCATTCAGCACATCAACCATTTAACTGTGATGCCGCGACACACATACACACATACAACTTTGCTTTATATATTAGATACACTAAATATATGCGATATTTTTCTATATTGTCTTTTTTATTTATTAGATGCATTCAGCACATCAACCATTTAACTGTGATGCCGCGACACACATACACACATACAACTTTGCTTTATATATTAGATACACTAAATATATGCAATATTTTTCTATATTGTCTCTTTTATTTATTAGATGCATTCAGCACATCAACCATTTAACTGTGATGCCGCGACACACATACACACATACAACTTTGCTTTATATATTAGATACACTAAATATATGCGATTTTTTTCTATATTGTCTTTTTTATTTATTAGATGCATTCAGCACATCAACCATTTAACTGTGATGCAGCGACACACATACACACATACAACTTTGCTTTATATATTAGATACACTAAATATATGCGATTTTTTTCTATATTGTCTTTTTTATTTATTAGATGCATTCAGCACATCAACCATTTAACTGTGATGCCGCGACACACATACACACATACAACTTTGCTTTATATATTAGATACACTAAATATATGCGATTTTTTTCTATATTGTCTTTTTTATTTATTAGATGCATTCAGCACATCAACCATTTAACTGTGATGCCGCGACACACATACACACATACAACTTTACTTTATATATTAGATACACTAAATATATGCGATTTTTTTCTATATTGTCTTTTTTATTTATTAGATGCATTCAGCACATCAACCATTTAACTGTGATACCGCGACACACATACACACACACAACTTTGCTTTATATATTAGATACACTAAATATATGCAATATTTTTCTATATTGTCTCTTTTATTTATTAGATGCATTCAGCACATCAACCATTTAACTGTGATGCCGCGACACACATACACACATACAACTTTGCTTTATATATTAGATACACTAAATATATGCGATTTTTTTCTATATTGTCTTTTTTATTTATTAGATGCATTCAGCACATCAACCATTTAACTGTGATGCAGCGACACACATACACACATACAACTTTGCTTTATATATTAGATACACTAAATATATGCGATTTTTTTCTATATTGTCTTTTTTATTTATTAGATGCATTCAGCACATCAACCATTTAACTGTGATGCCGCGACACACATACACACATACAACTTTGCTTTATATATTAGATACACTAAATATATGCGATTTTTTTCTATATTGTCTTTTTTATTTATTAGATGCATTCAGCACATCAACCATTTAACTGTGATGCCGCGACACACATACACACATACAACTTTACTTTATATATTAGATACACTAAATATATGCGATTTTTTTCTATATTGTCTTTTTTATTTATTAGATGCATTCAGCACATCAACCATTTAACTGTGATGCCGCGACACACATACACACATACAACTTTGATTTATATATTAGATACACTAAATATATGCGATTTTTTTCTATATTGTCTTTTTTATTTATTAGATGCATTCAGCACATCAACCATTTAACTGTGATGCCGCGACACACATACACACATACAACTTTGATTTATATATTAGATACACTAAATATATGCGATTTTTTTCTATATTGTCTTTTTTATTTATTAGATGCATTCAGCACATCAACCATTTAACTGTGATGCCGCGACACACATACACACATACAACTTTGCTTTATATATTAGATACACTAAATATATGCAATATTTTTCTATATTGTCTTTTTTATTTATTAGAGGCATTCAGCACATCAACCATTTAACTGTGATGCCGCGACACACATAAAACTTTGCTGCATGTACATACATATTTATTTCAGGTCATGTTAACAAACTTCAACATTTTTTAAATCAATATTTTTACATTAATAAAATATGTTTTATAATATTGAGTTTTTCATATTAATGACTTTTTTCTGTATTTATTTATTATTCAGGGAGAAGCGATAATGACTTTTATGCTGAAGAACCTTTTGCATTGGTCAACAACAATTATACGTTGGTTTGTGAAAAGAATATGATTCAAGACGTTTTGTTGTTTGACGACAAAAAAATAATAGGAACCATATCTGTTAATTATGTTAACAACATGGATGAAGAAAACGTTGATATCATTGCTGATCAATGGAGGGTAACATTACTCATAAAGAAAGTTGCTTTAAAAGACGATGGAAAAATATTTGGTTGTTTTCCTCAAATAAGCCATCTTTCTTTATTAAATTTAACAGTTAATGGTGAGTATGTTTACTTTTACTCCAACTAGACCATCCGTGACCCGTTGGGTCAGTATTTGTTATATATATTATTAAATACAGGGAGAGAATCTTTCTTTATTAAATTTAACAGTTAATGGTGAGTATGTTTACTTTTACTCCAACTAGACCATCTGTGACCCGTTGGGTCAGTATTTGTTATATATATTATTAAATACAGGGAGAGAATCTTTCTTTATTAAATTTAACAGTTAATGGTGAGTATGTTTACTTTTACTCAAACTAGACCATATGTGACCCGTTGGGTCAGAATTTTGTATATACATATTATTAAATACAAAAGCAACATCGATTTTCCAGCAACTGATGGTCCGACACTTCTTTTAATATGAATAAAATCACAAAAGGGAACTTGTGTGGCATGTCATCAATTTGTTTGTTTACACTGCACCTGCCGGTGATAGTCTCTCTTTATTTTGAGATTATATCTTATTTCACTTAAATGTAACCCTAATTATGGTTTCACGGGCAAATTCAAGTGGCAATAAAAAAAATAAAAAAAGCTGACGTAATTTTTTACTTCTATTTCCTGACAGCCATTCGAATGAGTGGTCATAAAAAACTGTGCTCGTCCTAAAACCCCAATGGTGTGGGACAAGCCAACAATGCCATAGCCTAACATAAATGGCAACCAAAGACTGTCTCTCTCTTTGTCTCTCGGATCTCTGTAATCCTATTGTTACTCTGTCCTAAAGCTAATAAATCTTCCACTTAAAAGAAGCCTTATGTGTCCTGTGAATTAATCAGAGAAAATGATGACAACACGCGAGGTACCAACAACGGTGTGTATAATGAGATTACACACACCTCACACGACATGGCATTTCAGACTTGATGGAGAGTACAAAAACAACTAATTATCCTCTTCCCAAGGTAAGACATGAAGTCAGTTTTACGTGGGGGAGAGGGGTCAGTCTCTTCCGATGAGGGCACTCTTGAATAGCATATAAATAACCCAAACTTTCCCGATGGTGGAATTAATGCCTGGGAGGCTGCACTTTTGACGAATTAGTTTTAATAAGCAACGAATGTCGTAAGAAACCTTAAAATGGGTAAAAGTCCAAAGATTGACAATATTTACGGCGAACATTTCAGAATGGACGGTGAGCCTCTAATCAAGGCAATGCATCATCTTTTCAACACAATTCTACAAGAAATCACAGTATTTTGAATGTCGATGTGAATTTGGTATTTATGTCTAAAAGGAATGGTAGAAGAGTGCATAAAAATAGGTAAGCCACCGAGATGATGGTGTGATACCTAATGTTCCCAGACTGCCAGATGAATCAATCAGCTAAACAAAGTAGTGAGACAATTAAATCGTTAGCATTATCTCCCTTCCCACACACTCATACATGCACAGACATACACTAGAGGGCGATCAGACCTAATTCTCTCCCTTTTCACCATGCAATTGGGCTCTAAGATTGAGGACTATAAAATCTAAAAACAGGGATTCCCCTCCTCTTTTTCCTTTCTTGATTCCTAACTCCTTGGCCTTTTGGCTAGAAGCAAAGTATGAGATCTGTTCTGGTACTACACTTCACTTATTCTGTCCTCGGTCCTTGAAGGAGAAATTTCCAATTCAGAGCGCTTTTTTTGAGGGAGTTGAATTTTTCCCCACCTTAAAAACCGACTTTGTGTATAATTCTGTATTCATGAGAAGGCAAATAAATAGCAACTCACCTGATGCATGAGTGCATAGCGCATGCACAAAATCCAAGGTATGTGATACACATCCTTCCAACTTCTTCACACTCACCCGCAAAAAACTCTTTTCAGAATTTCTTGGCCCATGGACACATTTTTACGCACACAATTAAACTGTGAGCGACCCTTTTTTGGTTCGAACATTTTGCCTTCGTTTTCTCCTTTGTTTCATGTATTTGCTAGGGAATTTATAATGTCTTTATGTTTTTATATAAGCATTACTGAATACCAAAAGCGCTCTATTCTTATAAGAATGATATACCTTACTCTAATTGACAAAGCGTTTATTTCCTTACAAGATAGATAGATAAATAGAAAGAGAGATAGATAGATAGAGAGAGAGAGAGATCCACCAATGAATGGGGATCAAATACAAATAGCATTTAAAAAAGAATTTTTATTTTTCATTTCGTAGTGTGGTTAGACATGGTGAATGTTTTGCCACTGATATTCGAAACATGAACACCAAAAGAATGACAACGTTGATCTATACATGAACATATCAATTTGATTTATGACTTGTTTGAACCAACAATCCATTGCCTCCCCTCTGCCATTGTCGCAGATACCATTGTAGTGGAAACGTCAATACCAAAAGAATGACAACGTTATGGATGTCGGCAAGCACAGTCACTTCGGAAATCCTATCGATCATATCTGAACGAATATACAATACACTGGACAAGGCAGGTTGATCTAGGGCAGTAGTGCTTGATATATCTAAAGCATTTGACAAGGTCTCACATAAAGGTATTCTCATAAAATCTAATTTATACTTGACAAACATTAAATATAATTAGACCATTCCTATCCCAAAAAAGATCCAGATTGTCCTCGATAGCCGTTCATCCGAACATTACATAAATGCAGGTGTATGCCAAGGATAAGTCCTGTGACGTTTATTGTTCCTGATTTTCATAAACAACCTTCCTGATGACATTGTGTCCGAGATGGGTATATTTGTTGATGACACCACGCTCTACAATCGTAATGTGAGCAAAACAGATGCACACATATCCGGAACAATAGGGAAATCCTTAGAAATGCCACATAATCTACCGAACTTACACATTACTACAGAAAGTCTCACGCGGCAACAGCCTAAATAAACATATTCTGTTCAATTTTTTATCACAGACAAAACTCTTTCTTCGCTTAGAACGTTCATGGACACTTTGAAACTCTGATTAACTCTTTACTTTTGGTTCTAACAAGTCATAAATCAAATTGATATATTCATGTATGGATCAACGTTGTCATTCTTTTAGTATTGACGTTTCCACTACAATGGTATCTGTGACAATGGCCTGCAAAGGGGAGGAAATGGGTCGGATGTTAAAACAAGTCATAAATCAAATTAATATATTTATGTATGGATCAACGTTGCTATTCTTTTAGTATTGACGTTTCCACTACAATGGTATCTGTGACAATGGCCTGCAAAAGGGGGGAAATGGGTCGGATGTTAACACAAGTCATAAATAAAATTGATATATTTATGTATGGATCAACGTTGTCATTCTTTTAGTATTGACGTTTCCACTACAATGGTATCTGTGACAATGGCCTGCAAAAGGGGGGAAATGGGTCGGATGTTAACACAAGTCATAAATAAAATTGATATATTTATGTATGGATCAACGTTGTCATTCTTTTAGTATTGACGTTTCCACTACAATGGTATCTGTGACAATGGCCTGCAAAAGGGGGGAAATGGGTCGGTGGTTAAAACAAGTTATGAATCAAATTGATATATTCATGTATGGATCAACGTTGTCATTCTTTTAGTATTGACGTTTCCACTTTTTGTTTTGTCTGTATATGCATCACCCCCCGATTTTTTTACAATAGTCAACAGAAAAAATGGGTGAAAAAACAAAACAAATATGCCAAAACATAAATGTTACCAAAGTCATGAAGAGTTACTTTTTTACTTACCTGGATATTTTTTGTTTTAAAGTAATTTTTTTAATTGCATTTTAATAATTCGATAAAAATATGATCGATTTTTATCTCATTTCAAAATGGCTGCCAATCCTTTTCTGGAATTTTCCAGAAACACCTTTTTTCCATAAACTCGATTTTCAAAGGCATTAAAATTTACTTTTCTTCCTATTTGAAAGGAGAAAAGTGCAATAAATAAATAAAATTATCAAACTTCGGACACAGTTGTTTAACGTCTGTCAGCCATTATTTTTTCATTCCAACGTAAGCTATTTGACCCAACTTTTGATTGAAATATAAAAGGCTTTAAAATAATCTAAAACACAACAAAACTCATGCAGGTATGTAGAAAAGTAACTTTTCTTGCCTTTGGTAACATTTATTTATTGCCTATTTATTTGATTTCACTCTTTTTTCTGTTAACTATTGTATGAAAATCGCCGTGTGGACTTGTGTGTGAATTCGTGAATGTCTCTAGTGTTGTCTACCGAGATGCCTGTGGCCTAATGGTCACGGCTACAGTTTGGTCCACGTGCAAGAAATTTAGTTGATAACACCGTGGTTGGACTGACATGGGTTCATGTGGGAGATTGGGTTTCTCACTGCTGATTGTGCTTGGATTCTTACTTAGGTAGCTAATTCCTAACTGGTGCTTGGCTACCAGAGAACTGTTTCTGATTGATTGAAGTCCGATTCCGAATTAAGTATTTATGAAAATTGTTTAGCTGTTGCTGCCGCTATACCATAAGATGTGTTTTTGCTTAAAGATACAAAACACGTGGCAAAAATTTAACAAATTCTCACAAAATAAGTTTCGGCTGTAAAATAGTTCATAATTATTTTTAGCTAAAATATTAATTAAAAAATATTTATAATTACCACACTCATCATAATCAATATTACACAGGCAGATAACCCGGGGGCAACGCCGGGACACGGGTTCCACTAGTAGACTACACTGTTTTTCTATTATGGTTTTATTATTTTAGAAGTTTGTGGACTTGCGTTTGTGTGCCGTTAATGTATGTACATTGTTTTTGTTCGAATGCTTGATTACGACACTGGCCGTAGTGTCAACCATGTGGTCTCCATGATTCCTGGAAAGCAAAGATGTGCAAACAATCTTTGATTTCGTTGAGCGTCGGTCAAATCATAAGGAACCCAGAGTCCAAGTTTTGAAACTTTTCCTACCTCGTGAAGGCATGAAATAATTGTGGTATGGGTTGCATTGAATTGTTGAGCTAATTCTCTGCTCGTTAACTTTGGATTGGCCTCCACAGCGTCTTTAATGGCGCATTTATCAATTGATTTTGGCTTTCCCGAACGTCGCCAATCTGACAGGTTAAAGCTTCCAGAAGAAAATTTTGCAAACCACCGTTGACATTTTCGATCATTCAGAACATTTATTCCATAGACAGTTCCAATATTCCTTTTAGCTTCTGCAGCTGAGTTTCCTTTTTTGAATTCATAGAGCATGCAATGTCTCAGATGCTCCTCACTAATATTCATTTTTTGACGGCTGAGACCGTTAAACTTCATTAATTACTTTATTTGAAAGGCAAAGCAAGATATTAAGACACCAATTCTCCAAAAAATCTAGAACTGTGTACAACTTAGGAGGCTGCAAAGTGATGAAGTAAAAATACGACATTACTTTCTTTCCAACCTGATACATACAGAAATTCATTGGAGTGTGGAAAAAACAAAAAGTTTAGTTAGTAAGACCCTCCCAAAACTTTCTAGATAATAGATCGCCCACTGTTTTCCGGTTTGTTCAGAACCGAAAATAAGCAGGTCAATTTCTAATGGGGAGTGGGATCTAAGTGATAAAAAAAAGAAAACTGGGGATGGAGTTTTGAGAATGGGTCATGTTCTTCCAAGATAAATATTTATCCAACAGGGATCTAGTTTTGAGATTACGTTACATCTCCACACCCTAAAAAATTACAAAGAATTGCAAACAAATAAGAGTATAGTATGAATTCTGCTAATTATAATTACTTCTATTATTTTTTTTTTAATGGGCACAGAATAATTTGTCGTCCGCACGGAAAAATTGAATCTGTGTCAGCGCGTTCAATTGTAGCGAAAGAGAAGAAATGCTGTAAATGGGAATGTATGTGCCCGTTGAAGAATAGGAAAAGTCTTGATGACCAATATTAATGTAAATGCTCACGCAAGGAATGTACAGCATGGAGTTCTTTTTTACCCTAACCCTAACCCTAAACCTTAACCATAACCCTAACCATAACCCTAAATCATAAACCCTAACCCTAAACCCTAACCCTAACCCTAAACCCTAACCCTAACCCTTAACCCTAACCCTAACCCTAAACTTAGCCCTAAATCTAACCCTAAACCCTAACTCTAAACCCTAATCCTAACCCTAACCCTAACCCTAACCCTTAACCATAACCCTAACCCTAACCCTAAACCCTAACTCTAACCCGAACCCTAACCCTAACTCTAACTCTAACTCTAACTCTAACTCTAAACCCTAACCCTAACCCTAAAGTTAACCCTAACTTTAACTCTAAACTCTAACCCTAACCCTAAACTTAGCCCTAAAACTAACCCTAACCCTAACCCTAATCCTAACTCTTACTCTAACTCTAAACCCTAACCCTAACCCTAACCCTAAACTTAACCCTAAACCCTAATCCTAACTCTAAACCCTAACCCTAATCCTAACCCTAAACCTAACCCTAACCCTAACCCTAATCCTAACTCTAAACCTCTAAACCCTAACCCTAACCCTAAACCTAACCCTAAACCTAACCCTAACCCTAACCCTAACCTTAACCTTAACTCTAACTCTAAACCTCTAAACCCTAAACCTAACCCTAAACTTAACCCTAAACCTAACCCTAAACCAAACCCTAACCCTAAACCCTAACCCTAAATCAGAAAATGTACAAAAAGAAAAGAAATCCCTGCAAACAGTTGTTTCGTTGTTTCTTAAATAAAAAAAAGCATTTTTTGAAACTTTTCGTTGCACAAAAAAAACCCATTTAATTTTAAAACATTTAATTAATGTTTAGCCATGGTTTCTTCGTTCTTTATTTTTATATATGTATTATACTTCTAGCTTCTTCGTCTAACTTTTATTATTTGCAACTTTTCTTCAATTTATCGTCTGGCAGTCTTCACCTCGGAAACTCTCGGGCGCTTCCGTAACCTGCCTGAACGTTGACGATGCAAAGTCATGGAAACGCGGGTCGTTCTTTATATAAGTACCCTTATTTTTCATTCTAAAGAGAGTGCGTTGTGATCGGTATATACGAGCGTTGACTGCCATATATGTCGAAATGTTGTAGACTTAAAACTATAGATAAAGTCTCCTGACCCTCCTGCCTGTTCGGCAAGAATATATAGCGATATCACATGGACCACATCGTAAGACCACTCAATATTAATCACGTGTTAATATTTGGACATTAAAACTGACTGACCATGGGGGCCACTATCTGGTATGAACATAACTTTTGCAAAGTGTCAAGTTGCTCACCATCATAGTGTGGAGCCTCATATCCAAAAAGACATTATTATTTCAAAGAGTCAGTTAATTTAGTGGGAGGTCAACCCCTGTCCCATCACCGGCCTGTCATCTTCAACATGCATCTATATGCCCCACTAAACTTACTTCTATACCCCACACATGTTAAATGCATATAAATATGCATTTAACATGAATCTATTCACCCCACTAAAGAGGCATCTAGGTATTCCGCTAAACATGAATCTATGCACCCCACTAACCATGCATCTATACACCCATACGAAACATGCATCTATGCACCCTACTAAGCATGCATCTATGCACCCTACTACACATGCATCAATGCACCCTACTACACATTCATCTATGCACCCTACTACACATGCATCAATGCATCCCACTACATATGCACCTCTGTACCCTACTAAACATGAATCTATTCATCCCACTAACAATCCATCTATGAACCCAACTAGACATGCATATATGCACCTCACCAAACATGCATCTATGCACCTTACTAACAATAACTCCATGCACTCTACTTAGCAGGCATCTGTGCACTCCACTAAATATAAAAGGATACCTCCGTCTTATTCTTAGATAAATGGTACCTTCGTTTTCAAAGTGTCCAGCCGAGATATAATGCTGCCAATATATGGCACTGAACATTTAATAGATTCGTCAAAGTTCAGATAAGGTTTCTTTGCTTTAAATATGACTGGTATTTTATGAATTTTAACTTGTTATCTTATTTAATTGTTTAACTGCGAGGGCTCTGAAATACCTAATTATTACACGGGCGCAGGATTACTCCTCTCTGTGAGATGGACCCATAGATCTTGTCAGGTCATCAATCTAGGAGAAGGAAGGAAAACTCTGATATAAAAACTGTGCTACTGACTACCTCTCGTCTTGGCAGAAAACCGCTGGGGGGAGAGTCCTCCTTAGTCATGATCTGAAGACTAGAACAAAATATTCGGTTTGCAAACCTTAAATTGATTAAGGAGTAGATGAGCTCTGCCTATTGCCCGGCTTTTGCACTAATTCTTTATCTAGGTAGTAGCGCAGACACCAAGTGCTTGGCCGTGTTTGCTGACTAGGACAATAAACGGCGTCTCTCTTTCTCTCATCTCTGCAACTTGGCGAACATTTTCTGTCACTGAGACTCACATGACTAGTCGCTGGGTCGCTCTTGTTCCAACATGTGGAGGGTACAGGTTAGATAGCTTGTCTGGCTGCTATTTTCGACTGGTAGTTCAGGAGCCTCAACTCTTAAATAGTGCTAAGAGTGGCTGCTCCATCAACAGTTGTATAATATCGTGGGTAACTGTACGTGCCTTGTCGTGCATGGAAAGGGACCCTACAGTTAATCTTCGGTGGGCTTTCACAATGTCACAACCCACATGGACAAGTCTAGACTAATGGTCTGATTGTGTGAACTTTAACCTTCCTATCTAAAACCAAAATGACAGTAAAAAGAAATAGAAACAAACCTAAACCAGACACCCACCAAAAAACATATTTGCCTCTACCCTTAAGGCTAGCATTCACAAATAGCTTAAAACCAAAATCAATGACGTATAAATATTTCTCCTAGTAAACTTCCCGGATATCCTAGCACTAAGTGAAACAAACCTAAAATCCCCAATCTCATCACACAATTTTGACATGGCTGAATACCCCCCACTCTACTTTAAAGACTCTAACACACATATGCACGGGCTGGGAGTTTGTGTTCGGAAAACCGCCCCTTGACTAGAGAACATAGTCTAGAATCAGATGATCAAGCCTACATGTCCTAAAGATTAACCTTACAGCACAGTGTTAGTTACTTATATTTCATATACCGTTCTGTTTCGACCCAGGACTGTACGCGATAAACTTTGTCTCTGAAAGCATAGATACACCACTCTTACTTGACTCAAGTGCCTAAATACAGGGATTTTTCACATCTACATGTTACATTTTTGATAGGACAGTTTTCTTAAGGCAGGAGACAATTTGGCAACAAATGTCTTCAAATGCGCCAGTGAGTCTATATATGTTTTTGAAGTTATTTTCTTAAAGATTTGAACTTTTTTGTATTCATTACAAGGATGCTGATTGAATAAATAAGCCAATTTTTCTTTTCATTTTAATTGAACTTTTTGCCACATTTTTACTGTCGTCTGTCGTCTTTTTGCCCATTTTGTTATTTTTAAATTCACAACTAGTATGTTTTAACCTTTTAATTTTGCTTTTAAATTCGTTTAATTCTGTTAAAACTTGCTTTTGTAAATAGAATTTTCAAAGTGTGTTTTTTGTGTGTAATAAAATGTTAAAGCAGTAAAAAATATCTTTAGTCCAAAGAAAAATATCTTAAGTCCAAGGAAAATAAAAACAATAAAAACCAACCTGGCCACCTGCGATTAAAACCTGGTGTTAAAGTTAGATTCTCAAAACTTTAAAAAGTAAATGAGAATTTTATTTCAGGATCAAAAATACAATTAAGACCAACAATCAGTTTCATCCAAAATTTGGGCGAATACCAAACGAAATGAGCAAAAGAAAACAGTGGTCCCTATTCTACAATTAAACCGATGTTTAAACTTAATTAAATTAAAGAAAATGTCTTAAATTTTTAATTTGAAAAGCAAATAATAAGACTTTCTTACTAATTTGTTTTTTTAGAACCGAAAGTAGATTAGATATCTTTTTTTATCTTAAAATATCTATTATTGAATATTAAAATTGTAAACAGTTTTCTTTTGTTACAGATTTCAAATATAGACGCTTCACTTTTTTTATTCAAATTTTTAATTTTAATAAATGTTTTTGCCCGACCTAGGAAAATTTGCTTCGGTTAATTTTTCGGGGGAGGAAAATTTGACCCAATATTTTTTCAACTCCCAAGGTCTAGGCCAGATATTTTGTATGAAATTTTAAGACATTAAATGGATCTCTGAATTGTTTATTGACAATATATTGATATTTTTTGGCCAACTTATGAAATATATTTTTCATTCAATCTTTAAAAAATAAACTTCATTGTTTTTTTTTCGCCCCAAATTGTACTATTGAAAAAAAATGGATAAATCGATTTGTTTGAAAGTACTTGCACCTTTCTCCGTGATAAATAATAATATACATTATACAATATAGTTACGTTCTTAAAACAAACAAATATTAAACAACCACAGTCTCTCCTCTCACAGAGAAATGTTTTCTTTAAAAAGAAAATAATCACTAATAATGTTTAAAAGCAAAACTTTATTTACTTAGAACAAATCTAAATTCCCTTCCAAAATAAATAGAAAAAGTATTGGGTCAAATTTTCCTTCCCCGAAAAACCTAGTTTGTTAATGTAATGAAAATTAAAACTTTTAAAAAATACTTCATGGATTTTTCTATTTCTATTTTATACCTCAGGAAACGAAAATTTACGTATGCTTCGTCCGACATGTTCTCTTATAACCCTTAGCACATCTCAAAATATTAGCGAGATTTTGTCAAATATTATCTCACGGTGACATCCCCACTTATATTGACGAGATCCTTTAACGGACACCCCTATCATTCAACCACTCATTGGCAGAATAGAACGTTTATGTAAGAAGGTACATTTTCATTATGGAGTGCTGAAAAAGAACCGCTCCTTTTTTATAGGAGTTTGAGTTGGAGCGGCTCCTTTTTGAAAATGAGGAGCTTGAGAAGAGCCAGCTCCAATTTTGGGCGTTGGAGCAGGTGCGGGAGCAGCTCCAAAAGTAGTGGAACACGTAAAGCCCTGTATATATATATACACACACACACACACACACACACATATATATATATATATATATATATATATATATATATATATATATGCTTAATCAAGGTGGAGATAAAAATAAAATATTTAGACAATTAAATAAGACAATAACACGCTATCCTGACGCTTTTAAATTATATGAAATAAATCAAAAGAAATTGATAAAAGAAATCCAAAACTCTACTATAAAAATGTATAACATATGTAAATAGTCCATGATGAAATAAATAAATAAATGTATATATATGTATATATGAAATATTTTTATAAATATATATTTTTAATTTAAAAAAATTTGTGGATAAAGAAAATAACCAAGCGGGGAAAAAAGGGGGGTTAAAAAAAATGGCATCATCTAACTCAATAAAATATATGTTCTGTAAAATAGTAAACTCAATTTGAAAGGAACAACACAGGTAAGGAGAAACTATATTTAATAACTTAAAAAAAAACAAATCTGGAGGCAAAACTAAATCAAATATTTGTAAACTTTTTGATTAAAAAATAATTATTAAATAGGGAGGTGGTGTCTGATCAACACTGCTGGGATGCCATGATAAAGAAATACTGTTTTGTTTTTAAAATCCCGAAACAGTTTTCATGGTAAACAACTGACGATCCCTTATATAAAAAACATATATAAAAACATATTTATATTAGAGTAAATTCTTGGAAGTTAACTAATATAGTGATTGCAGTAGATTGATTGACTTACTAGACAAAAATCTTTCAACGAACAAAAAAATTTTTTTTTTTATATATATACATATATATATATATATATATATATATATATTTATTTATATATATATATATATATATATATATATATATATATATATATATATATATATATATTTATATTTATATATATATATATATATAAATTATATATATATAGGGAATGAAAGATCTCAATTATAAGAATAGCTTGGAATCTTTAGATTAAACTTATTTATTAAAGAGAAGAATGATGTTTTAGCGGCAGCAGTAAAATATTTTTTATAAAATACTCAATTTTGATTGGTTACTGAAACAGGACTTCACATACAGGATATGATTCAAACGTTGCCCTGGGAGCCGGTTACTGGTTATTTCAGCGAGGAACCAACAGACTGTCAGTCACTCAGTCTAAAACTGTTATAAAGAATGCTATGCGACTCTCAATTGCTACTAAACTGCTCCTACTTATGAAAAAACAAACCTAATATTTTCTTTCAGGTTTTACTAAAGACTTTTCTCGCTTCACTCAGAGACTCTTTAAGAATAAAATGGACGAATTCATAAATAAATAGAAAAACATGAATTTGCAGGAATATTTTTGGGGTCTGTCTAATGAAATATTTAAGAGACTGTGATGTGTGTATTCCTATTATATATTCTGTGGGATGAAAAATAAAACTCTCTTCTAACAGTAGCAGCAGTAGCATCAGTACAAAAATATTTTTCATTAAATCAAGCCCCGAAGGTCAAGACAATACCGATCTATGGGGTGCAGTATCCATCGGAACAGATACTACACTTTGATCTTAGCCAAAAGGAAACAGTAGCAGCGGTAGCATCAGTACAAAACTATTTTTCATTAAAATATTTAATTTTGATTGGTTAGTGAAATCGGACATCCACGCTTAATTCAAAAGATGCTCTGAGAGCTGGTTGCCGACTATTTAAGCAGACAGACAAGGAGTTAACTAACAGCTTTCACACGAACCCTTGGCCATCATTCTCATAGGAATTCTATGCTACTCATAATTAAGTATGCACAATGGCTACTCCTGCTGTAAAATATAATGAAAGGACTCTTTTATTTGATATTTTAAACGAATCATGTTAAATAAATACTCATTTTATTGGAATTAATTGCTTTTGCAACTCTTTGGTATTGTCTTTTTCTCCACAATTTTGGTGGAATCAACTTTCAAACGGGAACAAAAAAAACGCCACAAGTGACACAGGTGTGACTACAAAACCTTCACAGGATAATTGTACAAAGTATCAAATGATCTCAAATGACTTTCACAAAAGAGTAGGAATAGAAAATACGATCCTAATAAAAGTTCCAACTTTTCATTCCAATAATTTGTTTTGTTTCAATTCTTGTTTATTATTCAAGGGAGATGGTCAGTTCTTGTTTATTATTCAATGGAGATGATCAGTTCTTGTTTATTATTCAATGGAGATGATCAGTTCTTGTTTATTATTCAATGGAGATGATCAGTTCTTGTTTATTATTCAATGGAGATGATCAGTTCTTGTTTATTATTCAAGGGAGATGATCAGTTCTTGTTTATTATTCAAGGGAGATGATCAGTTCTTGTTTATTATTCAATGGAGATGATCAGTTCTTGTTTATTATTCAATGGAGATGATCAGTTCTTGTTTATTATTCAAGGGAGATGATCAGTTCTTGTTTATTATTCAATGGAGATGATCAGTTCTTGTTTATTATTCAATGGAGATGTTCAGTTCTTGTTTATTATTCAATGGAGATGATCAGTTCTTGTTTATTATTCAAGGGAGATGATCAGTTCTTGTTTATTATTCAAGGGAGATGATCAGTTCTTGTTTATTATTCAATGGAGATGATCAGTTCTTGTTTATTATTCAAGGGAGATGATCAGTTCTTGTTTATTATTCAAGGGAGATGATCAGTTCTTGCTTATTATTCAATGGAGATGATCAGTTCTTGTTTATAATTCAATGGAGATGATCAGTTCTTGTTTATTATTCAATAGAGATGATCAGTTCTTGTTTATTATTCAATTGAGATGATCAGTTCTTGTTTATTATTCAATGGAGATGATCAGTTCTTGCTTATTATTCAAGGGATATGATCAGTTCTTGTTTATTATTCAATGGAGATGATCAGTTCTTGTTTATTATTCAAGGGAGATGATCAGTTCTTGTTTATTATTCAAGGGAGATGATCAGTTCTTGCTTATTATTCAATGGAGATGATCAGTTCTTGTTTATTATTCAATGGAGATGATCAGTTGTTTATTATTCAAGGGAGATGATCAGTTCTTGCTTATTATTCAAGGGATATGACCAGTTCTTGTTTATTATTCAAGGGAGATGATCAGTTCTTGTTTATCATTCATAGGAGATGATCAGTTCTTGTTTATTATTCAATGGAGATGATCAGTTCTTGTTTATTATTCAATAGAGATGATCAGTTCTTGTTTATTATTCAATTGAGATGATCAGTTCTTGTTTATTATTCAATGGAGATGATCAGTTCTTGTTTATTATTCAAGGGAGATGATCAGTTCTTGTTTATTATTCAAGGGAGATGATCAGTTCTTGTTTATTATTCAAGGGAGATGATCAGTTCTTGTTTATTATTCAATGGAGATGATCAGTTCTTGTTTATTATTCAATGGAGATGATCAGTTCTTGTTTATTATTCAAGGGAGATGATCAGTTCTTGTTTATCATTCAAGGGAGATGATCAGTTCTTGTTTATTATTCAATGGAGATGATCAGTTCTTGTTTATTATTCAAGGGAGATGATCAGTTCTTGTTTATTATTCAAGGGAGATGATCAGTTCTTGTTTATTATTCAAGGGAGATGATCAGTTCTTGTTTATTATTCAAGGGAGATGATCAGTTCTTGTTTATTATTCAAGGGAGATGATCAGTTCTTGCTTATTATTCAATGGAGATGATCAGTTCTTGTTTATTATTCAATGGAGATGATCAGTTCTTGTTTATTATTCAATAGAGATGATCAGTTCTTGTTTATTATTCAATTGAGATGATCAGTTCTTGTTTATTATTCAAGGGAGATGATCAGTTCTTGCTTATTATTCAAGGGATATGATCAGTTCTTGTTTATTATTCAATGGAGATGATCAGTTCTTGTTTATTATTCAAGGGAGATGATCAGTTCTTGTTTATTATTCAAGGGAGATGATCAGTTCTTGCTTATTATTCAATGGAGATGATCAGTTCTTGTTTATTATTCAATGGAGATGATCAGTTCTTGTTTATTATTCAAGGGAGATGATCAGTTCTTGTTTATTATTCAAGGGAGATGATCAGTTCTTGCTTATTATTCAATGGAGATGATCAGTTCTTGTTTATTATTCAATGGAGATGATCAGTTGTTTATTATTCAAGGGAGATGATCAGTTCTTGCTTATTATTCAAGGGATATGATCAGTTCTTGTTTATTATTCAAGGGAGATGATCAGTTCTTGTTCATTATTCAATGGAGATGATCAGTTCTTGTTTATTATTCAAGGGAGATGATCAGTTCTTGTTTATTATTCAAGGGAGATGATCAGTTCTTGCTTATTATTCAATGGAGATGATCAGTTCTTGTTTATTATTCAATGGAGATGATCAGTTCTTGTTTATTATTCAAGGGAGATGATCAGTTCTTGTTTATTATTCAATGGAGATGATCAGTTCTTGTTTATTATTCAATGGAGATGATCAGTTGTTTATCATTTTGCTTATGTTTCGGTTCCTGTTTCATCCGTGTTTCTTAATCAGGAAGTAAAGAGCTTTCTTATTGAAGATGAATGTGCAATAATTTTACCAAGTATAAAATTAATCCAGATGACAAAAATGTAGGAATGGAAAATACGATCCATATAAAAATCCCAACTTTTCATTCCCACAATCCATGAGTTTTGTTTAATTCATTTTAATTTATTTTCAGTTCCTGTTTCGTCTGTTGCTCTTCATCAGGGACCAAAGGGTTTTCTTATCGAAGATGAAAATGCAATATTTATTTGCAAAGTTGATGAATCCAAACCAAAAGCTTCTTTCCAATGGATTTTATCTGAAAATGGATCCGAACGAGAAATAACACAGAATATTGATATTACATCGGAACAGAATGGAAAAGTTTGGCAAACAAATTCCACTTTAAAACTGAAATTAAAAAGAAGCTTTAAAACAATCAAGTGCAGAGCAAAGATTCAAGGAATGGCCTGGACAAACTCCACATCTCTACAATTAGATGTAAAATGTGAGTGATTTTATGTTTTGTTTTTGGAAGAGTTAGAAATGTTTAGGATGTGTTAGCGTTACTCTTTGTAAAAAAATGTGACGTTAAATGGGAAAATGGTAATTGGTATTAGGGTTAGATAGAACAATGTCAATTGTTGTAGACAACATCCTCAAAATCAGAAGTTCTATCTCGATTGTGTAATCACTTACAACTTTTGGAAAGGTTGACTTCGGTTTCCCGTAAAAATTCTATGAAAGAAATGAAAAGAATGAAGTATGAAACTCCAAGTTTGAAAGTTGCGAGTTTTACCCGTTTATTCCACTGTACGAATTGGGCATATGCCACTCACATATTTAATCACATTTCATAAAAATGATTAGATTTCATAAAAATGATCAGATTTCATGAAAATTACCATGTAATGTAAAATTCATTTTATGTATATTCATAAACAACCAATAATCATTGGCTATTTTTAAATCTAAAGAAACACAAAATGGTTCTTTATAGCTTACTAGCAAGGCTACCCGGCGTTGCCCGGGCTCCTAATTCCCATAAATTATGCAGATTCGGTAAACAACCTTTTAAACAATATAGTAAAATTATTGCGGTTATAATTCTAGCGTCTGCCTATTTTTTGTAGGCCAAAGCTTTGTTTTGTTACTTTTCAAAATAGAATTAACGTTGATTTTTTACTTTTCGATGTTTTATTAAGTGTAGTATCTTTTATCTTATACTTAACCTTTTCTCAGTACTTTTGGAGTTTAAGGACCGTGCTGAAATAACGTTATTATTTAGAAACCCATTATAAATAAATTTAAAAAAAACAATATTAAACACTGAGTTTATGAAATAAAATATACCCTCCTTTTGGAAGCTTACCGCTTCAATATTCCCCCAAAAATATATAGAAAACATAGAATTTTTATATCGGGTTGTGAAAATCTAGTGTTTATTTTTTGGGGAGATTTTTTTCTACCGAGTGAATTAATTAATGTTGATTTTTTTTTTACTTTTCGAGTAAAGTAAAAAACCAATGTAATTCTATTCTGAAAAGTAACAAAATAAAATAAACAGTAAAGAAAAATATTGTATTCCGGGGGGAATAAAATGTCCATTTGATGCATTTTTTTCATTGGTTCATTTGAGTCACGTGGGAAAAAACCTGGCGGCCAGTGGAGTTTACTGGCGGTATGTGGCGGCGACAAAAACTGCTGTTGCACACCAGGAAAGTGAAAAATCTTAAATCTCTTTTCAAGGTACTTCAAAGTACTCTAATACGTATTAAAAAAATAAGTAAGCTTGTATATTAAATAAAATAAAGAAAATCAATCAAATACATTTCGTCAAATTGAATGAAATAAATATTTATGTTTTTAACGAAGAAATAAATAAAATGTTTTTATATTACACTTACATATATATTTTAATAAGATATTTTTAGATGCTTACAAAAACATTGGATGAATTACTTCGTAACCCTTAGAAATTTGAAAGGAATTGATAAGCATTTAAACTGTCGAAGAGAAATAACTTTAAACTGGCATGAGGGTTTGCTAAGAATTTATAATAATATTATAAATAATAAATTCAAACTGTAAGTTAATTTGAAGCATTTAAACTCTCATTTCGTAAAAGAATAAGAGACTGAACAGTCAATTAGCTTAAAACTAGTACCGACATTACATGAGACAACTTTTCTCTGACGTAAGGGTAACACCCTTACCCTAACCCTAACCTCTTGTGTTAAGAATGGGAGTAACCGTTTTGGTGCTCATTCTGAATAATCATTTTTTGTTTTAAATAGGATTTTGAAAGTTAAATTTTATTTAAATATATCATCTGAAATAAACACAAGTATCTTCATTCATAACAAAACAAATTAGTTAATTTAAATATATTACAAATTCACATTTTTAACAAATTAGTACAGAATATTGGATACCGAACCACACTGACTTTTGCTGGACTAGATCTAAAACTTCGATTAAAAAATAAAATTCTGGTTCAAATTATATAAAAGCACCAAAATTATATTCATTTTTTTGGACGGGTGCTTTTTCGTAATGTTCCATCACCCGTTTTTCTCAACTTTTTGACAGACCAATGGTTTTTCTTTTTCCGGTGTACGATTACCAATCATATCGCTATAGACTTCCGTGCTTTTTGGAATTTCTTTTCAAATATTTTTGATTTTAGAAGGGGGATCAGTTTCTTATATAAATTAAACGTAAACATATACCCTACTTGTTGACCATCATTCTCCAGCGACATGATAAGTAATTGTTAGGTACGTGCAAAAATGGCAGCTGCTTGCACTGACTCTCGTTCTTAAAAGTGTCTTTTCTTAATTTTTTAAAACAGTTTTCGTTTAACTTTTGATTGTGTTTGAAAGATAAAAGCCTAATGTTATTATATAAAAGTAAACAAATGTATATTTACGTTTGAAAAAAAAATTATAATTAAAAATGTTGTCAAAAACCGCTATAAACGTCAAAAATTGATTAAAACTGCTCATTCAATAAAACACGTTGGAAAGATAAATATCAATTTTTTGAAACTATTTCAAAGATAATTATTAAATTTAGTCTTAAGAGAGTGAATTAAAAAAAAAATCGACCTTCATTTTTCTACTAAAACTTGCCGAATTATCCAAAAGAAAAAATGGACGTTACTTCCTGGGCGTATTTTCGTTGTTTTATGTAAGTGTAAACAAAATTTGGCGACCAAATCTGAAAGTATGGAATCCCTGAACTGCAGTAATATTTATTTTTATTTAAAAAAAAATTATTCTGTGAAAAATCCTTATCGATAAATTTCTTTACTATGTGCCCAACTAAAACTGGATGAGAATTCTGAACTATAGGATACTGCTCCTGGATATATGATAGCATAGACATCTAAAAATTAAAATAAAATGTAATGATAAGAAAGTTAATTAATTTTATTTTAAAATACATTAATTCTTTAAAAATAAAACTTAATGGGTATTTTTTTATTTTAAGCTAAAATAGTATTTAATTTTCAGTGTGAAAAAGTAAATAAATATTCATTGAAAAAAAATAAAACATTAACAAATTGTTAATGTTTTAATTTTTTGTTAATAACAATTATTTATAATTAAATAAATAAAATTCAATTTTAAAGAAAATGTCATATTTGAACTATTTATTTATTAATAAATTTTAAACTTTTTAAAGAATAGTTATTAATGAAAAAAACAAAGAAAAACTTACGTTTTATCTTTCCAATGAATTGTGAAATTAACGAAATCGATGAATCTCTGAAAAATAACATTTTATGGGGAGTAGTGGGAGGTCGAATTGCGCCTGTTTATTACATAGCGTGTCTTCCATAGCCTTGCGAATCGATCGTTAGTAGAAATTATTCAATTTTTAAAATTCTTTTTTTCGTTAACTTCCTGGGTCACAAATGTGTAAATTTCTGGTTTATTTTCAAGATTATAAGCAAGAAATTCTTGCGCTGATGATGACACGTTTATGTATGAAAGGGAAATATAATTATGTCGCATTTTTTATTTTCCCAGAAATTTTATTCATTAAAATCACATGAAATATTTTTTTCAATTATATTTTTTTTGGGTGAAAATATTGATTAAACAATGTTTTATTCAATAATAATATCGCTAATTCAAAAAATTAATTTTTCTTCGAGTTATAGTGATTTTATTAACACGGTATTTACTGGCCTTTTTCGTAATATATACGAAATATTTTTTTTTTTAATTTCATTGTTAACATCTACGATGCTTTATTTACATAATCAACATTTAAAAAATCATGCATTTTTTTTATTAATATATAAAAATATAACTTTAGTAAAGGTGTATTTTCTTTAAAAAAAATAATACATTTTCACTAAGATTTAAAAAAAAATAATGGTTTCATTATATTCCGTGATTGTTGATTGATAAATATTGAAAATTTCATTAGAATTGGTTTATTGTCTGAATTTTAGTGTATTTTTAAGTGAAGGGGGGGGGGTCAAAATGTTTTTTTCATTTCGTGAATCGCCCATTGATTTTGCACGTACCTAGTAATTGTACACAGAAAAAAAATTGGTTCGTAAAAAAGGTGAAAAAAAAATGGGTGAACAAACAACAAAAATTTTAATTTCTATAGGAAACTGATCCCTCTCCTAAAATAAAAAAAATATTTAAATTTTTTTTTCAAAAAAAACACGGAATTCTCTAGCGAAATGATAGATAATTATACACAGAAAAAAGAAAAAGAAATGGTTGGTAAAAAAGTTGAGAAAAACGGGTAATGGAACATTACGAAAATAACGGCTTTTTTATTAACACCAGTCGAAATAAAAATAAACAATGACGATGTCCCCCCCGCTTCTCTCTTAAAATGACGTCATTTCCGGAATAATGAGTCTGCAGTTTTCCAAATTCATACATGGAAGTTTTCATGTAAGTACTCCCTTGATACAGAAAGTCTAAGTATGGTTTGAAAACGCGATCGTTTTGAATTAAATGTCTTGACTTAATTGTATTAATAATTTTTATTAATATTACTACCAAAGAGAATATTATAAATACATATGGAAATTTCCGAATATTTATTTCGGGGTCGTTAGCGAAATTCGAATTACTTGGTAACCATGGGGATTAAAAACAGTTAAAAAGAAAACATGACAAGGGGAAAAGACAAAATAAGAGGTTCGATTGAGTTAAAATATAGTTTTATTTACATTAAAAATGGGGCTGGCTGCTTTTATTTCCCAAAGCAAGGTTAATAAGATTAACTCACAGCAACCAAGATAAACAATTAAAAACTTAAAACATGAAAAGTCTCACAGGGGTTAGTTCGTTGGCACAACGAAACTGGAAACAAATTAATTACCCATATTTTTTTTTGTTCATACCAAAACATAGAATAACGACTAAAAAGTCTTCTTAAAAATATAACAAAGGGGCTTAAAACAATAAAAAATAATACAAAATATACCGGACCGTAGTCGTAGTTTAAATCTTCTCAGACACAGTTTTTTTCTCTTTCTTTCATTGAAATGTCCGTTTTAAAAGTCCCTCTTTGTCTTTTTTCAACATTTTTCACTCCAAACGAATCGATCCGCGAAGTTACATTCCAAAGATCTCCAATTCTTTGTGATTACTTCATAAATGAAATTCTCCAAAAATGTCCTTCGTTAATCCTTCGTATTTTTCATTCCAATGCTCAATCCTCGAAATAAATGAATTTCTCCAAAAAAGTCAAACACTTTTTCTTCATAAAGTGTTCCATTATCCAGAAACGACTTTCGTTAATCCCTTCTAGGAAAATATGTTTCTGTATAAATAGGGTCGTTCAAATACCCAGGATTTCAAATATATCGATCTTCCTCTAAGAACGA
Source organism: Sepiola atlantica (assembly GCA_963556195.1). Classification (NCBI taxonomy): domain Eukaryota; kingdom Metazoa; phylum Mollusca; class Cephalopoda; order Sepiida; family Sepiolidae; genus Sepiola; species Sepiola atlantica. The sequence goes on from OY744535.1 coordinate 96,981,586, forward strand.
GTAGAAATCATCCACATATTTTACGTCCATTTTGAATGGACGGAGTCCCTTGAAAAATCAACTTCACCCCCTGAAATCAAGCTCGAACTAACCAAAAAAAACGCCACATTTCAGATCGAGGCTGTTGCTATGACGTCACCTCTAGACTTATTCATAGCGATGATGCAACTGAAACAAAAAGATGGCGCGAAATATCACGCTATCCCGATAAACATCCTTGACCTTCATTCACACAGTGGCAATATGTCGACCTCCCCCCTTTTCATGCCCAAAATAGAAATAAATGTCCGAAAAACTTTAAAACAAATCAATTATGTAAATTCAAAGATACGCATGTTGTTTGGGCCAGTGTTCGTAGACTATATACACAATCTGCCAGAATAATATATCAGGTATATTATGCTGGCGTACAGGCAGGCATCCAGCGACTGGAAACCTGAAGTGTATGGTTTTGATTTCTAGTATCGCTGTCAAATTTCTTTATTTGTTATTATAATTTCATCTCAGATAAATAATTCCCGCCGGCGGACAGACGGAAATCGTGACAGAGAAACTCTTCGGTCGTAAATTTTTGCTACTGTGATTGAAGAGTTCCACTGTTTACTCACCGCGTTCAGTGAATTGTTTAAGTGAGTTAATTTGAGAGATGTTCATAAGTTCAGCCAGTTAGCTCATTCAGTAACTATACTGCACAATCGACCTACTGTCTACTCTTCTATTCATAGAATTAAAAGTTTGAATTTGTCGAAGATAACGAACTACATGATGATCTTTTACTAGGTTGCCGCGTTTTTGGGTGGTGAGACATTTTTAGTTAAAAAAAAAATTGTCTCCGAATACTTTTTGTTTAAAAAGGAAAAAGAAAATTGGGGGGGGGGATTTTTTCCAGCCCCAAAAAATAAAATGAGGGGGGGGGGTGAAATCCCCCCCCGCCCTAAAAAATCGAGCGCGAACGCAGACCCCAAACTATATCGAAGAACCAGTTATTATACGATCATTCATTGCTAACTGAAAGAAGTGAAAAAAAGCATTTGTTAAGTAGTTAAATCAAAATAATTTTTTTAACTTATCGTCGTGGTCCAGTGGAAGCGTATTGGATAAATTCATTCCAATTACTCTTTGATGTTTAGGTTGCGAGTTCAAATCACGGCCTCGTCATCGGAATTATTTATTGTTTATTTAGTCGTCAATATGTGCCCTAATGTATTTGTATGCTTCTGACTTTGAAATTAATTAAAAAGTGATTACCTCCTTCCCCCCTCCCCACCCCGTTTACAAAACGGTCGTCTATTTTTGCTAAGCTGCAGCGTTCTTGGGTGGTTAGGATTAGGGTTAGGGTTAGACATTGATTTTCTTTGTTTCGGACCAAAAATATTTTTAGTTAAAAAAAAAAATTGTCTCCCTATATATTTTTTTTAAACAGGAAAAAATAATTCTTAGGAGAAACACAACACTTAGAGAACTAATTACTATGTTAGCAGTCTTTCACTGTATCCTTTCGCCAGTGTAAGTGATTCGTTGTAGTTCGTTGGCATTTTTACGCCCGTGACTCAACTAATGAAAGAAGAATAGAAAAGAGCAATGGTGTATCTGTTTTCTTTTTAATACACGATCACTTCTGGATGGGTTTGTCTTGCATTCCAGCGTCTCGTGCTCTGGGGTGTGCTTACGTTTGTGTTGCTGTGATTTGGTATCAATCGTAAACTACAGAATGGATGGTGGAGTTTACAACGTGAGACGTCTGAAGGCAAGAACTAGAACAAATGTTGATCCTCTGATTGAGTTTCAATATGCAGATGATAATGCGGTTAGTGATGTGGTAGTCCTATAGATATTATTCATTTCGTCTTCTCTTAATGGTTTTAGTAATCGAAGCAATTAAAAAAAAACAAATAGCGCAATGACAGATCGATGATGTTTATTTTTCAATCATCCAATCATCAAAATGCCTAATCGAATAACAGTGATTGAAAAATGAGACAATGGAATTAAAGTGCAGAAGAAAATCTGGGGTAATTCTTTGACTCGCTACCGATTCCTGGTCACCTTCTTCATAGACAGAACCAGCTGTTCATCTTTTGACACGTAGTAGTTGGCTCAGCAGTGTAGAGATGTGGTTTAGTGCCATTTGAGTCATCCCCCTTTGCAAATTGGCTGTTTGGAGTCTCTAACCGCTGGATGGCTCTGATGGGGAGTCAATTTGCATAGGGGTGGATTTAACAGTATAAAAACTGTACTCTTTTGTGAAGAGTGTCAATGCTCAGTGAGCAAAGTGAAGTGAAGTGAAGTGAAGTGAAGTGAAGTGGAGTGAAGTGAAGTGAAGTGAAGTGGAGAGAAAAAGAGGTGCAGAAGGCAGAAGGAAGAAGGCAGTTGGCAGTGAGTGGATAATTCATAGATTTTTATTTTTCAAGAACTTTCCTTTTACGGATAGACCAGAAGAGATATTGTTAATTTCGTCTTCCTTCTCTTTGTGGTTGACGTAATAGAATCAATAAAAAAGAACAACAAATAACTCCATTAATTTCTCTGTATTATTGAACAGTGATTGAAAATGAAACCGTGAAATTAGTGTTCATTACTGAAGTTTAGAATCTTTTCGTGAATGAAAACTGGTGAAGTATAAAAAACGAAAATTAAGAATTTTATGTAGCATTTCTTTGTTTTTCTTTTTCAGATTACCCAATCATCAAAATGCCAAATCGTATGACAGTGATTGAAAATGAAACAATGGAAATAGAGTGCATCACTGAAGGAAATCCCGAGCCAATCAATATGTGGCGTATTGGCAACAAGACAATAAATTCCACATTGTTAAGAACTTCTTTTACACGACAAAATGCAAGCGGTGGCATCCAATGTATTGCAATTGCAAACAGTGACAGACACGGCATCTTAAAAACTGTTAAAAATATTTCCATTGTGGTCACATGTGAGTTATTTCGTTCTAAACTAAACATCCTGTTTTGATAAAGAAGTTTTTTTTTCAATAAACCACTTATTAAATAACAACCAATCAAAAATAATTAAATGAAAAAGAACCCAGACATAAATATATAGCCTTAAATCTATGGAAAATTTCAGACGATTTAGAAAATGAAAATATTAAAATTGTACATTGAAAAAGCCATTTAGTTTTATTAAATGAAAGATGAACACATAATAAATCATAAATTTTAAAATGAAAGATGAACACATAATATATCATAAATTTTAAAATGAAAGATGAACACATAATAAATCATAAATTTTAAAATTAAAGATGAACACATAATAAATCATAAATTTTAAAATGAAAGATGAACACATAATAAATCATGAATTTTAAAATGAAAGATGAACACATAATAAATCATAAATTTAAAAATGAAAGATGAACACATAATAAATCATAAATTTTAAAATGAAAGATGAACACATAATAAATCATGAATTTTAAAATGAAAGATGAACACATAATAAATCATAAATTTAAAAATGAAAGATGAACACATAGTAAATCATAAATTTTAAAATGAAAGATGAACACATAATAAATCATAAATTTTAAAATGAAAGATGAACACATAATAAATCATAAATTTAAAAATGAAAGATGAACACATAATAAATCATAAATTTTAAAATGAAAGATGAACACATAATAACTCATAAACTTGTAAAATGAAAGCTGAACACATAATAAATCATAAACTTGTAAAATGAAAAATGAACACATAATAAATTTTGTCATAAAAGCTAAACACATAATAAATTAGTAGAATTAAAGCTGAACATATAATAAGGTTATAGAATAAAAGCCCAACATATATTATTTATTTAATATTTTTAATTGCTATCATAACATTTGAACAGATATTTCTTGAAATAAAATAAAATTCAAATAATTAAAAGCTTGACTATGTTAATCTTTTTAAAATGTTATTATTTAACTTATTAAAGTTAAATAATAAAGTGTTGATTTTTTTAAGCTTGCAAATAATTTGACTTTTTTAGTAAAAATATAAAATTAAAGTGAAGACATGGTTTTGAAAATTTATTAATAGCAAATATTTTGTTAAACAAAAAATATTTTTGAAAATTAAAGTTTGAAAATGTAAAATTGTCTGTATTTCAATTTTCTGAAATAGCAGCCAGAAAACCGAATGTCATGTGACACCTGTATTAACCCTAACCCTAACCCTAACACCTGTATTTTTGACAATTGTAAGGAAGAAGAATATGATGAAGTGTCCATTCGGTCGGTCTCGTTTGGTCGTGAGGAAAACGGGTTTTAGTTCGAATATAAAGACAAACGGTTCCCCCAACATTTAAAATCAGTTTTATTCATACATAGCTTCACCAACAAAATAGCAAGGGACCACAGTACGTTGGGCCGGCAAGCGCACGTACACTGTACAATATGTTGGATCTCATGCACGTCAAGCCTTTGTTTCGGCCAAGACAGTAACATCACATGTCTCTTTAGCTAAGTGTCAAAATCTCTGACTGATGGAAAGTAGGAAAACGTGTACAAATAGTTTAGCAGAAGTGTCACCAACACAAAGTGTTCTGATTGGATAATGTATCAAGCACTTCTTTATTTTTATATATTTTATAAAATATTGCTATTTAATTTTAACAAAAGGTATTTTTTGAAAGTCAAAGTTTGAAAATCTAAAATTCTATGTATTTAAATTTTCTGAAATAAAAACACAGAGAATGTTGCACCTCTATTTTCAACAATATTTACCCCTTTTCTTAAAATGATTTTTTCACACAAATTTTAATCAAACATTTTTTTCAGATGCCCCTGAAATTACAATTTCTTATGAGAATTTTAAAATCCGTTGTTCAGCTGATGCCAGTCCTGCGAATATTACGTATGAATTGGTACAGAAATGGGGAAATATAGAAAAGAGAAAATTTTATGGAAACAAAATGGTGTTTCAGAATTTGACTTACCAAGATTCAGGAGAGTGGATATGTCGAGCGAGAAATGGTGTTCCCACAAAAACAAAGAAAAGGTATTCAGAGAAATCTGTCGAAATTAAAGTTAATAGTGAGTATCCATTTTTGTAGTCGCCATCTTCAGACCAAGTGTATTTTCAGTTGAAAATTGAAAACTGAACCAATTTTAAGCAAATGAACTCGTCCTTAATTTGATGAGAAAAAAGTTCAGATAATTGAGAAAATGAAAATAGTAAAGTTTAAAAATGAAAACTGAATAAATTTCTAGCATTTATTAAATATTTTATTGTAGTTGCAATCTTTTTGTTTCTTTCTAAAGAAAGATATACCGAACGAAATAATAGTATTAACAGAACATTTAGAGAAGGAAGGAAAGCGGGGAATGCTAACTCAACTTCTTTCTCTCTCTCTTGATAATGTTCACGTACGCACAAGCAATTTATATAAATTCTCTACCCACGCGTTGCTAATCTTGATAATATAGTGCAAATATGAATATTTAATATTAATATAATAAATTTCCGAAAAAGGAAAGTTCCCTTGCTTAGTTTGTGGAAAGGGAGTCAGGTGCAATTCAATCTTTTATGGTACTTGTACGCATTGGGTACACAAGAAGTGCAGTGGAAGTACTGCTAGGTATGAACAGTTTGTGTACAAGAAGTGTCAAAAAATGAAGATGGATGAGAACTCAGATGTGGAGAAAGTATATCTGGATGGCAAATATTTTGAGATTGTTGAGAAGTGTTGTTACCTTGGCGATACCATTAGAGCACAGGGTAGAGCAGGTGCCACTGTGATTGCAAGAGTTAGGAGTGGATGGTATATGTTTAGGGAACTTTTGGCATTACTAAGCAGCAGAGCATTACTACAGTCGATCAAGGGAAGAGTCTATCAGGCATGTGTACAAAGTGTTATGATATATGGAAGTGAAACCTGACAAATGAGGGTTGAGGACATGCGTTGCATGAAGAGAAATGACATAGTTACATGCATTAGAAGTGCATTAGAAGTGCATAAGAAGTGCATTGGAAGTGCATTAGAAGTGCATTAGAAGTGCATAACAAGTGCAGTGGAATTATTGGTAGGTTGAGAGAAGATAACCAGTTTGTGTGAAAAAAGTGTGAAAAGACAATGGAGATGGATGAGAACATGGGGGAAGTACAACTTGATAGTGAAGCTACTGAGGTTGTCTTGGCGATACCATTGGAGCACAGGGTGGAGCAGGTGCTAGTGTGATTTCAAGAGTTATGAGTGGATGGAGTAAGTTCAGGGAACTGTTGCCATTCCTTACCAGCATAGCGTTACCACTGTTAACGAGTCTATCAGACATGTGTACGCAGTGTGATGATGTACGGAAGCGATATGTGGTATGGTCACATTGAAAAAATGGATGAGAATGCTTGGATCAGCAGATGTAGAACAGTTAAGGTAGCAAGTCCAGTTAACAGGGAAAGAAAACATGAGAGGAAAAGATAGGATGGACTTGAGAGAAAGAGGGATAAATAAAGACCTGGCCAGAAATAGGTTAGTTTGAAAGTGAATTTATTAAAGCCGTCTAACGCATGGCTGCATGTAAAATGGATGTTAAACTGATGATGATGATGATGATGATGATGATGATGATGATGATGATGATGATGATGATGATGACGATGATGATGATGATGATGAAGATGATGATGATGACGACGATGACGATGATGATGATGATGATGATGATGATGATGATGATCTTAACATGCATTAAAGTACAATTTTAAATGAAAATAATAAAAAATACTTTGTTGTAATAAATTAAGATTCTAAAAGTTTATTGTTATTAGAATGTTAATCGAAAAATTCGACTCTTTAAACAATAAGACAACTTTGTCATGATGGTCTGGTTGTATGGGACTCATTCAGTTATCAACCAGATTTGGAATGCTTATCTTTGATGATGTTTCTTTTACACATTTAATGTTATCCCTCTGTAAATATCAAACTTTTTAGTGGAATTCGGTATGATAAAGATGCATGCAAGTGATATGTGGCCACATTGACAGTATTTTATATCTACCATATCTATGTATTTTAATTCTCTTTGTTCTGAATTGTTCTTCCCTCCGTCATAGCATCATTTTCCAGTTTTTCTCTCTTCCCCTTCCTATCTCCATCTTGCTTTGTCTTGTTTTCTTTTTTTCCCCTCCTATGACAGTTCAGTCTGAAACCTCATGAAGGGGGTAGGGGAGTTAAATGACTTTTGCTTGATTAAAGAATGACTTCCTGTCTCCTTCCCCCTTATACACACTATTGTTTTCCTTTTCCCTCCTATGACAGTTCAGTCTGAAACCTGATGACTTATGTATGAGAGTTAAATGACTTTTGCTTGATCAAAGAATGACTTCCTGTCTCCTTCCCCCTTATACACACTATTGTTTTCCTTTTCCCTCCTATGACAGTTCAGTCTGAAACCTCATGACTTAAGTATGGGAGTTAGATGACTTTTGCTTGATCAAAGAATGACTTCCTGTCTCCTTCCCCCTTATACACACTATTTTACATGCATTTTATATTAACCTTTTTTTAATTCCTTTGAAATTAGCATGTTGCAAACACACTCAGATTTATTTGTTTATAGTTTAAAAAATTAATGCCTTCATTTTTTTCTGTATTGTAAAATATTTTAAATCACTAATATTTACTTTTCAGTTTCAGCACAATTCAGCGGTGACGAAATCCAACAAGCAATAAGCGGACAAGAAAAAATTATAAAAGTATGTTTTTATTGCCATCCTGAAGCTGAAGCCGTCGAATGGCACGGCGAACATGGGAAAATCAATCTGATTAAATCTGTTTCTAGTCCTGCTGAAGAAGGTCCATTTCCTTTTACTGGCAAATGCAGTTCCTTAACATTGGATATAACAGAAGCATCTGCGAAGAATTATAAATTAATAGTTACAAATAAAATTGGCAAACGTACATTTTCTGTAAATTTAGGTCAGTATGAAAGGCTTTTATTTTTTTCTTGTTGCTGTTTTGTTTTTTGAATTTTTTTGTGTTGCATTGACTGGTATTTATTTGTTGTGTTTTCTTGTGTTGTATTGCATTTAATGTTGCATTGGCTGGTATTTATTTGTTGTGTTTTCTTGTGTTGTATTGCCTTTAATGTTGCATTGGCTGGTATTGTTTTGTTGTGTTTTCTTGTGTTGTATTGCATTTAATGTTGCATTGGCTGGTATTGTTTTGTTGTGTTTTCTTGTGTTGTATTGCATTTAATGTTGCATTGGCTGGTACTGTTTTATTGTGTTTTCTTGTGTTGTATTGCATTTTATGTTGCATTGGCTGGTATTTATTTGTTGTGTTTTCTTGTGTTGTATTGCATTTAATGTTGCATTGGCTGTTATTTATTTGTTGTGTTTTCTTGTGTTGTATTGCATTTAATGTTGCATTGGCTAGTATTTATTTGTTGTGTTTTCTTGTGTTGTATTGCATTTGATGTTGCATTGGTTGGTATTTATTTGTTGTGTTTTCTTGTGTTGTATTGCATTTAATGTTGCATTGGCTAGTATTTATTTGTTGTGTTTTCTTGTGTTGTATTGCATTTGATGTTGCATTGGTTGGTATTTATTTGTTGTGTTTTCTTGTGTTGTATTGCATTTAGTGTTGCATTGGCTGGTATTTATTTGTTGTGTTTTCTTGTGTTGTATTGCATTTAATGTTGCATTGGCTGGTATATATTTCTTGTGTTTTCTTGTGTTGTATTGCATTTAATGTTGCATTGGCTGGTATTTATTTCTTGTGTTTTATTGTGTTGTATTGCATTTAATGTTGCATTAGCTGGTATTTATTTGTTGTGTTTTCTTGTGTTGTATTGCATTTAATGTTGCATTGGCTGGTATTTATTAGTTGTGTTTTCTTGAGTTGTATTGCATTTAATGTTGCATTGGCTGGTATTTATTTATTGTGTTTTCTTGTGTTGTATTGCATTTAATGTAGCATTGGCTGGTATTTATTTGTTGTGTTTCCTTGTGTTGTATTGCATTTAATGTTGCATTGGCTGGTATTTATTTGTTGTGTTTTCTTGTGTTGTATGCATTTAATGTAGCATTGGCTAGTATTTATTTGTTGTGTTTTCTTGTGTTGTATTGCATTTAATGTTGCATTAGCTGGTATTTATTTATTGTGTTTTCTTGTGTTGTATTGCATTTAATGTTGCATTAGCTGGTATTTATTTGTTGTGTTTTCTTGTGTTGTATTGCATTTAATGTTGCATTGGCTGGTATTTATTAGTTGTGTTTTCTTGAGTTGTATTGCATTTAATGTTGCATTGGCTGGTATTTATTAGTTGTGTTTTCTTGAGTTGTATTGCATTAAATGTTGCATTGGCTGGTATTTATTTGTTGTGTTTTCTTGTGTTGTATTGCATTTAATGTTGCATTGGCTGGTATTTATTCGTTGTGTTTTCTTGTGTTTTATTGCATTTAATGTTGCATTGGCTGGTATTTATTTATTGTGTTTTCTTGTGTTGTATTGCATTTAATGTAGCATTGGCTGGTATTTATTTGTTGTGTTTCCTTGTGTTGTATTGCATTTAATGTTGCATTGGCTGGTATTTATTTGTTGTGTTTTCTTGTGTTGTATGCATTTAATGTAGCATTGGCTAGTATTTATTTGTTGTGTTTTCTTGTGTTGTATTGCATTTAATGTTGCATTAGCTGGTATTTATTTATTGTGTTTTCTTGTGTTGTATTGCATTTAATGTTGCATTAGCTGGTATTTATTTGTTGTGTTTTCTTGTGTTGTATTGCATTTAATGTTGCATAGGCTGGTATTTATTTGTTGTGTTTTCTCGTGTTGTATTGCATTTTATGTTGCATTGGCTGGTATTTAATTTTCGTGTTTTCTTGTGTTGTATTGTATTTAATGTTGCGTTCGCTGGTATTTATTTGTTGTGTTTTCTTGTGTTGTGTAGCATTTAATGTTGCATTGGTTGGTATTTATTTCTTGTGTTTTCTTGTGTTGTATTGCATTTAGTGTTGCATTGGCTGGTATTTATTTGTTCTGTTTTCTTGTGTTGTATTGCATTTAATGTTGCATTGGCTGGTATTTATTTGTTGTGTTTTCTTGTGTTGTATTGCATTTAATGTTGCATTGGCTAGTATTTATTTGTTGTGTATTCTTGTGTTGTATTGCATTTAATGTTGCATTAGCTGGTATTTATTCGTTGTGTTTTCTTGTGTTGTATTGCATTTAATGTTGCATTAGCTGGTATTTATTTGTTGTGTTTTCTTGTGTTGTATTGCATTTAATGTTGCATTGGCTGGTATTTATTTCTTGTGTTCTCTTGTGTTGTATTGCATTCAATGTTGCAGTGGCTGGTATTTATTTGTTGTGTTTTCTTGTGTTGTATTGCATTTAATGTTGCATTGGCTGGTATTTATTTGTTGTGTTTTCTTGTGTTGTATTGCATTTAATGTTGCATTGGCTGGTATTTATTTGTTGTGTTTTCTTGTGTTGTATTGCATTTAATGTTGCATTGGCTGGTATATATTTCTTGTGTTTTCTTGTGTTGTATTGCATTTAATGTTGCATTGGCTGGTATTTATTTCTTGTGTTTTCTTGTGTTGTATTGCATTTAATGTTGCATTGACTGGTATTGTTTTCTTGTGTTTTCTTGTGTTGTATTGCATTTAATGTTGTATTGGCTGGTATTTATTTGTTGTGTTTTCTTGTGTTGTATTTCATTTAATGTTGCATTGGCTGGTATTTATTTGTTGTGTTTTCTTGTGTTGTATTGCATTTAATGTTGCATTGACTGGTATTGTTTTCTTGTGTTTTCTTGTGTTGTATTGCATTTAATGTCACATTGGCTGGTATTGTTTTGTTGTGTTTTCTGGTATTAATTGGGTGTGTTGTTTTGTGTTGTGCCGTAGTGGATATAATTAAGAATTAGCTGTTATGTTTGTGTTGTGTTATGTTTTGTTGTGTTGTGATGCATTTAATGTGTTGTATACGGCTTCCCTCAAACTGTGTGTTTTGTTTCTGCTGGCTGCTGAACGATAATACGGGGATGCCGGATGTATGATTTCAAATGTGTTTTATTTATAAGAAGATACGACAGGAACTAGAAACAGTTTGTACGAGAGAGAGAGAATAAATGAATTACTTGGAGAGATACCCTTTCACCTTTAGGCAGGCCGAACTTTTAGCCACCTGTGCCCACCACCCCACGTTAGTCACGTCTGATCGATCGAAGAATTATAAGTTAACAGTGCAAAATAAAATTGGCAAAAGTAAATATTCTGTAATCTTAGGTCAGTATGAAAACTTCTATGGTCTTATTGTTGTGTTGTGATGAAGCATTGGATGGTATTGTGGTGTATTGTTTTGTGTTACATTGGATGGTATTGTGGTGTTGTATTGTTTTGTGTTACATTGGATGGTATTGTGGTGTTGTTTTGTTTTGTGTTACATTGGATGGTATTGTGGTGTTGTATTGTTTTGTGTTACATTGGATGGTATTGTGGTGTTGTATTGTTTTGTGTTACATTGGATGGTATTGTGGTGTTGTTTTGTTTTGTGTTACATTAGATGGTATTGTGGTGTTGTTTTGTTTTGTGTTACATTGGATGGTATTGTGGTGTTGTATTGTTTTGTGTTACATTGGATGGTATTGTGGTGTTGTATTGTTTTGTGTTACATTGGATGGTATTATGGTGTTGTATTGTTTTGTGTTACATTGGATGGTATTGTGGTGTTGTATTGTTTTGTGTTACATTGGATGGTATTATGGTGTTGTATTGTTTTGTGTTACATTGGATGGTATTTTGGTGTTGTATTGTTTTGTGTTACATTGGATGGTATTTTGGTGTTGTATTATTTTGTGTTACATTGGATGGTATTTTGGTGTTGTATTGTTTTGTGTTACATTGGATGGTATTTTGGTGTTGTATTGTTTTGTGTTGCCTTGGATGGTATTTTATGGTATTATTCTGGTATTATTTTGTGTGGAAGCGAAATTGTGCAAGTTTTTTGGTACATTTTATGATTAAAAAACAACCTTTCATTCCAGAATATTTTCAACCTGTTTTTAAAGTCACAAGTTTTCTATTTTCATTGCACGTATGTTGGGAATATCTTATTCTCTTCACATGTGTTCGTGTCGGAACAGAAAGATCAAACGAAACAGTAAACATCTACCAATTATTTATGGTTCGTTGGCCCTATATATTTGTCGTGACCTTGAAGGCCCATAATAAATAAGACAATACGGTGGTATATTTACAAGAGTGTGTATGTACAGAAGTGCAGAATAGTATGTTACAGAAAGACTGATTATTTACCTCCCTAACCCTAACCCTCCCACCGCAGGAAGATGTGACACAAGGTCGGAGAGTGGGATTTGGTGGGCCAGTGCACTTAAGTTAGTGCACTCTGACCCCCGCAAAAAATGCCTGGGCAACCCCGTCAGCATTCCCCGGTCAAGGTGCCTTAGGCAGTAAGCAATAAACTAACTTTACCCGAAAAAGGGGAGGCAAGGCCTGGGAGGATGGACCTCTTAGAACTACTCAGAACCATACTTCAGCCCGACAGAAGAAAGGCCACCATCAGTCATAATGGCCTTAAAGAAGGGGCACTCTCACCTTTTACTTATTCACTTCCTTCTCACCGCAGGAAGATGTGGAACAAGGTCGGATGGTGTGGAGAATCAAGCCAACGCTCCTAAAGAAGGGGCACTCTCACCTATTAAAAATTACTTAGGCAGCCATGTTGGTATTCCCTACTCGGGGCACCGCAGGCAGTTAGCAATAAACTAACTCCACCCTAAAGAGAGGAGACACAGTCTGGGAGGGTGGGCCTCCTAGGACTACACAAGACTATACCGACAGATAAAAGGCCACCGAAATGGCCCAGATCTTCGAGTGGTATTTACCAATCTGGCATCTTTCTTCAACAATGTGGAAGAGAGATTGCTTGTTCTTCACTGTAGGCTCCTCTATATATAATGTCTGGAAGAGTCCATTCCTGAAATAGGGGTGATAAGCATCACACTATAACCCCCTTCCTCCTTTTTTAGCCTTGCTCCATATGGAGTCAATACTTTTTCCTTTTAGGCTGTATTACAAGACATACGCACACAAACACACATACATACACCCACACATACACACATACAAACCCACATACAAACACCCACACAAACACACATACATACACACATACATACACACATACAAACCCACATACAAACACCCACACAAACACAACTCTCCTTCTCTTCGCTTTGATTTTTGCTGTTTAGAAGCTTCAGAACACGACATCCATTAGTCTGTCATCTGAATATTCCTTGTCTGATTCATGTGTCTTTGTGAGTAATATATACAAATATCTCAAACACGCCATCCATTAGTCTGTCATCTGAATATTCTTCATCTCATTCATGTGTCTTTGTGAGTAATATATACAAATATCTCAAACACTCCATCCATTAGTCTGTCATCTGAATATTCCTCATCTGATTAATGTGTCTTTGTGAGTAATATATACAAATATGTCAAACACTCCATCCATTAGTCTGTCATCTGAATATTCCTCATCTCATTAATGTGTCTTTGTGAGTAATATATACAAATATCTCAAACACGCCATCCATTAGTCTGTCATCTGAATATTCCTCATCTCATTAATGTGTCTTTGTGAGTAATATATACAAATATCTCAAACACTCCATCCATTAGTCTGTCATCTGAATATTCCTTGTCTGATTCATGTGTCTTTGTGAGTAATATATACAAATATCTCAAACACGCCATCCATTAGTCTGTCATCTGAATATTCCTCATCTGATTCATGTGTCTTTGTGAGTAATATATACAAATATCTCAAACACTCCATCCATTAGTCTGTCATCTGAATATTCCTCATCTGATTCTTTGTGAGTAGACTTGAGTCTGCAAATCATGTTCACAATCCGTTTACGTAAGATGTATTGTTTTTGAACACCCGAAAGAAAACTTTTTCTCCAACTTTGAAGCATTCCTTCGTGAGATTTTTTCACGTTGAGGTTTAGGGAGAAATCCTCAGAAGCACCTAAATTGCTGCTGGTTGCGATACCTCCCTTCATCGCCTGGGACTTTCTATTGCCGAAGCAACCAAATTGCTGCTGGTTGCGATTCCTCCCACTGCCCAACCAACTGAGATGCCCTTCGTAGACACACCTTCTGAGATGGCGCTGAGTGCTACAACTTCCGAAATGATTGCCAGACATGTTATTAGGGCTTACTCCAGCCGCCAGATTCGACGATAGAGATACTTGAATCCATAGAATTTATAAAATCCTTGCTTCCAGCGACATACTCTTTGCTTTTCTGGAGATCCTTTATGTTATTAGGGCTTACTCCAGCCGCCAGATTCGACGATAGAGATACTTGAATCCATAGAATTTATAAAATCCTTGCTTCCAGCGACATACTCTTTGCTTTTCTGGAGATCCTTGAGTTGTCGCTGTTGAAATTATTATCCTTATTTGTGTAATATGAGAGCCTGTTGTAAACCGCATAAGCTGAATGTTACTAAATTAGCTTTAATTTTCAATATAAAGGGCTTGGAACTTCCTGATATTTGAATATTGGTTTTGAAAAAGAACATTTTATCAATTAACTATTATTTGTTGTTGTTGATTTATTAAATAATTGTTATTTTAAAATATGTAAATAAAATTTTTAAAACATTTCAACATAGTCTTCCTTGTGATCGACACATTTCTTCAATTTTAGATACTGCTCTGCAATCTTTTGTTTTATAGCTAATTTGTTTTGAACATTGTTCCATAATACATTGTTTCATCTACCACATCTAATTTAACATTAATTGTCTTGCCGCATTTTCAAAGTTAGACTTAAATAGCAATCTGTGAAACATATCGATATCTCTCTCCATGCATATATTTTATTTTGCATCAATAAGTTTCTTCCTGAAAATACTTATTCCGGCTAAGAAAAGTCGATTTATTCTCTCACCGAATACATTAAAGGGAAGTAATCATGTCATGAGTTATTTCCCTTGGGTTTTGCAAGAATAAATATCTAAAAAACGAACACCATCCTATTTGTAGACAATAAAGGGAAGTAATCATGTCATAAGTTATTTCCCTTGGATTTTGCAAATATAAATATGTAAAAAGATAAAAATGTAATATGTTAAACATTAAAGGGAAGTAATCATGTAATAAAATGTCTCTGTTGGATTCTGCAAGAATGAATATCTAAAATGAAATAAAATCGCAATATTGTTAAATATTTTAGAGAAGTTACTTTTTCTGAGCTTCTGTTTCACAACACGCATTCATTCTAGATATTATTTACTTCATTGAAGTTCAATTTTTAGAGATGCAACGTTTTTAATGAAAGTTATGTTATGTTTTCCAAGTTCTTAATCACTGTTTCTTTTTTGTTTCAGATATTAAAAGGAGTGATGGGAGTGATGACAATATATTAATAATAATACTGTCTTCTACGATTGCAGCACTTATTATTATTATTATATTTGGTTTATATATTTATTTCAAATACCGAAGTTACTCAAGTAAGTTCTAATTATTATTAAGCTCTCTCTTACACTTCTGCTAATGAGGCACTCTATTTTAACTTTAAAACAGTTTCAAGAAAACAAGAGTTTTATATAGGCTCACTCTTACACTTCTGATACTGAGGCACTCTATTTTCACTATAAAACAGTTTAAAGAAAACACATGTTTTATTTAGGCTCTCTCTTATACTTCTGATAATGAAGCACTCTAATTTTACTATAAAACAGTTTCAAGAAAACAAATGTTTCATATAGGCTCTCTCTTACACTTCTGCTAATGAGGCATTATACCATCCTCCCAGGAATTATCTCCCATTATTGAGGCATTTTAGATTTTATTTTCATTATTCTTTATTTACAGTAAAGAAAAAAGCTGGAATGAAAAATCATCCTCCACCAACAAAATTGGGAAAAACTGCTGAAAACGATCGTCCTCTACCAAATCTACCAAAATTGGGTAAAATAAAAAAAAACTCATCTTTTTAAAATTAAAAATGATTTAAAACTTTTATAAAAAATAATAATTTCTATGAGATGGCTTTTCCAGGGTGCTTGTTTAAAGGTTTCACAGCACAGTCATCATCATCATCATCATCATCATCATCATCATCATCATCATCATCATCATCACCACCACCACCACCACCACCACCATCATCATCATCATCATCATCATCATCATCATCATCATCATCATCATCATCATCATCATCATCATCATCATCATCACCACCACCACCACCACCATCATCATCATCATCATCATCATCATCATCATCATCATCATCATCATCACCATCATCATCATCATCATCACCACCACCACCATCATCATCCTCCTCCTCCTCCTCCTCCTCCTCCTCCTCCTCATCATCATCATCATCATCATCATCATCATCATCATCATCATCATCATCATCATCATTTTCTCAAGTCCATTCTGACCACTTCCTCCCGTGTTTGCTTTGGCTTTCCCCTGCCAACTGACCCTGCCATGTCAACTGTTCTACAAATACAAACCCAAAACTCATCTATTCTCTCAACGTGGCCATATGATCGAAATCTCCTGCTCGGCAGAAATCTACCTATACTGTCCAGATTTAATCTTCCTCTGAGGTCATCAGAACTAAGCTTGTCTTTAACACTCGCTTTGCACATCCATCGTATGATTCTTATATCATTTCTTTCCATGCAACGCATATCCTCGACTCTCACTGGCCAGGTTTCATTTCCATACATCATTACATTGCATATATATATATATGATAGACTCTTCCTTTTGTTGACAGTAGTAACACTCTGCTGGTTAGAAATGGCAGAAGTTCCCTGAACTAAACTCCATCTACTCCTAATTCTTGCACTCACACTAGCACCTGCTCCACCGTGCTCTAATATTCTTTGTCTTCTCACCGTAGAAATAATTGTCAGATAAATATTCTTCTAATGAAATGTATTTATTTAAAAGTTTACTGTTACACCACCATCATCATCATCATCATCATCATCATCATCATCATCATCATCATCATCACCATCACCATCATCATCATCATCATCATCATCACCATCATCATCATCATCATCACCATCATCATCATCATCATCATCAGATAAATATTCTTCAAATAAAATGTATTTATTTAAAAGTTTACTGTTACACCATCATCATCATCATCAGCAGCAGCAGCAGCATCAGCATCGTCATCACCATCATCATCATCATCAGCATCGTCATCACCATCATCATCATCAACTAAATATTCTTCAAATTAAATGTATTTATTTAAAAGTTTTGATTGCAGCAAAGAGTTTTATTTAAAAATTTTAAGTTTTAATTTTTTACCTTAGCGACATCAGATTGATCACCAATTACAAGCTTAGCTGACAGACGATCTCATTTTTTGAATGAGTGCAAAAGGTGATAATGTACGAACACAAAATGTCTTAGGGTATTATTATCCTGTTTTTAGGTGTTTTTAAAATTTAACATTTAATACCGAGTGACTTCCTACCTGAAAAAAATGCCACCAATGAATCGTTAATAAAATGCACAACGATTTCTACAATCAAACCAAATTTCGTACAAATAAACTTCCGGTTATGCCTGACTTGTCCACCAAGTTTCAGCCATGAATGTCCAACAGTTTCCGTTTTATCTCCGTTCAATGATAAGCACACGTGAATACGATATGCAAAGTTGTCAATAATTCTGACAGACCCCTTTCTCGGCACTTCCCTGATTGTGCGTTGATGGTCCTCTTCAATACAGCAACCCTTTATCAGCACTGTCCTGATTTTTGCTGTGATTGACTTCTTCAGTTCAAGTAAAAATCTTGAGGAGGTTAAGATTTGGTGAGTGCGAAGTCCATTCACACTCACACTTCCACCAAAATGTCCCCGCAGCCAATCTCACTGTATGTTATTTGACCCCACCCTGCTTTTATTTTATACGGTACCTATCACCCTTCCTCCTCTCACCCTTCCTCTCTTTATTACCTGTCAATGGTACGAAAACAAACTATAAAACACAGAATTGGAATAGTCCATTAAAAACAAGAGGGAATATACCCACAAATATCAATACTATTTAACTCATAGCTGAAGAAAAAGAGAAAGAGAGAGACAGACTAATTCTGGATTTTGTCTTTTTATTAAAATTAATTAACTGGCTTTGCAAACTCACTTTTTCCTGATTCAAACGATGTAACCCGAGCTCAATATTCCTGTCTTTTTTTTGCAAATAAATTTCAAGTACAAAGGGGAATAACTCCCGAGCAAATTACAAAGGGGAATAACTCCCGATCAAAGTACAAAGGGAAATAACTGCCGATCAAAGTACAAAGGGGAATAACTCTCGATCAAAGTACAAAGGGGAATAACTCTCGATCAAAGTTACCTCCCCTTTCCATCTTCATTTGCTTTTCAAAGTATCGATTAATTGTGAGACCCTATTTACTTGCCTCCCCACGAGGGCAGAGTTAGACACAAAGTTGTTTTTTAATATGAACATAATCCAGCTCCCCCAAAAGGGGTACTCTAGATTAAAATAAAACTGTCATTAGTCTAGAAGGATTTCTCTGTCACTGACCGAGGACAGAACAGATACTACATGAATTATTTATTTGCGAAAAACTATAAAATATACATTTTAACAAATTAGGCACAAGGCTATCAAAAGCGTGGCCGAAATGGGTATTTTAGTTATCCTATATCTATTTTAATTGTTTAGCTGGAATCATTGCAGTCACCAGAATACCACATTTACTTTAGGGAGAGCATTCTACTTAAAATATGCTCAATGTGTTAAAAGTTCAAATTTTATTCATAAATACATATATGAAAATTGAAAAAAAAAATATATATATATTATTTATGTATTCATCAACGTTTCGTCTTTATTTCAAGACTTCCTCAGGATGATGGTATTGATTTACTCCTCTCCAGGAGTTAGGCACAAGGCCAGTTTTTATCTTACTCCCACAAGTAAGATGTGACCCAAGGTCGGGTCGGGAAAGTGGGGTTTAAAAATTGCCTGGGCAGCCGTGATGGGGGCGCCTCAGGCAGTAAGCAATAAACTTACTCCTCCCCAAAGAGGGGAGGCGAAGCCTGGGAGGGTGGACCTCCTAGAACTGCACAGGACAGACCCATTGACCGGCGTAAATCAAGACCCGAAGACCAAGACAACACCAGTATGGGGTGCAGTATCCATCAGAACAGATACTACACTTTGATCTTAGCCAAAAGGCCAAGAAACCACTCATCCTCAGGATGATTGTATGTCTGAAGAAAAAACAAACACAAGTACCAGATGTTTGAAACAAGATGGTGGCAGGTGTAAGCTTAAAATTGGGGCCGCTTATGAAAAAAATAAATTATTAGATACAAATAGATGGTGGCAGTGGGAAATTGAGTTGACAGTAGAGGGTGTGGGGGATGGTGGCGGTTGGAGTTATAAGATCATTAGGTAGGGGGAGAGACATTACAATAATTGTGGAAGGAGTGGGGGATGGTGGCGGTTGGAGTTATAAGATCATTAGGTAGGGGGAGAGACATTACAATAATTGTGGAAGGAGTGGGGGATGGTGGCGGTTGGAGTTATAAGATCATTAGGTAGGGGGAGAGACATTACAATAATTGTGGAAGGAGTGGGGGCGAACATTGGTAGCGGTTAGAATTAATTTAAACTCTGAAGGAGGAGGAGAAGAAGACATGAGACATGTTTATTGAATCTTTCAAATGTTTCAACAATATCATGAGTCTGTTTATAAAAATTCTATTTCTTGTTTCAAAGATTAGAATTGTCCCATTAGGACGTATGAAATAATCATTGTTTTTAAACATTTTCAAGTATTTCATCTTTTTGTTCTTGACATCAAGAAAACACGCTCAAGCATAGTTTTCAATTTGAAGTCATTGAACTTAATTTATATAATTTATATAATTTTGTTATTTTTTTTATTGACTTTTTACGAATAATAAAATAGATAATGATAGGATTTAGAAATATAATTTTGTTATTTATTTTTATAGACTTTTTGACAAATAATAAAAAAGATAATGATAGGATTTAGCAAACCCAAGAAACGTTATATTTGTTTTACTGGTGTTAAAATTGCAACACTTTGAAAAGGCTGGTTCACAGCGAAAGTCTCAGACATATATTTATAAAAAATGATTTTTTTATTTAATAAATATAAAATAAAGTTTTTTGGTTTTTCTAAATCCTATAAATAACTTTCACAAAACGTTTTCTTAAAGATGTGTAACTTATCATATAATAAAAAAGATGTTTTTCCTAAATAAATTAATTTCTTCGAAATAATGTTAATTATTTTCTTGTTTTCAGATATTTATGAAAATACTTATGACGCTCTTGAGATGCAACACAAAGGTAGAAATAAAAAGTTTGTTTCAATAAATAAAACTGTTTTCTATCATTTTTCAGATAAGGATTTATAGAGGGAGAAATAAAACTTACTTTTTTCTATGAATAATTTTTTTGTCTATAAATAAAATTTTGTTTCTATCAATAAAATTTTGTTTCTATAAATTAAACTTTGTTTCTATAAATTAAACTTTGTTTCTATAAGTAAAATTTGTTTCTATAAATTAAACTTTGTTTCTATAAATTAAACTTTGTTTCTATAAATAAAATTTTGTTTCTATCAATAAAATTTTGTTTCTATAAATTAAACTTTGTTTCTATAAATTAAACTTTGTTTCTATAAATTAAACTTTGTTTCTATAAATTAAACTTTGTTTCTATAAGTAAAATTTGTTTCTATAAATTAAACTTTGTTTCTATCAATAAAATTTGTTTCTATAAATTAAACTTTGTTTCTATAAATTAAACTTTGTTTCTATTAGTAAAATTTGTTTCTATAAATTAAACTTTGTTTCTATAAATTAAACTTTGTTTCTATAAATTAAAATTTGTTTCTATAAATTAAAATTTGTTTCTATAAATTAAACTTTGTTTCTATAAATTAAACTTTGTTTCTATCAATAAAATTTTGTTTCTATAAATAAAACTTTGTTTCTATCAATAAAATTTGTTTCTATAAATTAAACTTTGTTTCTATAAATTAAACTTTGTTTCTATAAATTAAACTTTGTTTCTATAAATTAAACTTTATTTCTATAAATTAAACTTTGTTTCTATAAATTAAACTTTGTTTCTATAATTAAAACTTTGTTTCTATAAATTAAACTTTGTTTCTATGAATTAAACTTTGTTTCTATCAATAAAATTTGTTTCTATAAATTAAACTTTGTTTCTATAAATTAAACTTTGTTTCTATAAATTAAAATTTGTTTCTATCAATAAAATTTTGTTTCTATAAATTAAACTTTGTTTCTATAAATTAAACTTTGTTTCTATCAATAAAATTTTGGTTCTATAAATTAAACTTTGTTTCTATAAATTAAACTTTGTTTCTATCAATAAAATTTTGTTTCTATAAATTAAACTTTGTTTCTATAAATTAAACTTTGTTTCTATCAATAAAATTTTGTTTCTATAAATTAAACTTTGTTTCTATAAATTAAACTTTGTTTCTATAAATTAAACTTTGTTTCTATAAATTAAACTTTGTTTCTATCAATAAAATTTGTTTCTATAAATTAAACTTTGTTTCTATAAATTAAACTTTGTTTCTATAAATTAAACTTTGTTTCTATCAATAAAATTTTGTTTCTATAAATTAAACTTTGTTTCTATGAATTAAACTTTGTTTCTATGAGTAAAAATGTTTTTTCTATAAATTAAACTTTGTTTCTATAAATTAAACTTTGTTTCTATGAATTAAACTTTGTTTCTATAAGTAAATTTTGTTTCTATAAATTAAACTTTGTTTCTATAAATTAAACTTTGTTTCTATTAATTAAATTTTGTTTCTATAAATTAAACTTTGTTTATATAAATTAAATTTTGTTTCTATAAATTAAACTTTGTTTCTATAAGTAAAAATTTGTTTCTATAATTAAGACTGTTTTCTAAAATTTTTGAGATCAGGATTGATAAGGGTAGAAATAAAACTATGTTCCTATAAATAAATCTGTGTTCCTATGAATGAAACTTCCGCTGATTAGTGTAAAAATAATAACATTTTTATCTTTTTAAGAATGATAAAGAAATATATTCTTCCTAAATAAATTCATTTCTTATAAATAATGTTATTTTTTCTTCTTGATTTTAGAAGATCAACCAGCAAAAAATGTTTATGAAAATTTTGAGATGCTACAAAAAGGTAGAAATCAAACTTTGTTCCTATAAATAAAATTTTGTTCCTATAAATAAAACTTTGTTTCTCAAATAAATTTTGTTTCTTTATTTAAACGACAAAGTGTGTCTGAAAAGTAACGGAACTGTGTGTGCTATGTGCTGTGTGAGCTATGGATGAAAGAGGGATTCACAGATTGGTGTTATCAGCTAATATGAGATCTTGGAAGCATTTGACAGTTATCTTAGCTTTCCGCAAAGATTGTAATTTTTTGCACATATTTTTGTTTACAATACAACGACAATGCACCTACTCATAATGCCATGAATGAGAAGAACATCGATATACTGAAAGAACCGCCCTATTCACCTTAGTTTGCTACTTGTGACTTTTTCCTTTTCCCCAAGCTCAAAGGGGATCATCAAGTGTACCCATTTTTTTAGGCGTGGAAGCCATTCAAGAAGGCGATAATTATGAGGCTGAAAATTATTGCAGAAGAATCTTTACAGAAGCGTGCCAGAGGAGGATCGTAAAATAAATTAGACTCAAGTGGGGTTACATTAGGATTAGGGTTACGTTGAAAGGGGAAACCATGTTCTTTGAAAGTGAAATAAATTGTTTGTGACGCCAATCCTGTCACATTTCAGTCACACCTCGTATCTAGAATATTTTCTTTTCATATTAAGCATGAATTTTGATTATCATTCCAGACTGACAGCAAGTTGACCCCGGCTAACCTTTCATTTCCTGTTATTGTCAACTAACCATTGTATATACTAGTGGGTTTACTCGCCCAATATCTAACACTCATGTTTAGTATATTTTCTTTTCCTAATAAGCATGTATTTTGATTTCCTTCCAGACTGATGCCAATGAAGAATTGACGTATGCTGCCATTGCATACTTTGAAAAAGATGACACTAAAAATCAAAAACCTGTAAAGAAGACAAAAGAAACTATGAACGACGCCATTGATTTTTCTGAAATCGAAACTCGTTAAGAATTTCGTCTTTTCCATCAACTATTCGACACATTATAAACAAGCTAGAGGTTTTTATTAACAAAAAATTTCATCCTTCAAAAATGGATTCAAATCTGAAACAAAATATATATATATATATATAGTCTCGGAAGTTTCCCAACCATTAAAACTATATAAAGAAAAAAAAAAAAACAACATTTTAGTCCCAAGTCATTCGGTGGAAAATCACTTTTATAAGTCAATTTACTTTTAGCATTTACTATATTAGTTTGCTTCCAAGAATTTACGCTAGTCTCAACATTATTTAAGGGATCATCAGTTGTTTACCATGAAAAACTGTTTCGGGAATTTAAAAACAAAACAGTATTTTATTTCATGGCTTCCCAGCAGAGTTGATCAGACTCCACTTCCGTATATTAGATCTAAATTTTGTTCCAGATAGACGTTTTGCTAACTTATATTAGTTATAAAAAAATGTTTTTTTTTTAAATGTCCTCCTCACCTGCACTGCTCGTCTGTGTCCAATAAAATGTATCCGTTAATTACAATTTTTTTTGTATTTTAAAGTGTTCGGACGAAACCATTACACTACTTTTTAGGTGATTTATAGTTTTATGTTCAAAATATTTAAAAATTAAATATATATATATATATATATATATACATACATGTATTTAAAAAAAAAAATTTTTTAATATAATTAGTATATGTGTGATAACACATATACTAATTATATTAAAAAAAAAATATTCTACATTATTTTTATTTAGATAGTTATGGATTTGCTCTATCAATTTATTTTGATTAATTTAATATGACTTAAAATATATATATATATATATATATATATATGTATATATAAATTTCTTTAAGTTCACACAAAGGTTTATATAGTAAGCTCAATAGTGTGTAATAAACTAGAGTTCTTAATTTAACATGATACAATCCTAATTCATTCAAAAATCATTTTATTCCCAAACAATTGTTTCTGCTCATTTTCTAAATATACACATTTATGGTATAAATAGCTGTTCTGTTTTTAAATCTCCAAAACAGTTGCATGATAAACAGCTGATGATCCCACTTTTCTATTTCACAATTAAAGTTTGATTTTGTATTTGTGAATTTTCCAGTGGTAAGTCGGCTTATACAAGTACTAAGTCGACTTATACAAGACCTACGTCGACTTATACAAGACCTACGTCGGCTTATACAAGACCTAAGTCGGCTTATACAAGTACTAAGTCAGCTTATACAAGTACTAAGTTGGCTTACACAAGTACGAAGTCGGCTTATACAAGTACTAAGTCGGCTTATACAAGTACTAAGTCGGCTTATACAAGTACTAAGTCGCCTTATACAAGTACTAAGTCGACTTATACAAGTACTTAGTCGGCTTATACAAGTACTAAGTCGGCTTATACAAGTACTAAGTTGGCTTATACAAGTACTAAGTCGGCTTATACAAGTACTTAGTCGCCTTATACAAGTACTAAGTCGCCTTATACAAGTACTAAGTCGGCTTATACAAGTACTTAGTCGGCTTATACAAGTACTAAGTCGGCTTATACAAGTACTAAGTCAGCTTATACAAGTTAAAAATTAAGAGCGTAATATTTATTTATTTTGGTACAGAAAAATGAGTACAACATTCCTACCGTAGGTTTCAAGCACAGACGAACTTAGCCATCCGGCTCTCTTCAGCTTCTGTTGTCATCTGTTTCGGAAATGTGAAATCACGTGTCACTCTCGTTTGGACGCGTTATTTGCTTAGAGTGTTATGTATGTTTGTTTAAATTTAGTGTAAGGAAGGTTTAATAAGGTTTGAAAAAAAGGGGAAGGGTGAAAAGTAACAGAAGAGAGCCAAATGGCTAAGTCCTTCTGTGCTTGAAACCGACGGTACGAATGTTGTACTTATTTTTCTGTACCAAAATAAATAAATAAATAAATAAATATATATATATATATATATATATATATATATATATATATAAGAAAAGGGAGAGAGATAAGGAAAAATTTAAGTTAAAGAACCAAAACAATTCAAGATATTCCCAGGAGATCAAATAATACAAAATTTATTTCTTAACAAATTACATCTTATAAATCTCTTATGATATTTTAAAGATAAAAATAAGCTCAATAGTTTACAGGTTATGTTAAACAGAGCATTCATATTATTATTCGGTAGATTTTAAAATTTATAATATATATATATATATTATTTCAAATAACATGATACATTAATTCGATCATCCATCAATCCCCGTAGTTTCACGGAAATGCTGGAAATCCATCTCATTGGGCTAAAAATACCAAGCGTGAAAGTGTCGACTGAAGATCGTTCAATTTTATTACTTTAATAACTTACAACTTATGTATATATGATGGAGTTTGTTTGAAGGCGATTGAATTTCCGACATAAATGAGTTGGTGTGTGTATGGAATAAGCTGATGAGCCAGTAACAAACTAGGTGAGAATAATTAACACAAAAACATGCTTAGCGTATTCACTTTTTCCAATATTTCGACCGCATGACGCGTCTTTTTCATAGAATGAATTTCATAAAGTTGAAGTTGGCTTAAGTATACAAAGATTGGGCAATCTCTATGAAAAAAAATGTAATGCGGTCGAAATATTGGAAAAAGTGAATATGCTAAACATGTTTTTGTGTTAATTATTCTCACCTAGTTTGTTTACTTACTCACCACGTCATTCCATATACACACTAACTCATATGTATATATTATGTATTTTTTAAGCTTGTTTTTTTATTAAAGTTGAAATGAGATTATTGTATAAGTACGAGATGCCCAAACAGGAATAATAAATAATTTTCAATATTTTTATAAATTTCCATTTTATTATGATTTGAGAATTCATGAAATATCTCACTTGAACAGAGAAGGATGCAAGGAGACCTGATTCTGACATACAGCATCATCAATGGGAATTTAAATCTACCTTTCTAGGAGATTTCCACCCCTAATGCCGAGTTGCAGTCTTCGCGTCCACTCGCAGATGTACGTACCATCGTCGTTTCCGTCTCAACAGAAGAAAGACAGCATTCTCCGTCTGTGTTTCTGCTCCCTGGAACAACCTGCCAGAGCAGGTCGTAATGATGCCTACCATATCCATGCTTAAAGTCACCTTGGACAAACATTCAGACGGTATTTAGATGCAATATCTTTAAACTGTCATTTTTACATGGCTTGCTGCACTTTGACATATTTTGCCAATAAAATGTATTGATTGATTTTCGTTAACGCGATGAAATTTTGAACATTTGATTATTTTTATTTCTGTTGAAGCTCATTTTTATTTTTTATTTTCACTTTTTATTCTTATTTTTTTATTTTTTTTTTTTATTTTTATCGGAAATTGAAAAATAAAGTTTATTCTTTAAATTATTTGAGTTTTTATTTTTTTATTTTCACTTTTTATATAACTTCTTTGTAATATAGCAAGAAAACTTTGACATATTTTGCCAATAAAATGTATTGATTGATTTTCGTTAACGTGATGAAATTTTGAACATTTGATTTTTTTTATTTCTGTTGAAGCTCATTTTTATTTTTTTATTTTCACTTTTTATTTTTATTTTTTATTGTCACTTTTTATTTTTATTTTTTTATTGTCACTTTCTATTTTTATTTTTTTATTTTCACTTTTTATTTTTATTTTTTTATTTTCACTTTTTATTTTCATTTTTTATTTTCACTTTTTATTTTTATTTTTTTATTTTCACTTTTTATTTTTATTTTTTATTTTCACTTTTTATTTTTATTTTTTTATTTTCACTTTTTATTTTCATTCTTTTATTTTCACTTTTTATTTTCATTTTTTATTTTCACTTTTTATTTTTATTTTTTTATTTTCACTTTTTATTTTTATTTTTTATTTTCACTTTTTATTTTTATTTTTTTATTTTTACTTTTTATTTTTACTTTTTATTTTTATCGGAAATTGAAAAATAAAGTTTATTCTTTAAATTATTTGAGTTTTTGTTTTTTTGTTGTTTTGAGATGAAAGAAACATTTGTATGCATGTTTCACATCACTCAATAAGTCCCAGGCCTAACCAATAAAACAACAACTTTTAAGCAAAAGTCGACTTTCTTCATCAACATAGTCTCCTCCTTGGGTGATACACTGATTCCAAGGCTTCTCTAACAATCGGATGACTTTGTCGAGTGAGAAAAGTAAAAATCCGTTTGGATACTTATTACTTGTAATTCTACGGAACTTTACACAAAACGGAGACACGGATCTCTATGGACCAAGTAGATATTTTTGAACCCTCTGCCTTTTATTTGAAACCCTGTAAAAAAATTTTTTTAAACTTTCTCCAAATCTACAAACTTTTCTCCAAATCTACAAACCTTTGCTATTTTGCTATCTGCACCACAGCGCCTCCTTTTGTCTTCGGCAATGGCTACTCAATACTGCTACCATTCTCCCTCTCGGCCATTTATTTCTTTATCCCCAACCTTTTCTGTTATTTCTTCTTCAATTTTCAAAGTGAAATGGAACAGGTAATATTTATTTATTATAAATACCACATTACCGAATTTTATCCTCTGACGAGAAGAGTTTTATCTTTGAAAAACCATGGTTTAAGGATTAGTGTAACTCCTTGCATCTGAATTTTTCGATGTAATAAAATGTGTATCAATTTTATGTAATTTTATGTAATTTTGTTGCAATTTTTTATCTTTAAATTGATTGCTCTACTCAACGTATTGACACTCCGCTGTGTTGATTTTAAGACCTGCTTCGATGAAATGAGGAGGCATCACCTTTTCATCACTTGCCACGGCTGCAAAAACCATCACAGCATCAGGATTTTTGCTCTGCATCACAGGAGGAACTTCCGAAGGGTCACAGGCAATAACTCGAGTGTTCTGGCGATTTGGAACCTCATCCACGATGAACTTTTTCTCATCAACAAAAATGCGCACATGTCCTCCTTTGTGTTTCAGATGGTTGATAAGCATGTGGCATCTTTCAACTCTGATAGCTTTTGAACGGGCAGTGAGGAGATTATGGCGTCTCCTAACGTAGGACTTCATCCCGAGGTCTTCGTTGATTGCTCTGCTGATAGTTCTGCGACTCACATTGCGCTTTTTTGCCAGTTTCGACATCGAATGACTTGGGTCTGCCTTTATTGACCTTTTTAGTCCCACCAGGAAACTTTTTGTGCGCTTTCGATCACTACGAGTACTGTGCCGACTTCTCTCAACCTTACACTCGGCATCGAAATTAACCACAACCCGATAGACAGTCGTTTTTGCATAGCCAGTGCTCTTAACAATGTCCGAAGGAGAACTCCCGGCACGTCTCAGTTCGCACATAGTTATTCTTCATGCTAATTTAATCAAATTTGAGTAAATGTTATTATGCTATCTTGCACTAAAGTGTTAAGGATTAGTTTCAATTTATCTGCACGACCCTGTATAGATGCAATATCTTTTAACTAGCATTTTACATGGCTTGCTGCACTTTGACATTGTGTAGTAGGGTGAGATGGCGTGTCGTATATAAGAAACATTTGTTGAGTAGATATCCATCCTTTTGGCCGGATGTGAAGAAAACGGGTTACCATCGTTTGGTGATGAAGACAAACTTCTTCTTTTTCTTCTTCTTCTTCTTCTTCTTCTTCTTCTTCTTCTTCTTCTCTACAATTGAAATCAATTTTATTAAAATCATCAAACACGGTCCAGAAAGAGTTATGAAAACAGGAACACAAAAATATGTTGAGTCACTGGCCATGCATGGACTATACAAGCGAGATTGAGTCCGAGACTTTCATCTCGTTAAGTCATATCATGGCTGGAGACGAGAAAAGAAATATGACGTTTTGTCAGGTGGACATTTAAACTCTGACTATTTGTAAAGTGCAGGAAATGATTTAGGCGTCAGTGCCATCCCACACAAAATTGTTCTAACTGAACCACATATCAATCACTCCGTGAGTGAGCACATGCAAGTGTTTTCGTACCAAACAACGTGTCATTTACTCCGAGAGGTTAGCACAAAAGAAAATAGTAACTGCTACACCTATTTGTAGACGATTGGTCTTTGCCACTACCTCCCAAATACGCCTCCGTTTCTGATATCAGTTCTTCATTGGAGTCTTGGAGTCAAATCTCTTTTCCAGGATAATTCTTTTTGGGTCTACAAACATCCAGTAGTCATTTGGGGCCAGATCTGTAGAATAAGGTGGGTGATGCAGAAGCAATTCGAAGTACAATTCATGTAGTTTGGCTATCATTGCGATCGACTTGTTAACAGTGCATTTTTTTTTTGTATTCTTAAAAATATTTCTGTTTTTGTTTTTTTGGTTTATTGAGATGAGAAATCCATTTGTAGATTAAGATCGATTTTCTTGTGTACTAACATGTAATCACTCGCGGAGTGATTGATATGTGGTTCGGTTGGGCAACACAGGCATGTTTAGACTCACATAGGGATATGCTGGACGATTAGAACACTTTTGCGTCATGGCTTTGGCAAGAGGCAAGACCAAAAGACTTGAACTCAATTTCTTTTCTCTAATACATGCCGTCCGAACCAACCTGTCTTATATTCTTATATTCTTGTATTCTTATATTCTTATATTCTTATATTCTTGTGTTGATGAAACTGTTAATAAAAGTTAATTAAAATTGTAGAGAAGATGTTTTGCCTTTTTAACTGTGACCTTGTGACCTTTGTCTTCTTCATCTCAAACACGGCAAATCAGATGAATATAGACGCAGCAACACTACTACAGTATGGCCATAATCCGAACCCGAACCCTAACCCTAACCCGACACTACTACAGAATCCATTTGTAGATTAAGATCTATTTTCTTTTGTACTAACATGCAAACCCTCGCGGAGTGATTGGTACGTGGTTCGGTTGGACAACACAGGCATGTTTAGACTTGCATAGTGATACGCTGGATGATGAGAACACTTTTGTGTCATGGCTTTGGCTAGAGGTGAAACTAAATGACCTCGACTCAATTCCTCTTCTTTAGAGAAAATGTTTGTCTTTTTAACTGTGACCTCATGACCTCATGACCTCATGACCTATTTCTTCTTCATCTCAAACAAGATCAGTAAGATGAATACAGACGCAGCGACACTACTACAGAATGGCCATCTCTGACAAGCTTCTCAGCACTTCACCAACCTCAACAATATGATAGAAAATACCGAAGCTTCTGACTTCAACTTTCTTAGCTAAAAGAAATATCTAAGTCCTTCACGATGGCCATATATCTAAACATCACATTTATCTGAATGTGTTCCAGGGGTCGATACTTGGACATTTATTATTCATGATCTATATAAACGAACTCCCTGATGCAATTGCATCCGAGATGGGTAGATTTGCTGATGATACTACACTCTATTATCGGCAAATGTGAAAATCAATTAGACACAGATCCAAGACAATGGCCGAATTCTTAGAAAATGACCTCCAGTTTGTCGTAAAATGGGGCAATAAATAGATGGTCACATTTAATGCTACCAAGACAAAGCTCCTTTTCAAAAATAGATGGTCACATTTAATGCTACCAAGACAAAGCTCCTTTTCAAAAATGGATGGTCACATTTAATGTTAGCAAGACAAGCTCCTTTTCAAAAATGGACGTCACATTTAATGCTACCAAGACAAAGCTCCTTTTCAAAAATGGATGGTCACATTAAATGCTACCAAGACAAAGCTCCTTTTCAAAAATAGATGGTCACATTTAATGCTACCAAGACAAAGCTGCTGTTCAAAAATGGATGGTCACATTTAATGCTACCAAGACAAAGCTCCTTTTCAGAAATGGATGGTCACATTTAATGCTACCAAGACAAAGCTCCTTTTAAAAAATGGATGGTCACATTTAATGCTACCAAGACAAAGCTCCTTTTCAAAAATAGATGGTCACATTTAATGCTACCAAGACAAAGCTCCTTTTCAAAAATGGATGGTCACATTTAATGCTACCAAGACAAAACTCCTTTACAAAAATGGATGGTCACATTTAATGCTACCAAGACAAAGCTCCTTTTCAAAAATGGATGGTCACATTTAATGCTGCCAAGACAAAGCTCCTTTTAAAAATGAATGGTCACATTTAATGCTACCAAGACAAAGCTCCTTTTCAAAAATGGATGGTCACATTTAATGCTCCCAAGACAAAGCTCCTTTTCAAAAATGGATGGTCACATTCAATGCTACTAAGACAAAGCTCCTTTTCAGAAATGGATGGTCACATTTAATGCTACCAAGACAAATCTCCTTTTCAAAAATGGATGGTCACATTTAATGCTACCAAGACAAAGCTCCTTTTCAGAAATAGATGGTCACATTTAATGCTACCAAGACAAAGCTCCTTTTCAAAAATGGATGGTCACATTTAATGCTACCAAGACAAAGCTCCTTTTCAGAAATGGATGGTCACATTTAATGCTACCAAGACAAAACTCCTTTACAAAAATGGATGGTCACATTTAATGCTACCAAGACAAAGCTCCTTTTCAAAAATGGATGGTCACATTTAATGCTGCCAAGACAAAGCTCCTTTTAAAAATGGATGGTCACATTTAATGCTACCAAGACAAAGCTCCTTTTAAAAATGGATGGTCACATTTAATGCTCCCAAGATCAAATCTCCTTTTCAAAAATGGATGGTCACATTCAATGCTACTAAGACAAAGCTCCTTTTCAAAAATGGATGGTCACATTTAATGCTACCAAGACAAATCTCCTTTTCAAAAATGGATGGTCACATTTAATGCTACCAAGACAAAACTCCTTTTCAAAAATGGATGGTCACATTTAGGGCTACCAAGACAAAGCTCCTTTTCAAAAATGGATGGTCACATTAAATGCTCCCAAGACAAAGCTCCTTTTCAAAAATGGATGGTCACATTCAATGCTACTAAGACAAAGCTCCTTTTCAAAAATGGATGGTCACATTTAATGCTACCAAGACAAATCTCCTTTTCAAAAATGGATGGTCACATTTAATGCTACCAAGACAAAGCTCCTTTTCAAAAATGGATTGTTACATTGAATGCTACCAAGACAAATCTCCTTTTCAAAAATGGATGGTCACATTTAATGCTACCAAGACAAAGCTCCTTTTCAAAAATGGATGGTCACATTTAATGCTACCAAGACAAAGCTCCTTTTCAAAAATGGATGGTAACATTTAATGCTCCCAAGACAAAGCTCCTTTTCAAAAATGGATGGTCACATTCAATGCTACTAAGACAAAGCTCCTTTTCAAAAATGGATGGTCACATTTAATGCTACCAAGACAAAGCTCCTTTTCAAAAATGGATGGTCAAATTTAATGCTACCAAGACAAAGCTCCTTTTCAAGAATGGATTGTTACATTGAATGCTACCAAGACAAATCTCCTTTTCAAAAATGGATGGTAACATTTAATGCTACCAAGACAAAGCTCCTTTTCAAAAATGGATGGTCACATTTAATGCTACCAAGACAAAGCTCCTATTAAAAAATGGATGGTCACATTTAATGCTATCAAGACAAAGCTAATTTTCAAAAATGGATGGTCACATTTAATGCTACCAAGACAAAGCTCCTTTTCAAAAATGGACCTCACATTTAATGCTACGAAGACAAAGCTCTTTTTCAAAAATGGATGGTCACATTCAATGCTACCAAGACAAAGCTCATTTCCTTCAACAACTATAAGAAACCTCTTCAACCACCGATTGCCATGGCTGATATCATCCTTCTCGAGAGTCTAATGGTCAAACTCCTTGGCCTAACCTTCACAGTCAACATGAATTGGAATAAATACGTTGAAGATAATGCTAAATGTGCTGAAAAGCCGGTGGCCTCCCTTTACCGGGCTAGAAAACTCTTAACACCTGCCAGTATCCTATATGTCTATAAAGTCAGCATTCACTCATGCATGGAGTATTGTTGTCATATCTATGTTGGTGAACCAATCACTAGTCTCTCCCTCTTGGACAGGGTGCAAAAAGAGTCTCTGACCTAATAGGTCCCACACTGTCTACCAAGCTTAATCCCCTGTCCCATCGCCGCAGTTTTGCATCCCTGTGCATGTTTTACAATTACTGCTCCGACGAACTTGTATCCCCAAAATATAAATACCCAGACCAACCCGCCCAACAGCAAAATCCCACCCCTTCACTGTAGTGATGACTAGATGTATGAAAACCTTCTACTTTATAGCGTCTTTGTTTGGACCGCTTGACTTTTGAATTCCACCCCTTCACCCTGTTTCCCCACTGTACCACCATGAAGAAATTTATATGTAATATGAAAAACATCTTGCTGAACAATTACCAGTTATGATTCCTCCTATAAATCTTGCCTCTATCACAGTAGTCCCCTACGTCTCAGTGGCAATTATAAAGTTATAAAAATGTATCTGGTTCTAAATGCAAAATTGACTTTACTTTATTATATAGATGTATATATAAAAATAAAACAATTATTATAATCAACAATAACTTGAGTTTGTATAAGCATGTGTCTTGTTTGGGGTGAATAAAAAGCAAACAATTATTATAATCAACAATAACTTGAGTTAGTATAAGCATGTGTCTTGTTTGGGGTGAATAAAAAGTAAACAATTTTTAAGCAATGTGTCTTGTTTGGGGTGAATAAAAAGAAAACAATTATTAAGCATGTGTCTTGTTTGGGGTGAATAAAAAGTAAACAATTATTATAATCAACAATAACTTGAGTTAATATAAGCATGTGTCTTGTTTGGGGTGAATAAAAGAAAACAATTATTAAGCATGTGTCTTGTTTGGGATGAATAAAAAGTAAACAATTATTAAGCATTTGTCTTGTTTGGGGTGAATAAAAAGTAAACAATTATTCAGCAATGTGTCTTGTTTGGGGTGAATAAAAAGTAAACAATTATTAAGCATGTGTCTTGTTTGATGTGAATAAAAAGAAAACAATTATTAAGCAATGTGTCTTGTTTGGGGTGAATAAAAAAAAAACAATTATTAAGCATGTGTCTTGTTTGGGGTGAATAAAAAGTAAACAATTATTAAGCATGTGTCTTGTTTGGGGTGAATAAAAAGTAAACAATTATTATAATCAACAATAACTTGAGTTAGTATAAGCATGTGTCTTGTTTGGGGTGAATAAAAAGTAAACACTTATTAAGCAATGTGTCTTGTTTGGGGTGAATAAAAAGAAAACAATTATTAAGCATGTGTCTTGTTTGGGGTGAATAAAAAGTAAACAATTATTATAATCAACAATAACTTGAGTTAATATAAGCATGTGTCTTGTTTGGGGTGAATAAAAGAAAACAATTATTAAGCATGTGTCTTGTTTGGGATGAATAAAAAGTAAACAATTATTAAGCATTTGTCTTGTTTGGGGTGAATAAAAAGTAAACAATTATTCAGCAATGTGTCTTGTTTGGGGTGAATAAAAAGTAAACAATTATTAAGCATGTGTCTTGTTTGATGTGAATAAAAAGAAAACAATTATTAAGCAATGTGTCTTGTTTGGGGTGAATAAAAAAAAAACAATTATTAAGCATGTGTCTTGTTTGGGGTGAATAAAAAGTAAACAATTATTAAGCATGTGTCTTGTTTGGGGTGAATAAAAAGTAAACAATTATTATAATCAACAATAACTTGAGTTAATATAAGCATGTGTCTTGTTTGATGTGAATAAAAAGAAAACAATTATTAAGCAATGTGTCTTGTTTGGGGTGAATAAAAAGTAAACAATTATTAAGCATGTGTCTTGTTTGTGGTGAATAAAAAGTAAACAATTATTAAGCATGTGTCTTGTTTGATGTGAATAGAAAGAAAACAATTATTAAGCATGTGTCTTGTTTGGGGTGAATAAAAAAAAAACAATTATTAAGCATGTGTCTTGTTTGGGGTGAATAAAAAGTAAACAATTATTAAGCATGTGTCGTTTTTGGGGCGAATAAAACGTAAACAATTATTAAGCATGTGTCTTGTTTAGGGTGAATAAAAAGTAAACAATTATTAAAATCAACAATAACTTGAGTAAGTATAAGCATGTGTCTTGTTTGGGGTGAATAAAAAGTAAACAATTATTAAGCATGTGTCTTGTTTGGGGTGAATAAAAAGTAAACAATTATTATAATCAACAATAACTTGAGTTAGTATAAGCATGTGTCTTGTTTGGGGTGAATAAAAAGTAAAAAATAATTAAAATCAACAATAACTTGAGTTAGTATAAGCATGTGGCTTGTTTGGGGTGAATAAAAAGTAAACAATTATTAAGCATGTGTCTTGTTTGGGGTGAATAAAAGTAAACAATTATTATGCATGTATAGTTAGTATAAGCATGTGTCTTGTTTGTGTGTAATTAAACAATTATTATAATCTACAATAACTTGAGTAAGTATAAGCATGTGTCTTGTTTGGGGTTAATAAAAAGTAAACAATTATTGTAATCAACAATAACTTGAGTTAGTATAAGCATGTGTCTTGTTTGGGGTGAATAAAAAGTAAACAATTATTATAATCAACAATAACTTGAGTTAGTATAAGCATGTGTCTTGTTTGGGGTGAATAAAAAGTAAACAATTATTATAATCAACAATAACTTGAGTAAGTATAAGCATGTGTCTTGTTTGGGCTGAATAAAAAGTAAACAATTATTGTAATCAACAATAACTTGAGTTAGTATAAGCATGTGTCATGTTTGGGGTGAATAAAAAGTAAACAATTATTATAATCAACAATAACTTGAGTTAGTATAAGCATGTGTCTTGTTTGGGGTTAATAAAAAGTAAACAATTATTGTAATCAACAATAACTTGAGTTAGTATAAGCATGTGTCATGTTTGGGGTGAATAAAAAGTAAACAATTATTAAGCAATGTGTCTTGTTTGGGGTGAATAAAAAGTAAACAATTATTAAGCATATATAGTTAGTATAAGCATTGTCTTGTTTGTGTGTAAGTAAACAATTATTATAATCAACAATAACTTGAGTTAGTATAAGCATGTATCTTGTTTGGGGTGAATAAAAAGTAAACAATTATTATAATCAACAATAATTTGAGTTAGTATAAGCATGTGTCTTGTTTGGGGTGAATAAAAAGTAAACAATTATTATAATCAACAATAACTTGAGTTAGTATAAGCATGTGTCTTGTTTGGGGTGAATAAAAAGTAAACAATTATTAAGCAATGTGTCTTGTTTGGGGTGAATAAAAGGAAAACAATTATTAAGCAGTGTGTCTTGTTTGGGGTGAATAAAAAGTAAACAATTGTTAAGCATGTGTCTTGTTTGATGTGAATAAAAAGAAAACAATTATTAAGCAATGTGTCTTGTTTTGGGTTAATAGAAAGAAAACAATTATTAAGCATGTGTCTTGTTTGGGGTGAATAAAAAGTAAACACTTAATATAAACAACAATAACTTGAGTTAGTATAAGCATGTGTCTTGTTTGGGGTGAATAAAAAGTAAACAATTATTAAGCATGTGTCTTGTTTGGGGTGAATAAAATTAAACAATTATTATAATCAACAACAACTTGAGTTAGTATAAGCATGTGTCTTGTTTGGGGTGAATAAAAAGTAAACAATTATTATAATCAACAATAACTTGAGTTAGTATAAGCATGTGTCTTGTTTGGGTTAAATAAAAAGTAAACAATTATTAAGCATGTGTCTTGTTTGGGGTGAATAAAAGTAAACAATTATTAAGCATGTATAGTTAGTACAAGCATGTGTCTTGTTTGTCTGTAAGTAAACAATTATTATAATCAACAATAACTTGAGTAAGTATAAGCATGTGTCTTGTTTGGGGTGAATAAAAAGTAAACAATTGTTATAATCAACAATAACTTAAGTTAGTATAAGCATTGTCTTGTTTGATGTGAATAAAAAGAAAACAATTATTAAGCAATGTGTCTTGTTTGGGGTGAATAAAAAGAAAACAATTATTAAGCATGTGTCTTGTTTGGGGTGAATAAAAAGTAAACAATTATTAAGCATGTGTCTTGTTTGGGGTGAATAAAAGTAAACAATTATTAAGCATGTATAGTAAGTACAAGCATGTGTCTTGTTTGTCTGTGAGTAAACAATTATTATAATCAACAATAACTTGAGTAAGTATAAGCATGTGTCTTGTTTGGGGTGAATAAAAAGTAAACAATTGTTATAATCAACAATAACTTAAGTTAGTATAAGCATGTGTCTTGTTTGATGTGAATAAAAAGAAAACAATTATTAAGCAATGTGTCTTGTTTGGGGTGAATAAAAAGAAAACAATTATTAAGCATGTGTCTTGTTTGGGGTGAATAAAAAGTAAACACTTAATATAAACAACAATAACTTGAGTTAGTATAAGCATGTGTCTTGTTTGGGGTGAATAAAAAGTAAACAATTATTAAGCATGTGTCTTGTTTGGGGTGAATAAAAAGTAAACAATTATTATAATCAACAACAACTTGAGTTAGTATAAGCATGTGTCTTGTTTGGGGTGAATAAAAAGTAAACAATTATTATAATCAACAATAACTTGAGTTAGTATAAGCATGTGTCTTGTTTGGGTTAAATAAAAAGTAAACAATTATTAAGCATGTGTCTTGTTTGGGGTGAATAAAAGTAAACAATTATTAAGCATGTATAGTTAGTACAAGCATGTGTCTTGTTTGTCTGTAAGTAAACAATAATTATAATCAACAATAACTTGAGTAAGTATAAGCATGTGTCTTGTTTGGGGTGAATAAAAAGTAAACAATTGTTATAATCAACAATAACTTAAGTTAGTATAAGCATTGTCTTGTTTGGGGTGATTAAAAAGTACACAATTATCATAATCAACAATAACTTGAGTTAGTATAAGCATGTGTCTTGTTTGGAGTGAATAAAAAAGTAAACAATTATTATAATCAACAATAACTTGAGTTAGTATAAGCATGTGTCTTGTTTGGGGTTATAAAAAGTAAACAATTATTGTAATCAACAATAACTTGAGTTAGTATTAGCATGTGTCTTGTTTGGGGTGAATAAAAAGAAAACAATTATTAAGCAATGTGTCTTGTTTGGGGTGAATAAAAAGTAAACAATTATTAAGCATGTATAGTTAGTATAAGCATTGTCTTGTTTGTGTGTAAGTAAACAATTATTATAATCAACAATAACTTGAGTTAGTATAAGCATGTTCTTGTTTGCGGTGAATAAAAAGTAAACAATTATTATAATCAACAATAACTTGAGGTAGTATAAGCATGTGTCTTGTTTGGGGTGAATAAAAAGTAAACAATTATTATAATCAACAATAACTTGAGTTAGTATAAGCATGTGTCTTGTTTGGGGTGAATAAAAAGTAAACAATTATTAAGCAATGTGTCTTGTTTGGGGTGAATAAAAAGTAAACAATTATTAAGCATGTGTCTTGTTTGGGGTGAATAAAAAGTAAAAAATTATTAAGCATGTATAGTTAGTATAAGCATGTGTCTTGTTTGTGTGTAAGTAAACAATTATTATAATCAACAATAACTTGAGTTAGTATAAGCATGTGTCTTGTTTGGTGTGAATAAAAAGTAAACGAGTATTAAGCATGTGTCTTATTTGGGGTGAATAAAAAGTAAACAATTATTAAGCATGTGTCTTTTTGGTGTGAATAAAAAAGAAAAAACTTATTAAGCATGTGTCTTGTTTAGGCTGAATAAAAATTAAACAATTATTATAATCAACAATAACTTGAGTTAGTATAAGCATGTGTCTTGTTTGGGGTGAATAAAAAGTAAACAATTATAAAGCATGTGTCTTGTTTGGAGAGAATAAAAAGAAAACAATTATTAAGCATGTGTCTTGTTTGGGGTGAATAAAAAGTGAACAATTATTATAAGCAACAATAACTTGAGTTAGTATAAGCATGTGTCTTGTTTGGGGTGAATAAAAAGTAAACAATTATTAAGCATGTGTCTTGTTTGGGGTGAATAAAAGGAAAACAATTATTAAGCAATGTGTCTTGTTTGATGTGAATAAAAAGAACACAATTATTAAGCAATGTGTCTTGTTTGGGGTGAATAGAAAGAAAACAATTATTAAGCATGTGTCTTGTTTGGGGTGAATAAAAAGTAAACAATTATTATAATCAACAATAACTTGAGTTAGTATAAGCATGTGTCTTGTTTGGAGTGAATAAAAAGTAAACAATTAATAAGCATGTGTCTTGTTTGGGGTGAATAAAAAGTAAACAATTATTAAGCATGTGTCTTGTTTGGGGTTAATAAAAAGTAAACAATTATTAAGCATGTATCTTGTTTTGGGTGAATAAAAAGTAAACAATTATTATAATCAACAATAACTTGAGTTAGTATAAGCATGTGTCTTGTTTGGAGTGAATAGAAAGTAAACAATTAATAAGCATGTGTCTTGTTTGGGGTTAATAAAAAGTAAACAATTATTCAGCATGTGTCTGTTTGGGGTGAATAAAAAGTAAACAATTATTAAGCATGTGTCTTGTTTGGGGTGAATAGAAAGAAAACAATTATTAAGCATGTGTCTTGTTTGATGTGAATAAAAAGAACACAATTATTAAGCAATGTGTCTTGTTTGGGGTGAATAGAAAGAAAACAATTATTAAGCATGTGTCTTGTTTGGGGTGAATAAAAAGTAAACAATTATTATAATCAACAATAACTTGAGTTAGTATAAGCATGTGTCTTGTTTGGAGTGAATAAAAAGTAAACAATTAATAAGCATGTGTCTTGTTTGGGGTGAATAAAAAGTAAACAATTATTAAGCATGTGTCTTGTTTGGGGTTAATAAAAAGTAAACAATTATTAAGCATGTATCTTGTTTTGGGTGAATAAAAAGTAAACAATTATTATAATCAACAATAACTTGAGTTAGTATAAGCATGTGTCTTGTTTGGAGTGAATAGAAAGTAAACAATTAATAAGCATGTGTCTTGTTTGGGGTTAATAAAAAGTAAACAATTATTCAGCATGTGTATGTTTGGGGTGAATAAAAAGTAAACAATTATTAAGCATGTGTCTTGTTTGGGGTGAATAGAAAGAAAACAATTATTAAGCATGTGTCTTGTTTGATGTGAATAAAAAGAACACAATTATTAAGCAATGTGTCTTGTTTGGGGTGAATAGAAAGAAAACAATTATTAAGCATGTGTCTTGTTTGGGGTGAATAAAAAGTAAACAATTATTATAATCAACAATAACTTGAGTTAGTATAAGCATGTGTCTTGTTTGGAGTGAATAAAAAGTAAACAATTAATAAGCATGTGTCTTGTTTGGGGTGAATAAAAAGTAAACAATTATTAAGCATGTGTCTTGTTTGGGGTTAATAAAAAGTAAACAATTATTAAGCATGTATCTTGTTTTGGGGTTAATAAAAAGTAAACAATTATTATAATCAACAATAACTTGAGTTAGTATAAGCATGTGTCTTGTTTGGAGTGAATAAAAAGTAAACAATTAATAAGCATGTGTCTTGTTTGGGGTTAATAAAAAGTAAACAATTATTCAGCATGTGTCTGTTTGGGGTGAATAAAAAGTAAACAATTATTAAGCATGTGTCTTGTTTAGGGTGAATAAAAATTAAACAATTATTATAATCAACAATAACTTGAGTTAGTATAAGCATGTGTCTTGTTTGGGGTGAATAAAAAGTAAACAATTATTAAGCATGTGTCTTGTTTGGGGTGAATAAAAAGTAAACAATTATTAAGCATGTGTCTTATTTAGGGTGAATAA
The DNA here is from genome assembly GCA_963556195.1 of Sepiola atlantica. NCBI lineage: Eukaryota > Metazoa > Mollusca > Cephalopoda > Sepiida > Sepiolidae > Sepiola > Sepiola atlantica. The sequence continues at coordinate 97,022,534 of OY744535.1, forward strand.
AAAGTAAACAATTATTAAGCATGTGTCTTGTTTAGGGTGAATAAAAAGTAAACAATTATTAAGCATGTGTCTTTTTGGTGTGAATAAAAAGTAAACAATTATTAAGCATGTGTCTAATTTGGGGTGAATAAAAAGAAAAAACTTATTAAGCATGTGTCTTGTTTAGGCTGAATAAAAATTAAACAATTATTATAATCAACAAATACTTGAGTTAGTATAAGCATGTGTCTTGTTTGGGGTGAATAAAAAGTAAACAATTATAAAGCATGTGTCTTGTTTGGGGAGAATAAAAAGAAAACAATTATTAAGCATGTGTCTTGTTTGGGGTGAATAAAAAGTAAACAATTATTATAAGCAACAATAACTTGAGTTAGTATAAGCATGTGTCTTGTTTGGGGTGAATAAAAAGTAAACAATTATTAAGCATGTGTCTTGTTTGGGGTTAATAAAAAGAAAACAATTATTAAGCATGTGTCTTGTTTGGGGTGAATAAAAATTAAACAATTATTATAATCAACAATAACTTGAGTTAGTATAAGCATGTGTCTTGTTTGGGGTGAATAAAAAGTAAACAATTATTAAGCATGTCTCTTTATTGGAGTGAATAAAAATTTAATAATTATTAAGCATGTGTCTTGTTTGGGGTGAATCAAAAGTAAACAATTATGAGGCATGTGTCTTGTTTAGTATGAATAAAAAGTAAACAATTATTAAGCATGTGTCTTGTTTGGGGTGAATAAAAAGTAAACACTTATTAAGCATGTGTCTTGTTTGGGGTGAATAAAAAGTAAACAATTATTAAGCATGTGTCTTGTTTGGGGTGAATAAAAAGTAAACACTTATTAAGCATGTGTCTTATTTGGGGTGAATAAAAAGAAAACAATTATTATAATCAACAATAACTTAAGTTAGTATAAGCATGTGTCTTGTGTGGGGTGAAAAAAATTAAACAATTATTATAATCAACAATAACTTGAGTTAGTATAAGCATGTGTCTTGTTTAGGGTGAATAAAAAGTAAACAATTATTAAGCATGTGTCTTGTTTGGGGTGAATAAAAAGTAAACACTTATTAAGCATGTGTCTTGTTAGGAGTGAATAAAAAGAAAACAATTATTAAGCATGTGTCTTATTTGGGGTGAATAAAAAGAAAACAATTATTATAATCAACAATAACTTAAGTTAGTATAAGCATGTGTCTTGTGTGGGGTGAAAAAAATTAAACAATTATTATAATCAACAATAACTTGAGTTAGTATAAGCATGTGTCTTGTGTGGGGTGAATAAAAATTAAACAATTATTATAATCAACAATAACTTGAGTTAGTATAAGCATGTGTCTTGTTTAGGGTGAATAAAAAGAAAACAATTATTAAGCATGTGTCTTGTTTGGGGTGAATAAAAAGTAAACAATTATTAAGCATGTGTCTTGTTTGGGGTGAATAAAAAGAAAACAATTATTTAGCATGTGTCTTGTTTGGGGTGAATAAAAATTAAACAATTATTATAATCAACAATAACTTGAGTTAGTATAAGAATGTGTCCTGTTTGGGGTGAATAAAAAGTACACAATTATTAAGCATGTGTCTTGTTTGGGGTGAATAAAAAGTAAACAATTATTAAGCATGTTTCTTGTTTGGTGTGAATAAAAAGTAAACAATTATTAAGCATGTGTCTTGTTTGGGGTGAAAAAAAAGTAAACACTTATTAAGCATGTGTCTTGTTTAGGGTGAATAAAAAGAAAACAATTATTAAGCATGTGTCTTGTTTGATGTGAATAAAAAGTAAACAATTATTAAGCATGTGTCTTGTTTGGGGTGAAAAAAAAGTAAACACTTATTAAGCATGTGTCTTGTTTGGGGTGAATAAAAAGATAACAATTATTAAGCATGTGTCTTGTTTGGGGTGAAAAAAGTAAACAATTATTATAATCAACAATAACTTGAGTTAGTATAAGCATGTGTCTTGTTTGGGATGAATAAAATGTAAACAATTATTAAGCATGTGTCTTGTTTGGGATGAATAAAACGTAAACAATTATTAAGCATGTGTCTTGTTTGGGGTGAATAAAAGGTAAACAATTATTAAGCATGTGTCTTGTTTGGGGTGAATAAAAAAAAACAATTATTTAGCATGTGTCTTGTTTGGGGTGAATAAAAAGTAAACAATTATTATAATCAACAATAACTTGAGTTAGTATAAGCATGTGTCTTGTTTAGGGTGGATAAAAAGTAAACAATTATTATAATGAACAATAACTTGAGTTAGTATACGCATGTGTCTTGTTTGTGTGTAAGTAAACAATTATTATAATCAACAATAACTTGAGTTAGTATAAGCATGTGTCTTGTTTGGGGTGATTAAAAAGTAAACAATTATTATAATCAACAATAACTCGAGTTAGTATAAGATTGTGTCTTGTTTGGGGTGAATAAAAAGTAAACAATTATTATAATCAACAATAACTAGAGTTAGTATAAGCATGTGTCTTGTTTGTGTGTAAGTAAACAATTATTATAATCAACAATAACTTGAGTTAGTATAAGCATGTGTCTTGTTTGGGGTGAATAAAAAGTAAACAATTATTATAATCAACAATTACTTGAGTTAGTATAAGCATGTGTCTTGTTTGGGGTGAATAAAAAGTAAACAATTATTATAATCAACAATAACTTGAGTTAGTATAAGCATGTGTCTTGTTTGGGGTGAATAAAAATTAAACAATTATTATAATCAACAATAACTTGAGTTAGTATAAGCATGTGTCTTGTTTGGGGTGAATAAAAAGTAAACAATTATTAAGCAAGGTGTCTTTTTTTGTGTGAATAAAAAGTAAACAATTATTATAATCAACAATAACTTGAGTTAGTATAAGCATGTGTCTTGTTTGGGGTTTATAAAAAGTAAACAATTATTATAATCAACAATAACTTGAGTTAGTATAAGCATGTGTCTTGTTTGGGGTGAATAAAAAGTAAACAATTATTAAGCAATGTGTCTTGTTTGGGGTGAATAAAAAGTAAACAATTATTAAGCATGTATAGTTAGTATAAGCATGTGTCTTGTTTGTGTGTGAGTAAACAATTATTATAATCAACAATAACTTGAGTAAGTATAAGCATGTGTCTTGTTTGGGGTGAATAAAAAGTAAACCATTATTATAATCAACAATAACTTGAGTTAGTATAAGCATGTGTCTTGTTTGAGGTGAATAAAAAGTAAACAATTATTATAATCAACAATAACTTGAGTTAGTATAAGCATGTGTCTTGTTTAGGGTGAATAAAAGGTAAACAATTATTATAATCAACAATAACTTGAGTTAGTATAAGCATGTGTCTTGTTTGTGTGTAAGTAAACAATTATGTTAATCAACAATAACTTGAGTTAGTATAAGCATGTGTCTTGTTTGGGGTGATTAAAAAGTAAACAATTATTATAATCAACAATAACTGGAGTTAGTATAAGCATGTGTCTTGTTTGGGGTGATTAAAAAGTAAACAATTATTATAATCAACAATAACTTGAGTTAGTATAAGCATGTGTCTTGTTTGGGGTGAATAAAAAGTAAACAATTATTATAATCAACAATAACTTGAGTTAGTATAAGCATGTGTCTTGTTTGTGTGTAAGTAAACAATTATTATAATCAACAATAACTTGAGTTAGTATAAGCATGTGTCTTGTTTGGGGTGAATAAAAAGTAAACAATTATTATAATCAACAATAACTTGAGTTAGTATAAGCATGTGTCTTGTTTGTGGTGAATAGAAAGTAAACAATTATTATAATCAACAATGACTTGAGTTAGTATAAGCATGTGTGTTTAATTTGGGGCGAATAGAAAGTAAACAATTATTATAATCAACAATAACTTGAGTTAGTATAAGCATGTGTCTTGTTTGGGGTGAATAAAAAGTAAACAATTATTATAATCAACAATAACTTGAGTTTGTATAAGCATGTGTCTTGTTTGGGGTGAATAAAAATTAAACAATTATTATAATAAACAATTACTTGAGTTAGTATAAGCATGTGTCTTGTTTGGGGTGAATAATAAGTAAACAATTATTGTAATCAACAATAGCTTGAGTTAGTATAAGCATGTGTCTTGTTTGGGGTGAATAAAAATTAAACAATTATTATAATCAACAATTACTTGAGTTAGTATAAGCATGTGTCTTGTTTCGGGTGAATAAAAAGTAGACAATTATTATAATCAACAATAACTTGAGTGAGTATAAGCATGTGTCTTGTTTGGGGTTAATAAAAATTAAACAATTATTATAATCAACAATAACTTGAGTTAGTATAAGCATGTGTCTTGTTTGGGGTGAATAAAAATTAAACAATTATTATAATCAACAATAACTTGAGTTTGTATAAGCATGTGTCTTGTTTGGGGTGAATAAAAATAAAACAATTATTATAATCAACAATTACTTGAGTTAGTATAAGCATGTGTCTTGTTTGGGGTGAATAATAAGTAAACAATTATTATAATCAACAATAACTTGAGTTAGTATAAGCATGTGTCTTGTTTGGGGTGAATAAAAATTAAACAATTATTATAATCAACAATTACTTGAGTTAGTATAAGCATGTGTCTTGTTTGGGGTGAATAAAAAGTAAACAATTATTATAATCAACAATAACTTGAGTTTGTATAAGCATGTGTCTTGTTTGGGGTGAATAAAAATTAAACAATTATTATAATCAACAATAACTTGAGTTAGTATAAGCATGTGTCTTGTTTGGGGTGATTAAAAAGTAAACAATTATTATAATCAACAATAACTCGAGTTAGTATAAGATTGTGTCTTGTTTGGGGTGAATAAAAAGTAAACAATTATTATAATCAACAATAACTAGAGTTAGTATAAGCATGTGTCTTGTTTGTGTGTAAGTAAACAATTATTATAATCAACAATAACTTGAGTTAGTATAAGCATGTGTCTTGTTTGGGGTGAATAAAAAGTAAACAATTATTATAATCAACAATTACTTGAGTTAGTATAAGCATGTGTCTTGTTTGGGGTGAATAAAAAGTAAACAATTATTATAATCAACAATAACTTGAGTTAGTATAAGCATGTGTCTTGTTTGGGGTGAATAAAAATTAAACAATTATTATAATCAACAATAACTTGAGTTAGTATAAGCATGTGTCTAGTTTGGGGGAATAAAAAGTAAACAATTATTAAGCAATGTGTCTTGTTTGGGGTGAATAAAAAGTAAACAATTATTAAGCAAGGTGTCTTTTTTGGTGTGAATAAAAAGTAAACAATTATTATAATCAACAATAACTTGAGTTAGTATAAGCATGTGTCTTGTTTGGGGTTTATAAAAAGTAAACAATTATTATAATCAACAATAACTTGAGTTAGTATAAGCACGTGTCTTGTTTGCGGTGAATTAAACGTAAACAATTATTAAGCAATGTGTCTTGTTTGGGGTGAATAAAAAGTAAACAATTATTAAGCATGTATAGTTAGTATAAGTATGTGTCTTGTTTGTGTGTGAGTAAACAATTATTATAATCAACAATAACTTGAGTTAGTATAAGCATGTGTCTTGTTTGGGGTGAATAAAAAGTAAACCATTATTATAATCAACAATAACTTGAGTTAGTATAAGCATGTGTCTTGTTTGAGGTGAATAAAAAGTAAACAATTATTATAATCAACAATAACTTGAGTTAGTATAAGCATGTGTCTTGTTTAGGGTGAATAAAAAGTAAACAATTATTATAATCAACAATAACTTGAGTTAGTGTAAGCATGTGTCTTGTTTGTGTGTAAGTAAACAATTATGTTAATCAACAATAACTTGAGTTAGTATAAGCATGTGTCTTGTTTGGGGTGATTAAAAAGTAAACAATTATTATAATCAACAATAACTGGAGTTAGTATAAGCATGTGTCTTGTTTGGGGTGATTAAAAAGTAAACAATTATTATAATCAACAATAACTTGAGTTAGTATAAGCATGTGTCTTGTTTGGGGTGAATAAAAAGTAAACAATTATTATAATCAACAATAACTTGAGTTAGTATAAGCATGTGTCTTGTTTGTGTGTAAGTAAACAATTATTATAATCAACAATAACTTGAGTTAGTATAAGCATGTGTCTTGTTTGGGGTGAATAAAAAGTAAACAATTATTATAATCAACAATAACTTGAGTTAGTATAAGCATGTGTCTTGTTTGTGGTGAATAGAAAGTAAACAATTATTATAATCAACAATGACTTGAGTTAGTATAAGCATGTGTGTTTAATTTGGGGCGAATAGAAAGTAAACAATTATTATAATCAACAATAACTTGAGTTAGTATAAGCATGTGTCTTGTTTGGGGTGAATAAAAAGTAAACAATTATTATAATCAACAATAACTTGAGTTTGTATAAGCATGTGTCTTGTTTGGGGTGAATAAAAATTAAACAATTATTATAATAAACAATTACTTGAGTTAGTATAAGCATGTGTCTTGTTTGGGGTAAATAATAAGTAAACAATTATTGTAATCAACAATAACTTGAGTTAGTATAAGCATGTGTCTTGTTTGGGGTGAATAAAAAGTAAACAATTATTATAATCAACAATAACTTGAGTGAGTATAAGCATGTGTCTTGTTTGGGGTTAATAAAAATTAAACAATTATTATAATCAACAATAACTTGAGTTAGTATAAGCATGTGTCTTGTTTGGGGTGAATAAAAATTAAACAATTATTATAATCAACAATAACTTGAGTTTGTATAAGCATGTGTCTTGTTTGGGGTGAATAAAAAGTAAACAATTATTATAATCAACAATTACTTGAGTTAGTATAAGCATGTGTCTTGTTTGGGGTGAATAATAAGTAAACAATTATTATAATCAACAATAACTTGAGTTAGTATAAGCATGTGTCTTGTTTGGGGTGAATAAAAATTAAACAATTATTATAATCAACAATTACTTGAGTTAGTATAAGCATGTGTCTTGTTTGGGGTGAATAAAAAGTAAACAATTATTATAATCAACAATAACTTGAGTTTGTATAAGCATGTGTCTTGTTTGGGGTGAATAAAAATTAAACAATTATTATAATAAACAATAACTTGAGTTAGTATAAGCATGTGTCTTGTTTGGGGTGAATAAAAATAAAACAATTATTATAATCAACAATTACTTGAGTTAGTATAAGCATGTGTCTTGTTTGGGGTGAATAATAAGTAAACAATTATTGTAATCAACAATAACTTGAGTTAGTATAAGCATGTGTCTTGTTTGGGGTGAATAAAAAGTAAACAATTATTATAATCAACAATAACTTGAGTTAGTATAAGCATGTGTCTTGTTTGGGGTGAATAAAAAGTAAACAATTATTATAATCAACAATAACTTGAGTTAGTATAAGCATGTGTCTTGTTTGGGGTGAATAAAAAGTAAACAATTATTATAATCAACAATAACTTGAGTTAGTATAAGCATGTGTCTTGTTTGGGGTGAATAAAAAGTAAACAATTATTATAATCAACAATAACTTGAGTTAGTATAAGCATGTGTCTTGTTTGGGGTGAATAAAAAGTAAACAATTATTATAATCAACAATAACTTGAGTTAGTATAAGCATGTGTCTTGTTTGGGGTGAATAAAAAGTAAACAATTATTATAATCAACAATAACTTGAGTTAGTATAAGCATGTGTCTTGTTTGGGGTTAATAAAAATTAAACAATTATTATAATCAACAATAACTTGAGTTAGTATAAGCATGTGTCTTGTTTGGGGGAATAAAAAGTAAACAATTATTAAGCAATGTGTCTTGTTTGGGGTGAATAAAAAGTAAACAATTATTAAGCAAGGTGTCTTTTTTGGTGTGAATAAAAAGTAAACAATTATTATAATCAACAATAACTTGAGTTAGTATAAGCATGTGTCTTGTTTGGGGTTTATAAAAAGTAAACAATTATTATAATCAACAATAACTTGAGTTAGTATAAGCACGTGTCTTGTTTGGGGTGAATTAAACGTAAACAATTATTAAGCAATGTGTCTTGTTTGGGGTGAATAAAAAGTAAACAATTATTAAGCATGTATAGTTAGTATAAGCATGTGTCTTGTTTGTGTGTGAGTAAACAATTATTATAATCAACAATAACTTGAGTTAGTATAAGCATGTGTCTTGTTTGGGGTGAATAAAAAGTAAACCATTATTATAATCAACAATAACTTGAGTTAGTATAAGCATGTGTCTTGTTTGAGGTGAATAAAAAGTAAACAATTATTATAATCAACAATAACTTGAGTTAGTATAAGCATGTGTCTTGTTTAGGGTGAATAAAAAGTAAACAATTATTATAATCAACAATAACTTGAGTTAGTGTAAGCATGTGTCTTGTTTGTGTGTAAGTAAACAATTATGTTAATCAACAATAACTTGAGTTAGTATAAGCATGTGTCTTGTTTGGGGTGATTAAAAAGTAAACAATTATTATAATCAACAATAACTGGAGTTAGTATAAGCATGTGTCTTGTTTGGGGTGATTAAAAAGTAAACATTTATTATAATCAACAATAACTTGAGTTAGTATAAGCATGTGTCTTGTTTGGGGTGAATAAAAAGTAAACAATTATTATAATCAACAATAACTTGAGTTAGTATAAGCATGTGTCTTGTTTGTGTGTAAGTAAACAATTATTATAATCAACAATAACTTGAGTTAGTATAAGCATGTGTCTTGTTTGGGGTGAATAAAAAGTAAACAATTATTATAATCAACAATAACTTGAGTTAGTATAAGCATGTGTCTTGTTTGTGGTGAATAGAAAGTAAACAATTATTATAATCAACAATGACTTGAGTTAGTATAAGCATGTGTGTTTAATTTGGGGCGAATAGAAAGTAAACAATTATTATAATCAACAATAACTTGAGTTAGTATAAGCATGTGTCTTGTTTGGGGTGAATAAAAAGTAAACAATTATTATAATCAACAATAACTTGAGTTTGTATAAGCATGTGTCTTGTTTGGGGTGAATAAAAATTAAACAATTATTATAATAAACAATTACTTGAGTTAGTATAAGCATGTGTCTTGTTTGGGGTAAATAATAAGTAAACAATTATTGTAATCAACAATAACTTGAGTTAGTATAAGCATGTGTCTTGTTTGGGGTGAATAAAAAGTAAACAATTATTATAATCAACAATAACTTGAGTGAGTATAAGCATGTGTCTTGTTTGGGGTTAATAAAAATTAAACAATTATTATAATCAACAATAACTTGAGTTAGTATAAGCATGTGTCTTTTTTGGGGTGAATAAAAATTAAACAATTATTATAATCAACAATAACTTGAGTTTGTATAAGCATGTGTCTTGTTTGGGGTGAATAAAAATTAAACAATTATTATAATCAACAATTACTTGAGTTAGTATAAGCATGTGTCTTGTTTGGGGTGAATAATAAGTAAACAATTATTATAATCAACAATAACTTGAGTTAGTATAAGCATTGTCTTGTTTGGGGTGAATAAAAAGTAAACAATTATTAAGCATGTGTCTTGTTTGGGGCGAATAAAAATTAAACAATTATTATAATCAACAATTACTTGAGTTAGTATAAGCATGTGTCTTGTTTGGGGTGAATAAAAAGTAAACAATTATTATAATCAACAATAACTTGAGTTTGTATAAGCATGTGTCTTGTTTGGGGTGAATAAAAATTAAACAATTATTATAATAAACAATTACTTGAGTTAGTATAAGCATGTGTCTTGTTTGGGGTAAATAATAAGTAAACAATTATTGTAATCAACAATAACTTGAGTTAGTATAAGCATGTGTCTTGTTTGGGGTGAATAAAAAGTAAACAATTATTATAATCAACAATAACTTGAGTGAGTATAAGCATGTGTCTTGTTTGGGGTTAATAAAAATTAAACAATTATTATAATCAACAATAACTTGAGTTAGTATAAGCATGTGTCTTGTTTGGGGTGAATAAAAATTAAACAATTATTATAATCAACAATAACTTGAGTTTGTATAAGCATGTGTCTTGTTTGGGGTGAATAAAAATTAAACAATTATTATAATCAACAATTACTTGAGTTAGTATAAGCATGTGTCTTGTTTGGGGTGAATAAAAATTAAACAATTATTATAATCAACAAAAAATAACTTGAGTTAGTTTTAGCAAACATAAGTAAAATAACCTTATATAAACAAGAATATGTGAATTGACCTACTTTACATTCTACGACAATGCTTAGGCCCTTAAAAATGGACATTTTCAAAATCCTATTTAAAAATAAAGAAATAATTTTGTTAAAAATAAAGACATAATTTTGTGAAAAATAAAGAAATAATTTTGTTCAAAATAAAGAAATAATTTTGTTAAAAGTAAAGAAATAATTTTGTTAAAAAAAAAGAAATAATTTTGTTAAAAATAAAAAAATCGAAAGATAAATGAAAATAAAAAGACTCCAGGGCAACACCAGACAACATTTATGAAAACAACAAGGTGTTGCCACATTGTAATAGTTAAAGCACTGCACATTTTTGGGTCGATTTCTGGTAGCAGTCGCATTGACTCCCAGAACAGGTTACTTCAAATATTAGTAATATTTAGTAATCCATTACTCACATAACTTTTCTATCTACGACCCTGGCAAAGCATGTGTATTTCGTATTGTATAGAAACTTTAAGAATACCTGTCTTTAGAACTGATGTCTGTTGTTCCTTCTCTGTATATAATATCATACTAAATACCAACTAATATGTTTAGTGTCCCCATTTTATGTTTGTCTTCGACAAGTTTGTGTTTGAAAGTAAACAGACTTTACTTCATTATATAGATGTGTTGCATAAAGGGGGGGGGAGAGAGAGAACTTCTTTATTACTTCAGCAGAAATCCTTCCGGACTGAGGCATTTCTTCAAAACCACCTCAGCCGTTCGGATCTCATCCTCTCCGGCCGAAAACAACGCGAAATGTTCACGAGAGGATTAATGGCGATTTCAATCTCTCCCCCCCAGCGCCTCCGATGATACAATTTACTCTATATCATTTTCATAATCATTTTCATAATCATTTTACTCTATAAGTCATTTTCATAATCATTTTACTCTATAAAATTCGTTCTTATTTTTCTCTTTCTTTTTCTATAAATTCGGACCACAGTCCTAAAACTTCACTCATCAACTTACGGCATCTCAGCCTTTTTTCAATTACAAATCTTTTAACGGCATCTCAGGCCTTTTTCAATTACGAATATTTTCACGGCATCTCAAGCCTTTTTTCATTAAACGTCTCTTAGAATTACACGTATCTTAACGTCTTTAAAACAGTTCTCAAACAATCTCAAATGAATCTCAAAGGTTACCTTGATTTCTGTTCTCCTCCCTGGCCTGTGATTCGTCTAGTTTCCGCTGGATCGTCTCGATCAAAGGAAGAAGCATGTCTCAGACAAAGGAACAAACGAGACATTGATTTTCTTGAGGGGATTTTTCACACAGTTTTATTTATTTCTCAACACACCATTTTCTACTGCGCGGTTCGGTTGTCGTCAGGAGGATTCCGGCTTCGATTCCCTCACATTCGGGCTATTTTCTTTTCTTCTGGAGATATCTTTAGGCCCCCCCACAGTGGGGCCCTGCCCGTTTACCGGCTACATCTTCGCAACCGATCTGCACACTTTCGCTTCCAGGTTCAGACTGATTTCTAAAACTAAGTTATTGTTTTTCTGTGGTCACGTGATTCTCGTTCCCACGCGCAATCTGGGGACAAAACGACTGACTCTGATCTCTGACTCAAAGGTCACGTCAGGTTTCTCCAGATTTGTTATGACTGCTCCTAGATCAAACACTTCTCTGACTCATTTCTGAGTCCAGAAACAAAACCTATTTTTCGAATAACAAAACTAGCTATTTGATACTAGTTAATCTACCCGTTTGAAATACAGGGCCCGTCATAATATAACACTCCTCTCCACCTTATCTTTCAAAATTTCTTCCCTGAAGAAATTTACACAAATATCCAAATCCATCACCAACACTTTTTTTTTTTTTAAATACACACGCACATATTCATCTAATCATCGGTACACGACCGATTGCTGATCGGGCGTATTGCCACGATATGGGGGCGCAAAAACAGAAACCCCTTTCCTTAACCTGTAAACTTAAATGGTCAGCCTCTCAAAATTACAAAAGGTACCGTTTTCCTACCACTGTCTAATCTGGACCATATACTTCGAACATCCCAGTGCCCCGGCGCAAACGTCCGCGAACAATCGCCCATGTCTCTAGCTCCCAGCCCTGTTCATTAAACGTGGAGGACCCCATCCCATGGATCTATCTAGTCGATACGGTATTGAGCGAAATGTCACATCGAATCATCTCTGCTCCCGGAACACGCCGAATGACCAAAAACTAGGCCCAACCTATAATCTTACAATTAAATCCAATTAACACCCGGTACCTCTTTTTTTTTTTTTTAAATCGATCCCCATGGTTCTATCCGCCCGCGACGCGCGCACCCGAGTCACACCACACCCCAGCTTAACTCCATCCCCACTGGTGTTGAGCAGACACCAATTCTATGCGTTCCCTTCCCGTGTTCCTATCTATGCGGTAAGAGGGTGGGGTATCTTCGCAGCACACTCGTCGGCAAACATCCAAAATCCACAAAAAAAATTGGGACCACAATTTCAAAGCTTAACATTTTACACAGCTTTCACACACTCTATCGGCGCAGTTGGGCACACCTGGGTCACAAAAACAACAATTTCCATAACTGACCACCTTCCTTTTCTCGTGGTCCCACAGAATGACCATATCACCGTCATTACTCCCGTTCGCAATTTTAACGTATGCAGGCTTTACCAAAAGCCTCGCCACTAACCCATGGGTACTCTATAAAAGAGAGCATACGAGCAAACGCCGGGAATCCCTCATTGACTTTCCAAGCCTGTACATACTCTGTACACGGGGATTTTTCCCGATAAAATCAACCCAGTCCAAGGGTTTCCGCGATCCGACCCAAACCAACTCTAGCTGCCACCAGCTGCCCGAACCTAATCAACTCAAATCGCCCGGCTGACCCACGTAACATTCAATTTAAGAACTGTTTTTTTTTTTTTTTCAATTACATTTTTAAATTTCTCCATCCTCTAAATGATAAAATCTCATTCACTCAAGCATTGGAAACCCGGAATCCTCCATGTAACAAATACATCAAAATACATCAAAAAACATCAAAAAACATCAAAAAAAAAATAAAATAAAATTCATTCCACCCAACAACAACAAAAAAATAAAACCAAAACCGACAGAACCAATGGAGAACATATCTCCACAACACAATACAATACAATTCACCACAGCGGGCCGACATGCCGCCAGGCTCCGGCCCGGACGCCACCAGATCACCCGTCGCCGCCGACGTCATTTCTCTGCCACACTTCATAGCAGTTTTCAAGGCCCACGGGCGCCTTCTTTCTCTCTCTCTCTCTCTCTCTCCCTTCCTTTCTAACAAGCATATTCTGACCTCGCGCGCACATTTTTTTTTTTTAAACAATCTCTTTTAACATTTCACTTCTTCCTCTCTCTCTCTTTTTAAGACGCATATACATTCTTTCTTTCTTTTTTCTAAACACGCACACCCGTCCTCGCGTGCACATTCTTTTTAAACAATCTCTTTTAACATCTCAACTCCCCTCTCTCTCTCTTTTTAAGACGCATATACATTCTTTCTTTCTTTTTTCTAAACACGCACACCCGTCCTCGCGTGCACATTCTTTTTAAACAATCTCTTTTAACATCTCAACTCCCCTCTCTCTTTTTAAGACGCATATACATTCTTTCTTTCTTTTTTCTAAACACGCACACTCCGTCCTCGCGTGCACATGCCACCACGGCGCATCCACCCTTTTTTTTTTTAACATTTCCATTCTCACTCTCTTTCTCAATTGCATACCTCCCTCGTTTCTCCTTTTTTTTTCTTTTTTCGCCCGTCACCGCCCTTCGCCTTCGTCCCCCACCAACACAAACCAGAAAAAAAAAACTACAGCAACAAATTCTTAAAACACAACACAAAAAAAAAACATAATTACGGCAAATCGTCCTTTTCTTTCCAACTAGAATGTACTTTTCTTAACAAAATGTGTCTTTCTTTTTTTTTTTCTTTCTTTTTTTATTTTAATCTAATAATTGTGTGTGCGTGCGTTTTTTCTTTCTTTCTTTCTTTTCTTTTTTTTTGTGAATCTTAACAATTAACAAAATCTCTTTCTGCGTAATCTAATAAATGTGTGTGTGCGTGCGTTCTTTCCTTTCTTTTTCTTTCTTTCTTTTTTTGTGAATCTTAACAATTTCTCCCTCGTGTCTCGTTCCTTTTTTTTTTTTCTTTTTCTATTACTTTAACTTCGTAAGAGTTCCTTTTTTTTTTTTTTTTAAATTTATCTATTCAACATAAAAATTACGAGGTGCTCACTGTTCGATGACATCACTCTCTCTCTCTCTGTCTTCGCCCGCCTCTGGACCCCAAGATTTCTGTTGTGGTAACGCGGTTAGTCTCAACCTATTTCTTGTGGAAATAGCAGGACACGGCAACCAATTATATATATGTTGCATACAGGGGGGGGAGAGAGAGAACTTCTTTATTACTTCAGGCGAAATCCTTCCGGACTGAGGCATTTCTTCAAAACCACCTCAGCCGTTCGGATCTCATCCTCTCCGGCCGAAAACAACGCGAAACGTTCACGAGAGGATTAATGGTGATTTCAATCTCTCCCCCCAACACCTCTGATGATACAATTTACTCTAATTCATTTTCATAGTCATTTTCATAATCATTTTACTCTATAAGTCATTTTCATACTCATTTTCATAGTCATTTTACTCTATAAAATTCGTTCTCATTTTTCTCTTTCTTTTTCTATAAATTCGGACCACAGTCTTAAAACTTCACTCATCAACTTACGGCATCTCAGCCTTTTTTCTATTACAAATCTTTTAACGGCATCTCAGGCCTTTTTTCAATTACGAATATTTTCACGGCATCTCAAGCCTTTTTTCATTAAACGTCTCTTAGAATTACACGTATCTTAACGTCTTTAAAACAGTTCTCAAACAAATCTCAAATAGATCTCAAAGGTTACCTTGATTTCTGTTCTCTTCCCTGGCCTGTGATACGTCTAGTCTCCGCTGGCTGCGTCGTCTCGATCAAAGGAAGAAGCATGTCTCAGACAAAGGAACAAACGAGACATTGATTTTCTTGAGGGGATTTTTCACACAGTTTTATTGATTCTCAACACACCATTTTCTTACTGCGCGGTTCTGTTGTCGTCAAGAGGATTCCGGCTTCGATTCCCTCACATTCGGGCTATTTTCTTTTCTTCTGGGGATATCTTTAGGCCCCCCCACAGTGGGGCCCTGCCCGTTTACCGGCTACATCTTCGCAACCGATCTGCACACTTTCGCTTCCAGGTTCAGACTGATTTCTAAAACTAAGTTGTTGTTTTTCTGTGGTCACGTGATTCTCGTTCCCACGCGCAATCTGGGGACAAAAACGACTGACTGATCTCTGACTCAAAGGTCATGTCAGGTTTCTCCAGATTTGTTATGACTGCTCCTAGATCAAACACTTCTCTGACTCATTTCTGAGTCCAGAAACAAAACCTATTTTTCGAATAACAAAACTAGCTATTTGATACTAGTTAATCTACCCGTTTGAAATACAGGGCCCGTCATAATATAACAGATGTATCTGGTTTTAAATCCAAAATTGACTTTACTTCATTATATAGATGTATCTGGTTATAAATCTAAAATTGACTTTACTAGATTATATAGATTTATCTGGTTTTAAATCCAAAATTGACTTTACTTTATTATATAGATATATCTGGCCTAAATCCAAAATTGACTATACTTCATTATGTAGATGTATCTGGTCTAAATCCAAAATTGACTTTACTTTATCATATAGATATATCTGGTCTAAATCCAAAATTAACTTCACTTTATTGTATAGATATATCTGGTCTAAATCCAAAATAGACTTTACTTTATGATATAGATTTATCTGGTCTAAATCAAAAATAGACTTTTCTTTATTATATAGATTATTTCTGGTCTAAATCAAAAATTGACTTTACTTCATTATATAGATTTATCTGGTCTAAATCCAAAAATTGACTTTACTTCATTATATAGATGTATCTGGTCTAAATCCAAAATTGACTTTACTTTATTATATAGATATATCTGGTCTTAATCCAAAATTGACTTCACTTTATTGTATAGATGTATCTGGTCTAAATCCAAAAATTGACTTTACTTTATTATATAGATGTATCTGGTTTTAAATCCGAAATTGACTTTAATTCATTATGTAGATTATCTGGTCTAAATCCGACTGTTTGTCTACTTTTGTGATTTCCTCATATTCCGACCACAATATTGAAAGTTTTCAACCATAAAATATTGTAAAATAATGTTTTCACAATAATTCAAACACGGACAAAAGCCCACCAAAATAATTCAAACACGGACAAAAGCCCACCAAAATAATTCAAACACGGACAAAAAACCATCAACGTAAAAATAAATTAATTTTTAAAAATTAAAAAAATCTTTTTATATTTAATTTTTTAACAATTATCAATAACACTTTGTCTGTAATTTTTTTCTTGACAACATTTTTTTGTTTCATTTTTAAACATTTTTAAACATTTTTCCAGTACTTTGTAAATACTGCATTCTTTTAAAGATTACATAATAAAAAAACATGTACCCTTTTTACTACTAACCCTAAGTCCGGGTGGTAAAACGGAAAATACATTTTTAAAAATTATGTATTGTATTACTAATCTTTTGCGTAAAGAAAAAGACAACAATTATTTTAGAATGCAGTTTGGGGGATGAGTTTTGCATATAATTTTAACATAAAATGATCCACTATTTCCGGGCCATTCTAATTTTTTAGAGCAGTCGATCAATTTTTTTGCAATGGAAGATAAATTCAATGTGTTGATTTTTGGACGGGGTGGGTGAGTTATACTTTTTAAAGCAATTACGTGTGGTTTTATGACTTTGCCAGTCGGACTTTGGGTTAGTGGTAAAACATTTAAAAAGGGGGGAGCATTTTATGTCAAATTTATATGCACAACTAATCCCGTACTCTAAATTAAAAAAATTTTTTTCAGTGTGTTCACACGTAATCACCTAAAAAGAGTAGAATCTCATTTTTTTTGGTGGGGGGGGGAGGGTTACTTTCATGTTTTTCCTTTACGTATTGTATCCAAGATTTTGATGAACTCATTGTGAGATTTTCATTTATATTTTTATCTTGTACCATTTTTTCCTATTTATCAACTTGTGCCATTTTTACCGGTGCCATTTGACCTAAATTCAGTGAAAATAGTGAAACCAAACGACACGAAACAGTAAATCACATCATAAGTGAATGCAACAAACTAACCCAAACAGAATACAAGAACAAACACGGCTGCGTGGGGAAAGCAGTTCACTGGGAACTATGCAAACGACTGCCTTTCGAACACGCGGACAAATGGTACAGACATAAACCAGAGACAGAAATACTGGAAAACGAAAATCACAAAATCCTTTGGGACATGGAGGTGTAAACAGATAAACTCATACAAGCAAGGAGACCGGATGTCATAATAGTCAACAAGAAGGGAAAATCCTGCCAAATTATAGATATTGCCGTTCCAGCAGTTCACAGAGTGAAGATCAAAAAGACGGAAAAACGAAACAAATACGCAGAAATTGCCAGAGAACTGAAAGGGATATGGAGCCAGAATAAAGTCAATATAATACCAATAATCGCGGGAGCACTAGGAACAGCCCCAAAAACCTGGAGAAAAGACTGGGAGTAATTGGAATCAAAGGGATCACTGAGACCATACAAAGGATGGCAATGATCAAAACAATTAAGGAAAATCCTTGAATGCAGAAACCAACACGCATAAGCTATGAACGGTAACCAGTCACATGGAAGTTACAATAGGAAGAAAACAAAACTAAAAGAAGAACATCCCCACACGAACCAAGGAACAGAAAATGCAAGAAATTTCATAAACTGCCTCCCATCCCCCCAAAGTGATGTTGGCAAGGCTTATTGCCACCCAAATCCCAGAGAAGACCAATGGTCGTTGCCAGCAAGAAATCAATGGTAAGCGGCTGTTGCAATACCGCAAAGTGATTTGCAATGGTTATCAAAAATAGGTGGAGAGTGCTGGAAATCTGGGGAGGCTTGTTGTCACTCAGACTCCAGGGAACACCACCGGTTATTATCAGTGAACAATCATTGACGATGAATTGTGTGATAACTCCTAGTGGGTACAAATGATGATGATGATGATGATGATGATGATGATGATGATGATGATGATGATGATGATGATGATGATGATGATGATGATGATGATGATGATGATGATGATGATGATGATGAAAAAAAAAAAAAAAATCAAAAATCAAAAAAGTTAAAAGTAGCTTTCGGTAGAAATTGATATTCAAAATTCAGAAATTATTTATCGATATAATAAAACGTATTTCGTCGTTGAAATGAAGGGAGGGGCGTAAAGTTATTTAAGTGACCTAAAAATCCTTTTTTTTTAAATAAATACTTTATATTAACGTATTGATTGATGGAGGAGTTTTACCGAGGTAATGGTTCAGAAGGTTGAGTGTTAAGATCACGTCGGGGGTCACCATTTATAGAAGCTGTTCTTACTAGTGAGCGTTAAAGAACAAGTAAAACGAAAACGATCATCACACGAAGGAAAACAAACTCTCTTTTATACAACAATTAAATTTAATTAATATTATCTACTCCGTCGGTAACGGTTTGGACAGTGTCCAAGTGAAGAAACGATCGGAAGTTCTTTGACTGCCGAAAGTCTACGAGCAGCTTATCTTCGAGTGAAGATAGCTGAGCTCGGAAATCGAGATGGAAGGGTGTGTATCCTTCTTAATTGCTTGTCGCAGTCGCTCCGATGATTCGTGCTATTGCCAAAAGGGTCCAAAGTAGATCGTCAGGGGACAGCTCAAATAAATATGCCCTGCAAGCTGATTGGTCAGTGCCCGACCGAATCACCCACAATCGACAGTTCTCCACATTAGAAAATAGTTCCTTATTTATGACTGTTACGATGTGGCCACCCAACCGAATCATACCAACCCCAAAGTTCAGCCCCCCCCCCCTTGTCATAATATTCAATTCTATTTATAGGCTGAATTGACGCCACACCTGAGAGAAATATCCAAACAGGTAAAGCAGGAAGTAACAACAACAATAAAAACACAAAATAAAAGTAAATTTTTCGTGTTTTCCTGGGTTGTTCCGATTGTCAAACTCATTTCGGACACTGTCCACTTAACAACATGAAATCGTTTGAATTATTGGACCATCGAAACAAAGTAAGTTATTATTGTTTATTAGCCGATTTGAATTTTAAACTTTAATTTTATACTTCAATATTTAAAAACAACATGAAATCGTTTGAATTATTGGACCATCGAACAAAGAAAGTTATTATTGTTTATTAGCCGATTTGAATTTTAAACTTTAATTTTATACTTCAATATTTAAAAACAACATGAAATCGTTTGAATTATTGGACCATCGAAACAAAGTAAGTTATTATTGTTTATTAGCCGATTTGAATTTTAAGCTTTAATTTTATACTTCAATATTTAAAAACAACATGAAATCGTTTGAATTATTGGACCATCGAACAAAGTAAGTTATTATTGTTTATTAGCCGATTTGAATTTTAAACTTTAATTTTATACTTCAATATTTAAAAACAACATGAAATCGTTTGAATTATTGGACCATCGAAACAAAGTAAGTTATTATTGTTTATTAGCCGATTTGAATTTTAAGCTTTAATTTTATACTTCAATATTTAAAAACAACATGAAATCGTTTGAATTATTGGACCATCGAAACAAAGTAAGTTATTATTGTTTATTAGCCGATTTGAATTTTAAACTTTAATTTTATACTTCAATATTTAAAAACAACATGAAATCGTTTGAATTATTGGACCATCGAAACAAAGTAAGTTATTATTGTTTATTAGCCGATTTGAATTTTAAGCTTTAATTTTATACTTCAATATTTAAAAACAACATGAAATCGTTTGAATTATTGGACCATCGAAACAAAGTAAGTTATTATTGTTTATTAGCCGATTTAAATTTTAAACTTTAATTTTATACTTCAAAATTTAAAAACAATATGAAATCGTTTGAATTATTGGACCATCGAAACAAAGTAAGTTATTATTGTTTATTAGCCGATTTGAATTTTAAGCTTTAATTTTATACTTCAATATTTAAAAACAACATGAAATCGTTTGAATTATTGGACCATCGAACAAAGTAAGTTATTATTGTTTATTAGCCGATTTGAATTTTAAACTTTAATTTTATACTTCAATATTTAAAAACAACATGAAATCGTTTGAATTATTGGACCATCGAAACAAAGTAAGTTATTATTGTTTATTAGCCGATTTGAATTTTAAGCTTTAATTTTATACTTCAATATTTAAAAACAACATGAAATCGTTTGAATTATTGGACCATCGAAACAAAGTAAGTTATTATTGTTTATTAGCCGATTTGAATTTTAAGCTTTAATTTTATACTTCAATATTTAAAAACAACATGAAATCGTTTGAATTATTGGACCATCGAAACAAAGTAAGTTATTATTGTTTATTAGCCGATTTAAATTTTAAACTTTAATTTTATACTTCAATATTTAAAAACAACATGAAATCGTTTGAATTATTGGACCATCGAAACAAAGTAAGTTATTATTGTTTATTAGCCGATTTAAATTTTAAACTTTAATTTTATACTTCAATATTTAAAAACAACATGAAATCGTTTGAATTATTGGACCATCGAAACAAAGTAAGTTATTATTGTTTATTAGCCGATTTTATACTTCAATATTTAAAAAGAAATATAGGTGTAGGTACAGAATAGTTAACAAAATTCCCTCCCTTCTCCTCAGTGTTAAGAATTGGTTTTAAATAATAGCGTTATTATTTAGAAACCCATTCTTAACATGAGAAGGGGGAGAGGGCTTCGTTAACTATTCTGTACCTTCACCAAAATTCTATTTAAAAATAATTTAGTGACGGCTCGGAAGGAGACAGTCGTAACACCGAGGCGCGAACCCACGCCCATTAAATTACGAGACTGAGAGGGTTGCATTATGCAAATTAGGTGTAGCAAGAAGGCTACATAAAAGGCGGTATCTTTTTTTATCGGTGGCAGTCGAGTAGAGAACGTCACGAAGATCGGATACGTTGGGAGAAGACGGAAGAAAAAGAAGGAAAAACGCGTTGCACGGTTAAAGGAACACAATTCACAACTTACTATTACACTATTTAAAAATAATTTCTATTTAAAAAAAAGGATAAACCAAGAAACACTAGTAGAAAACATGGGAATTAATTGAAATCGGTTAGAGCCACACACACACACACACACACCAACACACACACACACACACACACACACATAATCTGATTATTTAATGATGCATTCTGGAGATAAGATGTTGGCACCCCCACAAATGCCCCCCCCCCACATATGCCCCCCACCAAAAAATGCCCCCCCCCCTCTCAAATAACCAAAAATCAAGCAATGCAGTAACTGTTACTGTTTTTTTTTGGTAATTATTTCTTAATGATTGGTTGGAAATTATTTAGTGCTTACATAGATCAGCCCCCATGGCTGCCAATATTGGTAAAATCCAATAACGAGTTCCAACACTGAAAGGCAACCACACAAAATGAAACTTGGGTCCCTAAAACAGAAAACGAAAAATAAAATAATAAAAAATAAATAATAAATAAACTGTAAATAAATCAGGAAGTGTTTTTTCGTTTTCTGTTTTTCGTTAATTTTTTGTGTTTGCTTTTCGCCTTTCGGCGATTGCCGTAACTCGTTACCGGATCGTCCGCCATGGGTCCTGAAACATCCATTTACAGTGAACTGGGTTTCGGCAGAATTCCGATCTTCCCAAACGAACTAGGTTATATTTAAAATCATGTTTTAATTAAATAAAAAAAAAAGATTAAAAGTGATACGTTATAGCAAGTTTTATCATCTACACGAAACACGGACAAAACAAGTCGACCTGGAAAAGAAACCAAAAAAAAAGTGAGATTCTACTTTTTTAGGCGATTATGTGTGAACGCCCTAAACAATTCGACAGAAAAAACAAACCAACAACATAAAAACAAATTATCTAGTATTTAGCATGGGGGATCAGTTTCACATATAAATTTAACGCAAAATTATCACCCACTTCCGGACCACCAGACGGTAATGATCACCCACTTCTGAACCAGATAGCGTTTTTAAGGACTGTTTACATCTAATCGTCTAGAAACATTTTGACAGTGCAAGGCTCCAATAATACCATATCCTAAATCGAAATGCAATTTTAAAACTACGAATTGAAATTTGGGACGCAAAAATGTACACAGGTGCTCCTTTCTGTGAGCATTTTTTCTTGTTTGTTTTTAAGCTTAAATGGTTTTAAAAAAACTTGAAAAAGAAACAGGCTTAAAAACAAACACACAATAAACCCATCATTTAAATGATTTTCAAAAGTTGCCACATAAGTTCAAATGAATTTCAAACATTTTATAAACGTTTCATTAGTTTATAAATTCTGTTTTGTCGCCAGTTCATTCGAGATAACGTGCAACTACCAGAGAGTAGAATGAAGGGACTTTGTCACATCGAACCGTAAACTTTAAACCCAAATAAAAACCAGTGTTTCCAAACTATGGGGCTACATGCAGTGGCGTGGATGGGGGCATCCAATCATATTCAAACTATCTCCCTTTCTCATGATATTTCTCAGTACTAGGACTTATACTTGAGTCTTTAAGTCATACAATCAGGGGATGTAACTCTATATGACTAAACTACTGGTGTAATGCTCTTTTTTACATTTTTATTTTTCTCATGTATTGTTATCCTAAAGTAAAGTTTGTTTTCTGTGTATACAATTGTTTGTCATTTCACCTCTACTGTTTAATAGTTTTTTTAAAGTTTAGAATTTCAAATTTCTCATTCAGACATAATCTTCACGGGTCGTCTAAATTTCTACATGTACTGGCTTGTCGTACTATTTTCATTTTAGCTTCCAGTAATGGGTCGCTAGTGATGTTTTTATTTGGCGTTTTTTGTTATTAAATGTGCTATTAAGGTGGTAAATTCTGTTCAAATACAAGGATTTACATATGAAACAAAGAAACAACACGGCATCTAATCATATTCAAACTATCTCCCTTTCTCATAATATTTCTCAGTACTAGGACTTATACTTGAGTCTTTGGGGCATCCAATCATATTCAAACTATCCCCCTTTCTCATAATATTTCTCAGTACTAGGACTTATACTGGAGTGTTTGGGGTATACAATCAGGGGCTGTAACTCTCTATGACTAAACTACTGGCGTGATGCTCTTTTTTACATTTTTATTTTTTTTAGCGGGGAGTTAACAGAATGGAAACGTGAATCTTGAGCGATGCGTGCGTCCGTGTGAATTCGGTGACCGTAAGTTTTTTTGGGGGGAGGGGGGGGACTCTGAAAAGATTCAACTGAAGCTGCTTGTGGAAGTCTGCTGGGCTGTTGTCATTGGCCACAGGTTTCTGGAATGGAAGTAATCAACTTGTGAACAAAGTTTTCTGCTCTTTGCACCATTAGCTGCTAAACTGAAAAATCACCCTCACTCAATTCCTCCTTCCCCGAACATCAGATACAAGCCTGGTGCTTAACCTTTCAAAGTCTGCATAGCAAGCCGTTCATCGGGGAAGCTGTCAACTTGTTGAATTGAGTGGCTGATCTCTTTTGATCTCAAAGTTAAGTCGATCTGCGAACAATATTTCTGCGATATTGAAATGCGTCAATTTGAAAATGTTGAAATTTAATCAAATGAAAACATGAATTTTTGCATGCACAACTGTTGTATCAAAAAATCATAATTTTAGATTCTGGAGCTATGACGTCACATCCATCTGACTTTTTAAAACTCGTTAATACAAAGAGACTGATTGGAATCCGAATTTCTATATCATGTACATTTTTTCTTTTTTGTTGTTTTACAGATGATGAAGCTGGTGCTACTCGTCTTGTTTTTCACGTTATGTTCTGGTATGTTTTACAGTTTTATGCTTTTTAATGTTTTACAGTTTTATGCTTTTTAATTTAACATTTTTAATTTAATTTTTAATTTAACATTTAAAACAAAATATATATTTAAAACAAAATATTTGCTTGAATAATATGAGAGAAAACGTAACTGAACGATGTTGTATATCATCATTGTCTGAACGGGTTAGAAATATCTTGTCAAAATAAATATCACCAATATTGACGTGAGTGTGGTTTGTGGTATTCTGGTGAATGCAATGATTCTAGCAAAGAGTAGGATAGACAAAGTAGGATAGACAGAGGTTGACCAACGACCCTCACTTTCCTCACAATTTTGATGGCCTTGTGCCGAATTTGTTAAAATGTATACTTTATATTTTTTTAAAATAAATAATTCAAAGTGTAGTATCTGTTGATATTACACTTCATATGTTGTGTCCTCGGGCAGTGACAAAGTAATCCTTCTAGACTGAGGCAATTTTTATTTTTGTCACAGGTGCCCCTTTCTGTGGAACTGGATTTTCCTTACCTTAAAAACTGACCTTGTGTCTAACTCTGTCCTCGTGGAGAGGCAAGTAAATAGGGATATTACTTAATTATGAGTTAACTTTCCTGCGTTTTTTTCTCGTTAGATAAGTTCAATCATTGACACGCATTTGTTTGTCCGAACCGCCATCTTTGTTTTCCCAGTCAATAACCAACAACAACAACAACCAGCAAGGGAGATCACTCTAAAAACTTATCACAAAGGAATAGAACTCTTATATCTCAATACAAGGGAGATAATTTAACATTGCTGGTGTCTTCTTGTGAAGACTACAGTTCCCTAAAAAAACAAAAGTAAAACAACAAAAGTAAAACAAGTCATTGCAACAAGTCTCTCAGAATTTCAAAAGATGCTCCCATCTTCATCAGACAATCTGCGACCTGTTCTCGGCCCCCGATCCATTTAGTTTGGATCTCCTCCTTCACCATCATTTCATTCACTCTTGCCATATCAACTCAGAAGCCGGTCACCCACAAGATTTGAAGGCTTTAGAGTCTCTACCAGAGACGAATTGCCCGTTTTACAAAGAACTTCCGGCAATCAAGTTAGTCTGAATATCTCTTTTTCAATTCTGCAATGATATTTTTCGGAAAATATGAAATCATTTCCACAAAATATGAAATCATTTACATGAATTGCCAGAATGTCTATCAAGTCACCAATGGCATCATGCCAAAGAAATAGTGCATGAAAACGTATGCACTCACCATTCCTTTTAAGTGCGTTAACTCATGATTAACTTGCTTGTTCCCATGAACGAGGTGCATCATTTAATCCATGAATGCATCTTTTCAGCTTCCACACCTGTGATTCTGGACACACATCAGATGGTGGTCTAAGAAATACCTCTCTCTCCAGCATATTACTTTTCAGAAATGCTGAGGTAAAATCGATACGACACAATATGAGAGGCAGAGCCTACCGACTGCATGTTGGAGAATCTATTTTTAAGTTATGGGAATCCTCTTCATAACAACAAGACACAATATGAGACGCAGTTCCCTCCATTGATCAACATAATCCTAATTGACAAAAAGACGAGTTTCAGTCTTTGATTCTGGTTTTATATTTAGCCAATGTCTGTTGACTTTGGTTGTGTTCTCATAACCATTCCTTTTTTCCACTCATCACTCCCTTCCAATTTATATTCTATGACTTCGTTTCTACTTTCACTTCCTTTCTGTTGCTATTAGAATTGTTATTATATTCCCCTTTATCTTCCTCCTCCTCCAAGACTTCATCTCATTTGAAGAATTTGTATTTTCTTCATTCTTTCGACTTTGCAATTCCTTGACTACCTTCATCGTGATATGGATGCATCCTTAAAAATGTTCCTTCATGTCTGATCAATACACATTGAGCTTCTTTCCCTAAAACATTAGCAGGACGACGCCATCCTTATAGTTTTGTCACCTGTCACAAATCCTTCATCCGCATAAGTCCTTACATTATATCTCAAAGTTCTCTGAATTTGGACTATATCCAGAATGATTATGAAATGCATTTTTGACACTAACAGCCCAAGTTAAAGCTATTTCTTGCTCACATTTTTCATCATTCTAATGTTTTTTTTCCATTGCTTTAGCAATTATTAGATTGTGACGTTCCACAGTACCATTGCTAAATGAACTTTCTTCAGATGTCGTGCATGTTTCAATATTCAGCTTTTCGTTCATCTTTCGGTGGGTCTCATTATCAAACTCTCCTCCATTATCATTTAAAAGCAGCCTGGGAGCTCCAACATAAGATATCCACATAAATAAATATGTTGCTAATAATTTCTTCGCTCATTTTGGTCTTAATCAATCTGTCAGCAGAGTACCTAGTCGATATATAAATTAGGTGCATAATCCAGCATTGGTTAGGGTTATGGTTATAAGAGGGGGTCTTCTAAACCTCTGACAACCTGAACAAGAATCACAAACATCTTTGATCTGATTCAGAAAGTCCTTATCGTGAAATGCCTGACTGCCTTTAACCAACATTTCTCTTTAGATGCATGAGCAAACTGCCTATGTATTTTCTCAGCCTTTCTCCTTTTGTTCCACTCTAGCGAATACTTCTAAAGTCTCACAATGTAATACTACACTTGGCACATTTTTAACCCCCAAAAGATGATTACTATGTGGAAGACCATAAGGCATGAAGTCATGATCTGCAGTTTTCATTGATTTATGACTTAATAACGGGTAAATCATTTTTGACGATGTTAGCCTCAATATAACCTCTGACACCACTTTGAATAAAGACCTGGCCAGAGATAAGTTACCCATGCTTTAATACTACTGAAATTGAAATTGACTTTGGGCCAGAGTTTTCTTCCTTGGAGATATATTTTTTGGCTTCAACACTAGAGTTGGTCATCTTTTTAGGATCTTGTTTTTAATAAATTTTAAATCTAAATTTAAACCAAGTCTATTGTTCGTTTAAATTAATGTGTCGGTTAATATTGCCATTAAACATTGCATTATTTGTTGTTCGTTTTGTATTATTGTGTATATTAATATTTAATTAATTAATTTATTTTTTAATTATGTATATTTTATTAATTAATTAAATTCCAGCTGGTATTATTTGTTCATTCATCGCTCGTATCTGTCTAATGCTAATTAGAACAATGGAAAGGAGGTAATTCAGCTGGGTCCATTTAATAATGCCCAAGTCGCTTTTACTCGGTGAAAAATTCAAAACGAGACTCCCTCTCTTATCCCGGCGACTTTCAAACTACACGGACATCTTTTCAGCTGTTCTGAGTACGTACGAACAGGTCGTCTCTTTAAGTGTTCTGATTCCGTAAAAGCAGGTTATGTCTTTACCAAAATAGACTCTCACCGGGGCAGTGTAAGTTTTTACACCATACAATTTGCATACTTGTTTGACTATTTATAAATGAATAACACGTTCATTTTCTTATTGTAAGGAGACAAATGTACTGTTTATGTATTACATGTCTCTTTATTCTCTTTTACTATTTGTCCTTGACAAACTGTTAATAAACTAAATGTCTTTGTTATCTCACTGTTTCTCCTTAATCATCTTTTGCTTTTCGGCATGAATATCGTAATTGTTGGTACAACAAAGACATACGTTTGTATTACCAATTTATGTTGCGAATAATTCTAGTTTCTTCACATTTTGCTAAACATGAAGAATTTTAATATCAAATACTTTAATTCTTCAATACATTTACATTTATCAAGGCCTAAAGGCCACTCGAGGATAGGGGTTTGTCAGGTGGACCTTTACATTTATGTTTAATGGAAAAGAAGCTAAATAAAAACGCTTCTATAAGAGGGAACCCATATCGGCCCGAATATTTCTGATTGCAATTTACAGAACAAACGGGAAATGGCCGAAGCAGTTTACTATTTAAAAACCGTGAAAAACATGTAAAAACGACGTCTGACTACAAAACCAAAATAAATCTAATCGCGGTGACAGCAGCTGTTCTGTCTCATGAAGAACTAATCGCATTCTGCTAAAAACCGCCCTATAGAAAAAATCCCAAATTGTAAGAAACACAAACAGAAAATCATCCTTTTGATTGGGTTAGGGTTAGGGTTAGGGTTAAAATTATGGTTAGAACAAATTTAAAAAATAAAATTTTAAAAAACTCCTTAAAATAAAAATAACTAAAAAAAGAAATAAAGTTGATTTACTTGATGATTTTAATAAAATTATCAAACCCACGGAGGAGGGGGAGTAATTGATCATAACCTTAAGGTATAGTAAAAATTAAAAAGTTGTTTAGGTGATGCAATTGTTTCTGATAATCGAACTTAATTTACGGCTGAAGAATTTTGAGATTTCTGCAAAGAATTTTCAATTAAGCAAAATTGGTATAAATCTGAATCCCAGAGAATTGTAGAGAAGCCATTCAAGTAATTTATCATTTATTTTAAGTAAAATTTAACCCTCAAATATGACCAGAACAAATAAGGGAAGAAGATTTTTTAAATTAGTCGTCGTGTGACAACTGCTTCCTACCACCCATGATCTAATGGCCAGGCAGAAATTTTCATAGATTCGTTTAAGTGCGCATTCAAAAAATCAGACGGAAGTGAGACTGAAGATGAATTGTTACAACAGTTTCTCGAATAACTTTAAACCCGAGTACAAATTCAGGAATATCACTTGCTGAACTTATGTTCACAAGAAAGATTCGATCGGTTTTTGATAAACTGATAACAAAACAAAGAAGTTTATAAAATGAATGAACACTTTTTTATAAAGTTATGAAGAAAAATCTAATTTTAAACTTATAAAGATAAAAAATATGAAAAACGAATTGAAAGACAAACATTCTAAATAGATTATGAGATAACTTAAAATAACCAACTTAAAATAACCAGCTTAACATAACCAGCATCAAATAACCAACTGAAAATAACTAACTTAAAATAACCAGCTTAACATAACCAACTTAACATAACCAACTTAAAATAACAAACTTAAAATAATCAACTTAAAATAACCAAATTGAAATAACCAGCTAAAAATACCGAGCTAAACTACCCAGCTTAAAATAATAAATTTAAAACCAAATTAAAATAAATAACTTAAAAAAAGGAAAATAACATAATAAACATAACATTACCAACCAACCTAAAATAATCAGTTTAAACAAAAAACAGTTTAAAATAACAAACTTAAAATGACCAGCTTAAAATGATAAAAATAACATAATGAACATAACATAAGACACCAACTTAAAATAACCAACAAAACATAACAAACTTAAAATAACCAACTTAAAATAACCAACTGAAAATAACCAATTTAAAATAACCAACTTTAAATAATCAACATAACATGAACAAAATAACATAAAAAACGAACTTAAAATAATCAACTCAAAATAACCAACTTAAAATAACACACGTAAAATAACCAACTTAAAATAACCAACTTAAAATCACCAACTTAAAATCACCAACTTAAAATCACCAACTTAAAAAGACAAACTTCAAATAACAAACTTAAAATAACCATCTTAAAATAACAAACTTAAAATCACCAACTTAAAATAACAAACTAAAAATAACAAACTTAAAATAACCAACTTAAAAAAACCAACTTAAATAGACAAACTTCAAATTACAAACTTTAAATAACCATCTTAAAATAACCAGCTTAAAATAACCGATTTAAAATAACCAACTTTAAATAAACAATAATAATAATAAAAATAACATAATAAACATAACATAACTTAATCAAGCTACTTAAAATAACAAACGAAAAAAAAAATCCCCAACTTAAAACAAACAACTTAAAATAAAAAAAAATCAAATGATAAACATAACATTACAAACCAACTTAAAATAACCTGCTTAAAAGAACCAAAAATGAACAACTAAAAATTACCAGCTTAAAATAATAAAAATAACATAATCAACATAACATAACCAACCAACTAAAAATAAACAGCTAAAAATTACCAGCTTAAAATAATCAACTCAAAATAACCAGTTTAAAATAACCAACTTAAAATGACCAACTTAAAATGACCAACTTAAAATAACCAACTGAAAATAACAACTTAAAATAACCAACATAAAATAATCAACTTAAAATAACCAACTTAAAAAACGTAAAAAAATTAACTTTAAATAACACACTTAAAATAACCAACTTAAAATAACCAACCAACTTAAAATAACCAACTTAAAATAACCAACTTAAAATAACAAACCAACTTAAGATAACCAACCAACTTAAAATAACCAACTTAAAATAACCAACTGAAAATAACCAACTTAAAATAACCAACTTAAAATACCCTACTTAAAATAACCAATTTAAAATAACCAACTTAAAATAACCAACTTAAAATAACCAACCAACTTAAAATAACCAACTTAAAATTACCAATTTAAAATAACCAACTGAAAATAACCAACTTAAAATAACCAACTTAAAATAACAAACTTAAAATTACCAACTTTAAATAACCAACTTAAAATAACAAACTCAAAATAACCAACTTAAAATAACGAACTTAAAATAACCAACTTAAAATAACCAACTTAAAATAACCAATTTTAAATAACCAACTTAAAATAACCAACTTAAAATAACCAATATAAAATAACCAACTGAAAATAACCAACTGAAAATAACCAACTTAAAATAACCAACTGAAAATAACCAACTTAAAATACAGCTGAATGAAATCATTGTAGAGAAGAGACGATTTCATTTTTGATTTGATGTAAAAATTGAAACCTTCATTCATTCAAAACGGTCAAAGTATGACTTCGTGAGGAATAAACGCAACCAACAAACTTAAAATAACCAACTTAAAATAACAAACATAAAATAACCAACTTAAAATAACAAACTTAAAATAACCAACTTTAAATAACGAACTTAAAATAACGAACTTAAAATAACCAACTTAAAATAACCAACTTAAAATAACAAACATAAAATAACCAACTTAAAATAACAAACTTAAAATAACCAACTTTAAATAACGAACTTAAAATAACCAACTTAAAATACAGCTGAATGAAATCATTGTAGAGAAGAGACGATTTCATTTTTGATTTGATGTAAAAATTGAAACCTTCATTCATTCAAAACGGTCAAAGTATGACTTCGTGAGGAATAAACGCAACCAACAAACTTAAAATAACCAACTTAAAATAACAAACATAAAATAACCAACTTAAAATAACAAACTTAAAATAACCAACTTTAAATAACGAACTTAAAATAACGAACTTAAAATAACCAACTTAAAATAACCAACTTAAAATAACAAACATAAAATAACCAACTTAAAATAACAAACTTAAAATAACCAACTTTAAATAACGAACTTAAAATAACCAACTTAAAATAACCAACTTAAAATAACCAACTTAAAATAACAAACATAAAATAACCAACTTAAAATAACAAACTTAAAATAACCAACTTTAAATAACGAACTTAAAATAACCAACTTAAAATAACAAACTTAAAATAACCAACTTTAAATAACGAACTTAAAATAACCAACTTAAAATAACCAACTTAAAATAACAAACTTAAAATAACCAACTTAAAATAACCAACTTAAAATAACCAACTTAAAATAACCAGCTGAAAATAATCAACATAACGTAACCAACCAACTTAAAATAACCAACTTAAAATAACCAACTTAAAATAACCAACTTAAAATACAGCTGAATCAATTCATTGTAGAGAAAAGATGATTTCATTGAAACCTTCATTCATTCAAAACGACCAAAGTATTGACTTCCGGAGGAATAAAGTTTCTAAAAAAGGGAGATGTTGTAGGGTGATACCCCTCCCCCTCCACCCCGGCAACGACGACGACGACGACGATGATGATGATGACGATGATGATGATGATGGTGGTGATGATGATGATGATGCTGCTGCTGCTGCTGCTGCTGATGATGATGATAATGATGATGATGATAATGATGATGATGATGATGATGATGATGATGATGATGATGATGATGATGATGATGATTTGTGTTTTTATTATGTAATATATTTTATGTTTATTTCACAAATACAATGTCGTCTGCTGTCTGTACATGAATTCAAGAAGAGTAAAATTATTATGAAATTTCGTTCAGATTTTTAATCATTATTTTCTTTTTTCTCTTTTAGTGCAACCAAGTTTAACGGATGAAACTGTAATTGCTTCAAGTGGAAAAATATTATATTATGAAAACTCCTCATCGACATTTATATGTACAAAAACTCATGCAATATGGACGGTAAACCATAAAACAATAACTGAATGCAATTGTCCAGGGAAATGTGGAGACATTCTTTTCAACAAAACACGAATAACTGCATTTTGTAATGGATCCAGCCCTGTACTTTACTTCAAACAAATGAAGCTTGATGACAATTGGAAAACTCTAAGCTGTGCTCCTGAAAGTTCATGGGGTTTCAGATTACTTGTAGGAAGTAAGTATTTTTGATGATTTATTTTTATTTTATAAAAATGTTTGTGTAATTTTTTTACATCAGGTGAGAAATTAGAACATAAAATTCGATGCATTAATTTGTTTTCTTTATAGAAACTGTAACAAGAATTCTTTCTGACGGTGAAATGCAGTGAAAGTTGCCCAATTGCCTTCAATGGCGGGAATTACCCCTTAAATCGAAAAGACAGAACTTAATATGTTGTAATTGCAGGACGTAGAACAATACTATTACAGGCTGGACCTTTTGGCGAGGATCAAAGTGTAATATCTGTTCCTATACTACACTTAATCTGTTCTGTCCCCGTCAGTGAAAGAGAAATATTTCTAGACTGAGGTAATTAATATTTTTGTCCCAATCCAAAGTGTCCTTGTTGGGGAGCTGGATTTTACCCATATTAAAAACTATGTGCCTAACTCTGCCCCCGTGGGGAGGCAAATAAATACGGACACAGTCATTCTGTAATGACACTGTCACTATGTACAAACACGGTAACTCGATTATAAAATTGTCAAAATGTAATAAGACGGCAACGTTTTTAATGACACCCTATAATTACATTGTCTCTCTGTAATTACACTTTATAATAACATTATCACTTTATAATAACATTCTCACTCTATAATAACATTGTAGGTCTGTTATAACATTGTCACTCTTTAATGACACTGTCACCTTATAATAACATTATAATGACATTTTCACTCTATAACGTCATTGTTTCTCTATATTTTCATTGTCTACCATGATGATGCCCCCGGTGATTTTTGGTGATTCTTGGGGCCAATTCCTTGTATTCCCCAAAGACTTAAGTATGAAAAATAAAATTATTCAAATTCTATTTATTTATTTATTTTAGTATCTTATTTGGGATGTAGGAAAAAACAAAGATGAAGGATTATCAAAAATTGATGATGACTCAGAGTGGAGCTAGAGGCAAGCGAGGTTGCCTTGTCCAGTAAAAAGAAAAATAATCACAATAATTTATGAGAGATAAAATGCCACAGAAGTGCACAGATCATTAATATGCGACTGCACTTGCGCCATAGTGCCAAATAAATGCAACTAGCGCTGCAATGCCACCAACATCTGCCATCACGTTTAGATTTAACTGTATTTATTGTGCCTGGGTAAGTCCATTTATTCCTAAAATAGGTAAACAAGCTTATGCCATCACACTTCACAATGGCTTTTTAACTCTTTATAATAATAATAATAATAAAAATACTTCAATTAAAATCGAACTAATTATATATATGCCTGGGTAAGTCCATTTATTCGTAAAATAGTCAGACCAGCTAAGGTAAGCACACTTCTCAATATCGTCTTTACTCTTTAAAAATAATGATAATAAAAATACTTGAATTAAAAATAATCAAATTATTTTATTATTTTTATTATAATTAATTGTTTAATTGTGATGCCGCCACACGCATACACATACAACTTTTCTTTACAGATTAGATACATACACACATACAACTTTTCTTTATATATTAGATACACTAAATATATGCTATATTTTTCTATATTGTCTTTTTTATTTATTAGATGCATTCAGCACATCAACTGTTTAACTGTGATACCGCGACACACATGCACACATACAACTTTGCTTTATATATTAGATACACTAAATATATGCAATATTTTTCTATATTGTCTTTTTTATCTATTAGATGCATTCAGCACATCAACTGTTTAACTGTGATGCCGCGACACACATGCACACATACAACTTTGCTTTATATATTAGATATACTAAATATATGCGATATTTTTCTATATTGTCTTTTTTATTTATTAGATGCATTCAGCACATCCACCATTTAACTGTGATGCCGCGACACACATACACACACAACTTTGCTTTGTATATTAGATACACTAAATATATGCGATATTTTTCGATATTGTCTTTTTTATTTATTAGATGCATTCAGCACATCTACTTTTAACTGTGATGCCGCGACACACATACACACATACAACTTTGCTTTATATATTAGATACACAAAATATATGCTATATTTTTCTATAGTCTTTTTTATTTATTACATGAATTAAGAAACTCAACTGTTTAACTGTGATGCCACGACACACATACACACAGACAACTTTACTTTATATATTAGATACACTAAATATATGCGATATTTTACTATATTGTCTTTTTTATTTATTAGATGCATTCAGCACATCAACCATTTTACTGTGATGCCGCAACACACATACACACACACAACTTTGCCTTGTATATTAGATACACTAAATATATGCAATATTTTTTGATATTGTCTTTTTTATTTATTAGATGCATTCAGCACATCTACTTTTAACTGTGATGCCGCGACACACATACACACACAACTTTCCTTTATATATTAGATACACTAAATATATGCAATATTTTTCTATATTGTCTTTTTTATTTATTAGATGCATTCAGCACATCTACTTTTAACTGTGATGCCGCGACACACATACACACACAACTTTGCTTTATATATTAGATACACTAAATATATGCAATATTTTTCTAGATTGTCTTTTTTATTTATTAGATGCATTCAGCACATCAATTGTTTAACTGTGATGCCGCGACACACATACACACATACAACTTTGCTTTATATATTAGATACACTAAATATATGCTATATTTTTCTATATTGTCTTTTTTATTTATTAGATGCATTCAGCACATCAAAAGTTTAACTGTGATACCGCAATACACATACACACATACAACTTTGCTTTATATATTAGATACACTAAATATATGCTATATTTTTCTATATTGTCTTTTTTATTTATTAGATGCATTCAGCACATCAACCATTTAACTGTGATGCCGCAACACACACACACACATACAACTTTGCTTTATATATTAGATACACTAAATATATGCTATATTTTTCTATATTGTCTTTTTTATTTATTAGATGCATTCAGCACATCAAAAGTTTAACTGTGATGCCGCGACACACATACACACATACAACTTTGCTTTATATATTAGATACACTAAATATATGCTATATTTTTCTATATTGTCTATTTTATTTATAAGATGAATTCAGCACATCAACTGTCTCACTGTGATGCCGCGACACACATACACACATACAACTTTGCTTTATATATTAGATACACTAAATATATGCAATATTTTTCTATATTGTCTATTTTATTTATAAGATGAATTCAGCACATCACTGTGATGCCGCGACACACATACACACATACAACTTTTCTTTATATATTAGATACACTAAATATATGCTATATTTTTCTATATTGTCTTTTTTTTTATTAGATGCATTCAGCACATCAATTGTTTTACTGTGATACAGCGACACACATACACACATACAACTTTGCTTTATATATTAGATACACTAAATATATGCGGTATTTTTCTATATTGTCTTTTTTATTTATTAGATGCATTCAGCAAATCAACCATTTAACTGTGATGCCGCGACAGACATACACACACAACTTTGCTTTATATATTAGATACACTAAATATTTGCAATATTTTTCTATATTGTCTTTTTTATTTATTAGATGCATTCAGCACATCAACCTTTTAACTGTGATGCCGCGACACACATACACACATACAACTTTGCTTTATATAATAGATACACTAAATATATGCCAGATTTTTCTATATTGTCTGCTTTATTCTTTAGAGGCATTCAGCACATCGACCGGTTGACTGTGATACCGCGACACACATAAACAAACATACAACTTTGCTTTATATATTAGATACACTAAATATATGCAATAATTTCTATATTGTCTTTTTTATTTATTAGATGCATTCAACACATCAACCATTTAACTGTGATGCAGCGACACACATACACACATACAACTTTGCTTTATATATTAGATACACTAAATATATGCAATATTTTTCTATATTGTCTTTTTAATTTATTAGATGCATTCAACACATCAACCATTTAACTGTGTTGCGAGACACACATATACACACACAACTTTGCCTTATATATTAGATACACTAAATATATGCGATATTTTTCTATGTTGTTTTTTTTATTTATTAGATGCATTCAGCACATCAACCATTTAACTGTGATGCCGCGACACACATACAGACATACAACTTTGCTTTATGTATTAGATACACTAAATATATGCAATATTTTTCTATGTTGTTTTTTTTATTTATTAGATGATCAGTACATCAAAAGTTTAATTGTGATGCCGCGACACACATACACACATACAACTTTGCTTTATATATTAGATACACTAAATATATGCTATATTTTTCTATAATGTCGTTTTTGTTTATTAGATGCATTCAGCACATCAAAAGTTTTACTGTGATGCCGCGACACACACATACACACATACAACTTTGCTGGATATATTAGATATACTAAATATAGGCAATATTTTTGTATATTGTCTTTTTTATTTATTAGATGCATTCAGCACATCAAACATTTAACTGTAATGCTGTGACACACACAGACACACATACAACTTTGCTTTATATATTAGATAAACTAAATATATGCAATATTCTTCTATACTGTCTTTTTTGTTTATTAGATGCATTCAGCACATTAAAAGTTTCACTGTGATGCCGCGACACATATACACCCATACAACTTTGCTTTATATATTAGATACACTAAATATATGCAATATTTTTCTATATTGTCTTTTTTATTTATTTGATGAATTCAGCACATCTACCATTTAATTGTGATGCCGCGACACACATACACACATGCAACTTTGCTTTATATATTAGATACACTTAATATATGCGATATTTTTCTACATTGTCTTTTTTATCCATTAGATACATTCAGCACATCAATTGTTTCACTGTGATGCCGCGACACACTTACACACATACAACTTTGCTTTATATATTAGATACACTAAATACATGCAATATTTTTCTATATTGTCTTTTTTATTTATTAGATGCATTCAGCACATCAACCATTTAACTGTAGTGCCGCAACACACACACACACACACAACTTTGCTTTATATATTAGATGCACTAAATATATGCTTTTAGATGCATTCAGCACATCAACCATTTAACTGTGATGCTGCGACACACATACACACATACAACTTTGCTTTATATATTTGATACATTTAATATATGCAATATTTTTCTATAGTGTCTTTTTTACTTATTAGATGCATTCAGCACATCAACCATTTAACTGTGATGCCGCGACACACATACACACATACAACTTTGCTTTATATATTAGATACACTAAATATATGCGATATTTTTCTATATTGGCTTTTTTATTTAATAGATGCATTCAGCACATCAACCATTTAACTGTGATGCCGCGACACACATACACACATACAACTTTGCTTTATATATTACATACACTAAATATATGCAATATTTTTCTATATTGTCTTTTTTATTTATTAGATGCATTCAGCACATCAACCATTTAACTGTGATGCCGCGACACACATACACACATACAACTTTGCTTTATATATTAGATACACTAAATATATGCGATATTTTTCTATATTGTCTTTTTTATTTAATAGATGCATTCAGCAAATCAACCATTTAACTGTCATGCCGCGACAGACATACATACACAACGATGCTTTATATATTAGATACACTAAATATATTCGATATTTTTCTATATTGTCTTTTTTATTTATTAGATGCATTCAGCACATCAACCGTTTAGCTGTGATACCGCGACACACATACACACATACAACTTTGCTTTATATATTAGATACACTATATATATATGCGATATTTTTCTATATTGGCTTTTTTATTTATTAGATGCATTCAGCAAATCAACGATTTAACTGTCATGCTGCGACAGACATACACCCACAACTTTGCTTTATATATTAGATACACTAAATATACGCAATATTTTTCTATATTGTCTTTTTTATTTATTAGATGCATTCAGCACATCAACCATTTAACTGTGATGCCGCGACACACATACACACATACAACTTTGCTTTATATATTACATACACTAAATATATGCGATATTTTTCTATATTGTCTTTTTTATTTATTAGATGCATTCAGCACATCAACAATTTAACTGTGATGCTGCGACACACATACACACATATAACTTTGCTTTATATATTTGATACACTTAATATATGCAATATTTTTCTATAGTATCTGTTTTACTTATTAGATGCATTCAGCACATCAACAATTTAACTGTGATGCCGCGACACACATACACACATACAACTTTGCTTTATATATTACATACACTAAATATATGCTTTTAGATGCATTCAGCACATCAATAATTTAACTGTGATGCTGCGACACACATACACACATACAACTTTGCTTTATATATTAGATACACTATATATATATGCGATATTTTTCTATATTGGCTTTTTTATTTATTAGATGCATTCAGCAAATCAACGATTTAACTGTCATGCTGCGACAGACATACACCCACAACTTTGCTTTATATATTAGATACACTAAATATACGCAATATTTTTCTATATTGTCTTTTTTATTTATTAGATGCATTCAGCACATCAACCATTTAACTGTGATGCCGCGACACACATACACACATACAACTTTGCTTTATATATTTGATACATTTAATATATGCAATATTTTTCTATAGTGTCTGTTTTACTTATTAGATGCATTCAGCACATCAACCATTTAACTGTGATGCCGCGACACACATACACACATACAACTTTGCTTTATATATTAGATACACTAAATATATGCGATATTTTTCTATATTGTCTTTTTTATTTAATAGATGCATTCAGCAAATCAACCATTTAACTGTCATGCCGCGACAGACATACATACACAACGATGCTTTATATATTAGATACACTAAATATATTCGATATTTTTCTATATTGTCTTTTTTATTTATTAGATGCATTCAGCACATCAACCGTTTAACTGTGATACCGCGACACACATACACACATACAACTTTGCTTTATATATTAGATACACTATATATATATGCGATATTTTTCTATATTGGCTTTTTTATTTATTAGATGCATTCAGCAAATCAACGATTTAACTGTCATGCTGCGACAGACATACACCCACAACTTTGCTTTATATATTAGATACACTAAATATACGCAATATTTTTCTATATTGTCTTTTTTATTTATTAGATGCATTCAGCACATCAACCATTTAACTGTGATGCCGCGACACACATACACACATACAACTTTGCTTTATATATTACATACACTAAATATATGCTTTTAGATGCATTCAGCACATCAACAATTTAACTGTGATGCTGCGACACACATGCACACATACAACTTTGCTTTATATATTTGATACACTTAATATATTCAATATTTTTCTATAGTATCTGTTTTACTTATTAGATGCATTCAGCACATAAACAATTTAACTGTGATGCCGCGACACACATACACACATACAACTTTGCTTTATATATAAGATACACTAAATATATGCAATATTTTTCTATATTGTCTTTTTAATTTATTACATGCATTCAGCACATCAACCGTTTAAGTGGTATGCCGCGACACACATACACACATTAAACTTTGCTTTATATATTAGATGCACTAAATATATGCAATATCTTTCCATATTGTCTTTTTTATTTATTAGATGCATTCAGCACATCAACCGTTTCACTGTGATACCACGACACATACACACATACAACATTGCTTTATATATTAGATACACTAAATATATGCGATATTTTTCTATATTGTCTTTTTTATTTATTAGATGCATTCATCACATCTACCGTTTAACTGTGATACCACGACACACATACACACATACAACATTGCTTTATATATTAGATACACTAAATATATGCGATATTTTTCTATATTGTCTTTTTTATTTATTAGATGCGTTTAGCAAATTAAGTATTTAACTGTGATACCGCGACATACATACACACATACAACTTTGCTTTATATATTAGATACACTAAATATATGCAATATTTTTCTATATTGTCTTTTTTATTTATTAGATGCATTCAGCACATCAACCATTTAACTGTGATGCCGCGTCACACATACACACATACAACTTTGCTTTATATATTAAATACACTAAATATATGCGATATTTTTCTATGTTGTCTTTTTTATTTATTAGATGCATTCAGTACATCAACTGTTTAACTGTGATGCCGCGACACACATACACACACAACTTTGCTTTATATATTAAGATACACTACATATACGCAATATTTTTCTATATTGTCTTTTTTATTTATTAGATGCATTCAGCACATCAACCATTTAACTGTGATACCGCGACACACATACACACATACAACTTTGCTTCATATATTAGATACACTAATTATGTGCGATATTTTTCTATATTGCCCTTTTTGTTCATTAGATTGTAGTGGACCTGGGTAAGGCTGAATGGATGACACAGGAACACATGGTTTAAATGAACAAAGGTATATATTATATAATAGAAAGAAAGATATTACAAGGAGATGTGCTCTCAACAGCCATTGCTGGTTTGCCTGGGAAGAAGAGAACAAGTGTCACGTGCTTCCCGTATTCATAAGGTGGACGAGTCCATTAGTTCTTTGTAGGTAGGTACGGCACCATACCACCCCCCTTCCAAGCCTTACCTCCTCAGGAGTCTTAATAACGTTTCCTTTTCGAATCTATCTCTAGGTAGTCCGGAGCCATTCGTTTTCTTTTTTGTTGTCGTTTACGTGTGACTACCTTGGGTGCTGGTAAGTTGAAGGTGTCATATATCACGTCCATCACGTCTTCTCCTTGTGGGGCGCTGTCAGTGTCATCTGACAGTCTTTTTCTGATCTGATTTAGATGTCTCTTATGCGAGAACCGTGGTCCTTTTATGATATAGACCATCGATCCGATCCTCTTTTCAATTGTACCGGGTTCCCAGAACGATGCATTGTTTTTGAACATCTTAAAATATACCCTATCTCCTGGGTTGTATTTTATCTTCGGTACCGTAGAGATTCGGTCATAATTATTATGTTTAGGTAATAATTTATCAAACACGGACTTCACATTCCGCGCAAACATCATCTCTGCGGGGGATAATGATGATGCTATGTTCATGTTTTTTGTAATTCTATATACTTGTAAGAATTGTTGTAAAGCCTTCTCCTTATGAGTATCACCGGCCTTTTTTAATGCTCTTTTTAATGTGTCTACGAAGCGTTATGCCTGGCCGTTTGACCTAGGATGATACGGGGGCGTCGTTATATGTCTGATTGTAAACGTCGCGCAGAACTCCTCAAATTCTGATGACGTGAACTGCGTCCCATTATCACTCACCAAACAATCCACTACCCCAAAACGGGCAAATAGTTCATGTAGGAATCTTATCGTAACCTCTGACGTGGGACTCTTGCAACGTAGTACCTCGGGCCACTTTGAAAAACTGTCGACTACGATTAAGTAGTAAAATCCTTCCAATGGTCCCGCGAAATCCACGTGAATTCTTTCCCACGGACGGTCGGTCTTTGGCCATGGGCTATGCTTTATATGCGGTGCTTTTGCCGCTAAGGCACAGCCTTTACACAGCTTTACTGCTTTTTCAATGTCGTTGTCCATACCTGGCCAGTACACAAAACTCCTCATTAACCCCTTCATCCTGGTTATCCCTGGATGGCCAACATGAAATTCTTTCAGAATTTGCTTTCGTAGTTTTTCTGGGATGACCACCCTTTCGTTATGCATGAGTACGTCATCACAGAGTAAGAAACTCTTTGCCGCATGTAAATCCTTATCTACCAATTTCACAATTTCATTT
The DNA here is from genome assembly GCA_963556195.1 of Sepiola atlantica. NCBI lineage: Eukaryota > Metazoa > Mollusca > Cephalopoda > Sepiida > Sepiolidae > Sepiola > Sepiola atlantica. The sequence goes on from OY744535.1 coordinate 97,065,141, forward strand.
TTGTACTGGTGATAAATTCATCCTCTTGAGCTTCTTTTTTTATCTCGTATAGTGTCACCGGGAGCTCTCTCACTGCGTTGCACAAAATCTCTTTAAAATCTCCTTCTGTTTGAAGAGACGCAATCACTGTGTCTTCTAGAGTCTCTCTCTGTTTTGGCACTAATCTCGACAATCCATCTGCATGATAGATTTTATTTGAATGCAAATGTTGCATTTTAAAGTTGTAGTTTAATAAGATAGTTCCCCATCTTTGTAGTCTATTAGCTGTATATACAGGTAGGCCTTTTTTAGATCCATAAATTGTAATTAGCGGCTTATGGTCTGTCTGTAAGGTAAATTGTCTACCATGTATGTATCGGTGAAACTTTGTTACTGCAAATATTATTGCTAGGGCTTCTTTCTCGATTTGAGAATACTGTTTTTCCGCTGGGAGCAAGGTCCTTGATGCATGTGCAATGGGTTTATGGGTTCCATCAGGCATTTTGTGTAGGATACATGCTCCTAAACCATATGAACTAGCGTCGCTAGCTACGATTATGTCCAATTCTGGGTTGTAATGTGTTAGAAATAACTCTGACGTAAGTCTTTCTATGATTTTATTAAATGCGTCCTGACATTCAGGTGTCCATACCCAGGCTTTACCTTTTTTTAATAGCTCATTTAATGGAGCACGCAAATTATGCATTTCTGGGATAAAAGCCTGGTAGTAATTTGCTAGGCCCAGAAAACTCTGTAATGTCATGACGTTTTCTGGCGCCGGCATGTTTTTTATTGCGGTAGCCCTTTCTGGGTCTGGTCTTCTGCCGTCCTTGTCGATTACATGACCCAGATATTTTATTTCCTCCAGGAAAAAAATCACATTTTTCTTCTTTTACTTTGAACCCATAATCTTGGATTCTCGCAAACACTTGATTTACATGTTTTTGGTGTTGTTCGATATCTTTGCTGTTAATCAAGATGTCATCAAGATACGCTATTGCGAAATCGAGTCCGCCCAGCATTGTGTCCATTACTTGTTGGAAAATGGCTGGCGCGACCTTAACTCCGAACGCTAATCTTTCGAATTTATATAAACCACGATGTGTGTTTATACATAACAGCTTAGAACAATCTTTATCCACCGGTATTTGTAGGTATGCCTCACTTAGGTCTATTTTTGAAAAAAATCTTCCTCCATTTAAACTTGCAAAAACTTCTTCCGGGGTATGGAGTGGGTAGTGATAGTCCGCGAGGGCAGTATTCAGTCCTGTTGAAAAATCTGCACATACACGAATCTCATTAGATTTTTTCTTTACATAAACCGTGGGTGCTGCCCACTGGCTGTGTTGTACTTTTGATAAAATACCCATCTTTACCAATCGGTCTAATTCAGCGTTTATTTTTTCAATCGAGGCGAAGGGTACTTTCCTTTCTTTTCTAAATACCGGCAGTACATTTTCTTTTAGACGGAATTTTGCAGTCGTTTTAGTGCAGCATCCAAGACCGCCAGAAAAAACCTCTGGAAACGATTTTTTTAGTTCTCGTTGTAGTTTTTCCGATTCTGTGGCGCGACTATTTATTTTCTTACAAAATGTATTTATCGGCAACTTCCATAAATCAAATGCTGCATAAAATCTGAACCAAAAAGATTATTCGAATCCTTCAGTACCAGTAGTTTGAGTTTTTTAGTATTTCCCATTAGGGACACATTTGTGATTAATTCTCCTTCAAATGTAATTCTTTCACCAGTAACTGTGCTTGCCAGCCTGTTTGTTCTTGATAGAGTAGGTTTATTTAATCTCCTCCATGTATGTAAATTTATAATGGAAACGTCTGAACCAGAATCCAATTGCAATTTTATATTTTTATCCAGGATTTTCACCTGTACATATTTTCTTATGTTCCTGCAAGTTTCCTTCTTTGTCCTAGTGGCTTGAATCCGCATTTTATTTCCTCTGCCCGTTCTGCAGTGCGAACTTTTATGTCCAACTTTTTTGCATTTCATACAGGTTTTAAAACGGAATGGGCAATCATTGTACCAATGTGGATTACCACAGCGTGAACAAGGGCTTGGTGGCAATTTATTTATTTTTTTACTGGTTTGGTTTGTCTTTGTTACATCAAAATTATTATTTCTTATTTTTCTATAAGGTTGAGCTTTTGTTTTTTGATGTACCCTTTTTATGTGCGCAATGCCGGACAATTCAATGTCTTTTGAGTCCTGTTTTACATTTAAAAATCTTTGACAGTCCTCAGCCAACTTTTGCAGCGTAAGGCTTGGTTCATTCTCTAATTTATTTAGAACTCTACGCCTTATCTCCGTGTCATTTCCTGAGATTAAACCTTGTACAAAAATTAGACACTTGAAATTAACTGCACTTAATTCAGCTAGTCTAAAATCGTCACAATGCTTGTTCACTATCGATGCAAAAGTAGCGTAGTCTTCCTCGTCTTTCTTTACCAGGTTCATGCACTTCCATCGTTTGTGGAATAGTGTAGTTCTTGGACTAAACAGTTCTGTCAATAAACCAACCGCTTCTATGAAAGTTAGCTCGCTGGTTTTCCGAGGCAAAATCAAATCCACGAATTTCGTATGTTCTGTGGTATTTAGTTTTCTAAGAAGGAGGCGTAGCTTCTTCGCATCACTCCAACCACCGCAGTCAATTTTATATAGGTCTTCATATCTTCGGAAATATTCTTCAAATGTATTATTTTCCGTGTATGAGTAATTATCAATACTGTTCCAAATTGCGTTCTGCGAAAACGTGTCGTCTTTTTCATTTTGTTGGTCACTGCGCGATATTGTTTGTATCAGAAATTCCAATCTTTCATCATACTCCTTTTTGTGTAATAAAATATTTTGGTTCTGTTGTAATAAAAGCTTTTGAAATCTTTCCTCAGTTTGTTGTTGCTGGGAGATTTGGAATTTCATTAGTTCGGCGATTATAGACTTAATATCTTCCATATTGAACCATTTAGTTTCTGATTTTATTTAGAAAATTAATATTTTCTCATTATCTTATGATTTTATAAGAGTTCTTTTCTTTAAATTAGCGTTTGCTAGGCGCCGTTTTAATTATGAAAAGATTATGAAACTTTTCCTTTTCTCTATATACGCGTATATTCACTTATTTTTTTATTTTTTTATTTTGAAGATTAATATTTTCTCGTTATTTAATGAATTTACAAGAAGTTCTTTTCTTTAAATTAGCGTTGGCAAGACGCCTTTTTAGTTATGAAAAGATTATGTAATGTTCTTTTCTTATACACGTTTTTAATTTTAACGAAGAGAAAAAAAAATCTTTTTCACAATTAATTCTTTCTGCATTTTAAAATATTTCAGTACAAGTCGGAAAAGAGAGAGAGAAAATAAAACTGACCTTTTTTTTTATCGTGCGTCTTTTTTTTTATGGAGTAACGCACGTGTGTTCATTTCATGTTTTTGTTTCTTATCTGTTTTTTAAATGAAGCACGTGCGATATTTTTCTATATTGTCTTTTTTATTAATCAGATGCATACAACACATCAACTATTTAACTGTGATGCCGCAACACACATACACACATACAACTTTGCTTTATATTAGATGCACTGAATAGTTGCAATATCTTTCTATATTGGCTTTTTTGTTTATTAGATGCATTCAGCACATCAACCATGTAACTGTGTCCGCAACACACACACACACATACAACTTTGCTTTATATATTAGATACACTGAATATATGCGATATATTTCTATGTTGTCTTATTTATTTATTAGATGCATTCAGCAAATCAACCATTTAACTGTGATGCCGCGACAGACATACACACACAACTTTGCTTTATATATTAGAGACACTAAATATATGCAATATTTTTCTATATTGTCTTTTTTATTTATTAGATGCATACAACACATCAACCATTTAACTGTGATGCCACAACACACATACTACCAAACAACTTTGCTTTATATATTAGATGCACTTAATATATGCAATATTTTTCTATATTGTCTTTTTTATTTATTAGATTCATTCAGCACAACAACCATTTAACTGTGATACCGCGACACACATACACACATACAACTTTGCTTTATATATTAGATACACTAAATATATGCGATATTTTTCTATATTGTCTTTTTTATTTATTAGATGCATTCAGCACATCAACCATTTAACTGTGATACCGCAACACACATACACACATACAACTTTGCTTTATATAATAGATACACTAAATATATGCCAGATTTTTCTATATTGTCTGCTTTATTCTTTAGAGGCATTCAGCACATCGACCGGTTGACTGTGATACCGCGACACCCATAAACACACATACAACTTTGCTTTATATATTAGATACACTAAATATATGCAATAATTTCTATATTGTCTTTTTAATTTATTAGATGCATTCAGCACATCAACCACTTATCTGTGATACCGCGACACACATACTAACACAACTTTGCTTATTTTATTAGATACACTAAATATATGCAATATTTTTCTATATTGTCTTTTTTATTTATTAGATGCATTCAGAAACTCAACCATTTAACTGTGATGCCGCGACAGACATACACACATACAACTTTGTTTTATATATTAGATACATTTAATATATTTTCGATATTTTTCTATGTTGTCTTTTTTTTTTATTAGATGCATTCAGTACATCAACCATTTAACTGTGATGCATGGACACACATACACGCAACTTTGCTTTATATATTAGATGCACTAAATATATGCTTTTAGATGCATTCAGCACATCAACCATTTAACTGTGATACCGCGACACACATACACACACACAACTTTGCTTTATAACTTAGATACACTAAATATATGCAATATTTTTCTATATTATCTTTTTTCTTTATTAGATGCATTCAGCACATCAACTGTTTAACTGTGATGCCGCCACACACAGGTACACAAATACAACTTTGCTTTATATATTAGATACACTAAATATATGCAATATTTTTCTATATTGTCTTTTTTATAAATAAGATGCCTTCAACAGAACAACCATTCAACTGTGATACCGCAACACGCATACACACATACAACTTTGCTTTATATATTAGATACACTAAATATATGCCAGATTTTCCTATATTGTCTGTTTTATTCTTTAGAGGCACATCGAACGGTTGACTGTGATACCGAGACACACATACACACACAACTTTGCTTTATAGATTAGATACATTATATATATGCACTATTTTTCTATGTTGTCTTTTTATTTTATTAGATGCATTCAGTAAATAAACCATTTATCTGTGATGCCGCGACACACATACACACAACTTTGCCTTATATATTAGATACACTAAATATATGCGATATTTTTCTATATTCTCTTTTTTATTTATTAGATGCATTCAGCACATCAACCGTTTTACTATGATGCCGCGACACACATACACACATACAACTTTGCTTTATATATTAGATACACTAAATATATGCGATATTTTTCTATATTCTCTTTTTTATTTATTAGATGCATTCAGCACATCAACCGTTTAACTATGATGCCGCGACACACATACACACATACAACTTTGCTTAATATATTAGATACGCTAAATATATGCAAGATTTTTCTATATTCTCTTTTTTATTTATTAGATGCATTCAGTACATCAACTGTTTAACTGTGATGCCGCAACACACATACACACATACAACTTTGCTTTATATTTTAGATACACTAAATATATGCAAGATTTTTCTATATTGTCGGTTTTATTCTTTAGAGGCATTCAGCACATCGAACGGTTGACTGTGATACCGCGACACACATACACACATACAACTTTGCTTTATATATTAGATACACTAAATATATGCAATATTTTTCTATATTGTCTTTTTTATTTATTAGATGCATTCAGCACATCAACTGTTTAACTGTGATGCCGCGACACACATAAACACATGCAACTTTGCTTTATATATTAGATACACTAAATATATGCGATATTTTTCTATATTGTCTTTTTTATTTAATTGATGCATTCAGCACATCAACCATTTAACTGTGATGCAGCGACACACATACACCTTTGTACTATTTATTAGATACACTAAATATATACAATATTTTGCTATATTATCTTTTTTATTTATTAGATGCATTCAGCACATCAATTGTTTAACTGTGATGCTGCGACACACATACACACATGCAACTTTGCTTTATATATTAGATACACTAAATATATGCAATATTGTTTTATATTGACTTTTTTATTTATTAGATGACTTCAGCACATCAACTATTTAATTGTGATGCTGCGACACACACAGACACACATACAACTTTGCTTTATATATCAGATACACTAAATATATGCGATAGTTTCTATGTTGTCTTTTTTATTTATTAAATGCATTTAGCACATCAACCATTTAACTGTGATGCCGCGACACACATACACACATACACGTTTGCTTTATATATTAGATACACTGAATATATGCAATATTTTTCTAGATTGTCTTTTTTATTTATTAGATGAATTCAGCACATCAACCATTTAACTGAGATGCCGCGACACACATACACACATACAAATTTGCTTTATATATTAGATACACTAAATATATGCAATATTGTTTTATATTGACTTTTTTATTTATTAGATGACTTCAGCACATCAACTATTTAATTGTGATGCTGCGACACACACAGACACACATACAACTTTGCTTTATATATCAGATACACTAAATATATGCAATATTTTTCTATATTGTCTTTTTTATTTAGTAGATGCATTAAGCACATTAAAAGTTTCACTGTGATGCCGCGACACATATACACCAATACAACTGTGCTTTATATATTAGATACACTAAATATATGCAATATTGTTCTATATTGTCTTTTTTTTTATTAGATGCATTCAGCACATCAACCATTTAACTGTGATGCCGCGACACACATACACACATGTAACTTTGCTTTATATATTAGATACACTTAATATATGCGATATTTTTCTACATTGTCTTTTTTATTCATTAGATGCATTCAGTACATCAAAAGTTTAACTGTGATACCGCAATACACATACACACATATAACTTTGCTTTATATATTAGATACACTAAATATATGTAATATTTTTCTATATTATCTTTTTATCTATTAGATGCATTCAGCAAATCAACCCTTTAACTGTGATGCCGCGACACACATACACACATACAACTTTGCTTTATATATTATATACACTAAATATATGTAATATTTTTCTGTATTGTCTTTTTTATTTATTAGATGACTTCAGCACATCAACCATTTAACTGTGATGCCGCAACACACATACACACATACAACTTTGCTTTATATATTAGATACACTAAATATATGTAATATTTTTCTGTATTGTCTTTTTTATTTATTAGATGACTTCAGCACATCAACCATTTAACTGTGATGCCGCAACACACATACACACATACAACTTTGCTTTATATATTAGATACACTAAATATATGTAATATTTTCCTATATCGTCTTTTTTATTTAGATGACTTCAGCACATCAATTGTTTCACTGTGATGCCGCGACACACATTCACACATACAACTTTGCTTTATATATTAGATACACTAAATATATGCAATATTTTTCTATATTGTCTATTTTATTTATAAGATGAATTCAGCACATCAATTGTTTCACTGTGATGCCGCGACACACATACACACATACAACTTTTTTTTAATATATTAGATACACTAAATATATGCAATATTTTTCTATATTGTCTATTTTATTTATAAGATGAATTCAGCACATCAATTGTTTCACTGTGATGCCGCGACACACATACACACATACAACTTTGCTTTATATATTAGATACACTAAATATATGCTATATTTTTCTATATTGTCTTTTTTGTTTATTAGATGCATTCAGCACATCAATTGTTTAACTGTGATACCACGACACACATACACACATACAACTTGGCTTTATATATTAGATACACTAAATATATGCGATATTTTTCTATATTGTCTTTTTTATTTATTAGATGCATTCAACACATCAAAAGTTTTACTGTGATGCCGCGACACACATACACACATACAACTTTGCTTTATATATTAGATAAACAAAATTTATTAGATTTATTCAGCACATCAACTATTTAACTGTGATGCCGGTACGGACATACACACACAGCTTTGTTTTATATGTTAGATACACTAAATATATGCAATACTTCTCTATATTATCTTTTTATTTATTAGATGCATTCAGCATATCAACCATTTAACTGTGATGCCGCAACACACATAGACACATACAACTTTGCTTTATATATTAGATACACTAAATATATGCGATATTTTTCTATATTGTCTTTTTTTTTATTAGATGCATTGAGCACATCAACCATTTAACTGTGATGCCGCGACACACATACACACATGTAACTTTGCTTTATATATTAGATACACTTAATAAATGCAATATTGTTCTATATTGTCTGTTTTACTTATTAGATGCATTCAGCACATCAATTGTTTAACTGTGATGCCGCGACACACATACACACATAGAACTTTGTTTTATATATTAGATACACTAAATATATGCAATATTGTTCTATATTGTCTTTTTTTTTATTAGATGCATTCAGCACATCAATCATTTAACTGTGATGCCGCGACACACATACACACATGTAACTTTGCTTTATATATTAGATACACTTAATATATGCGATATTTTTCTACATTGTCTTTTTTATTCATTAGATGCATTCAGTACATCAAAAGTTTAACTGTGATACCGCAATACACATACACACATATAACTTTGCTTTATATATTAGATACACTAAATATATGTAATATTTTTCTATATTATCTTTTTATTTATTAGATGCATTCAGCAAATCAACCCTTTAACTCTGATGCCGCGACACACATACACACATACAACTTTGCTTTATATATTAGATACACTAAATATATGCAATAATTTTCTATATTGTCTTTTTTTATTTATTAGATGCATTCATAACATCAACCATTTAACTGTGATGCCGCAACACACATACACACATACAACTTTGCTTTATATATTAGATACACTAAATATATGCAATATTGTTCTATATTGTCTTTTTTTTTATTAGATGCATTCAGCACATCAACCATTTAACTGTGATGCCGCAACACACATACACACATACAACTTTGCTTTATATATTAGATACACTAAATATATGTAATATTTTTCTATATTGTCTTTTTTATTTAGATGACTTCAGCACATCAATTGTTTCACTGTGATGCCGCGACACACATACACACATACAACTGTGTTTTATATATTAGATACACAAAATATATGCAATATTTTTCTATATTGTCTATTTTATTTATAAGATGCATTCAGCACACTAATTGTTTCACTGTGATGCCGTGACACACATACACACATACAACTTTTCTTTATATATTAGATACACTAAATATATGCTATATTTTTCTATATTGTCTTTTTTGTTTATTAGATGCATTCAGCACACCAACCATTTAACTGTGATACCGCGACACACATACACACATACAACTTGGCTTTATATATTTGATACACTAAATATATACGATATTTTTCTATATTGTCTTTTTTATATATTAGATGCATTCAACACATCAAAAGTTTTACTGTGATGCCGCGACACACATACACACATACAACTTTGCTTTATATATTAGATAAACTAAATTTATGCGATATTTTTCTATATTGTCTTTTTTTTTATTAGATGCATTCAGCACATCAAAAGTTTTACTGTGATGCCGCGACACACATACACACATGTAACTTTTCTTTATATATTAGATACACTTAATATATGCAATATTGTTCTATATTGTCTGTTTTACTTATTAGATGCATTCAGCACATCAATTGTTTAACTGTGATGCCGCGACACACATACACACATACAAGTTTGCTTTATATATTAGATACACTAAATATATGCAATATTGTTCTATATTGTCTTTTTTATTTATTAGATGCATTAAGCACATCAACCATTTAACTGTGATGCAGCAACACATATACACACATACAACTGTGCTTTATATATTAGATACACTAAATACATGCAATATTTTTCTATATTGTCTTTTTTATTTATTAGATGCATTCAGCACATCAACCGTTTTACTGTGATGCCGCAACACACATACACACATACAACTTTGCTTTATATATTAGATACACTAAATATATGCAATATTTTTCTATATTGTCTCTTTTATTTATTAGATGCATTCAGCACATCAACCATTTAACTGTGATGCCGCGACACACATACACACATACAACTTTGCTTTATATATTAGATACACTAAATATATGCAATATTTATCTATATGTTCTCTTTTATTATTAGATGCATTCAGCACATCAACCATTTAACTGTGATGCCGCGACACACATACACACATACAACTTTGCTTTATATATTAGATGCACTAAATATATGCAATATTTTTCTATATTGTCTGTTTTATTTATTAGATGCATTCAGCACATCAACCATTTAACTGTGATGCCGCGACACACATACACACATACAACTTGGCTTTATATATTAGATACACTAAATATATGCGATATTTTTCTATATTGTCTTTTTTATTTATTAGATGCATTCAGCACATCAAAAGTTTAACTGTGATGCCGCGACACACATACACACATACAACTTAGCTTTATATATTAGATAAACTAAATTTATTAGATCTATTCAGCACATCTACTATTTAACTGTGATGTTGGTACGGACATACACATACAACTTTGCTTTATATATTAGATACACTAAATATATGCAATATTTTTCTATATTGTCTTTTTTATTTATTAGATGCATTCAGCACATCAACCATTTAATTGTGATGCTGCGACACACACAGACACACATACAACTTTGCTTTATATATTAGATACACTAAATATATGCAATATTTTTCTATATTGTCTTTTTTATTTATTAGATGCATTCAGCACATCAACCATTTAACTGTGATGCCGCGACACACATACACACATACAACTTTACTTTATATATTAGATACACTAAATATATGCAATATTTTTTCATATTGTCTTTTTTATTTATTAGATGCATTCAGCACATCAACCATTTAACTGTGATGCCGCGACACACATACATTCATACAACTTTGCTTTATATGTTAGATACACTAAATATATGCGATATTATTCTATATAGTCTTTTTTATTCCTTAGATCCATTCAGCACATCAACCATTTAACTGTGATGCTGCGACACACACAGGCACACATACAACTTTGCTTTATATATTAGATACACTAAATATATGCAATATTTTTTCATATTGTCTTTTTTATTTATTAGATGCATTCAGCACATCAACCATTTAACTGTGATGCAGCGACACACATACACACACAACTTTGCTTTATATATTAGATACACATATATTTACCTCATGACATAGATTTCTATTTTCTATTCTCATGCATTCTCTTGAGCGCCCCCCCCCCAAAAAAAATATAAGGCCACATCTTTTTGCTCCTTACATCAAGTGGCTTCATGCCTTGTCTGGAGTTACCCCCCCCCCCCCACCCTAAAAACACCATAATAACACCACATCAAATAATAATTTAGAAAAAGAGAAGAATATTTCCCATGCCAGCTGGGATTGAAACCAGATCGCTAAACTGAATCACCGAGATTTATAGCATTGCACCAATTTAACAAACGGAAAGAAATAGATTTCCTTTATAAATATGAGGATAGAAAAAAAGGGAGTTCTGGTTTGATGAGTGTCTATGGAAATAAACGTTTCATGTCATTGATTTGTTTTGTTCAGAATGTTCATTTCACATGTATTAAATTGCCCAACATTTTTTAAATAAAGATTTTTACATTAATAAAATATGTTTATAATATTGAGTTTTTCATATTAATGACTTTTTTTCTGTATTTATTTATTATTCAGGGAAAAACGATGACTTTTATCCTAAAGAAACTTTTGCGTTGGTCAACAACAATTATACGTTGGTTTGTGAAAGGAAAATGGATCAAAGTGTTTATTTGTTTGACGACAAAAAGAATATAGGACGCATATATTTTCATTTTATGTACAACTGGGATCAAGAAAACTTTGATATCACCGTTGAGCAATTGAAGATAAAATTACTCAAAACAAAAGTTGCTTTAAAAGACGATGGAAAAATATTTGGATGTTATCCTCGAGGAATATATATAAACCATCTTTCTTTATTAAATTTAACAGTTAATGGTGAGTATGTTTACTTTTACTCCAACTAGACCATCCGTGACCCGTTGGGTCAGTATTTGTTATATATATTATTAAATACAGGGAGAGAATCTTTCTTTATTAAATTTGACAGTTAATGGTGAGTATGTTTACTTTTCCTACAACTAGACCATCTGTGACCCGTTGGGTCAGTATTTGTTATATATATTATTAAATACAGGGAGAGAATCTTTCTTTATTAAATTCAACAGTTAATGGTGAGTATGTTTACTTTTACTCCAACTAGACCATCTGTGACCCGTTGGGTCAGTATTTGTTATATCTATTTTTAAATACAGGGAGAGAATCTTTCTTTATTAAATTTGACAGTTAATGGTCAGTATGTTTACTTTTACTCCAACTAGACCATCCGTGACCCGTTGGGTCAGTATTTGTTATATATATTATTAAATACAGGGAGAGAACCTTTCTTTACAAAATTTAACAGTTAATGGTGAGTATGTTTACTTTTACTCCAACTAGACCATATGTGACCCGTTGGGTCAGTATTTGTTATATATATTATTAACTACAGGGAGAGAATCTTTCTTTATTAAATTCAACAGTTAATGGTGAGTATGTTTACTTTTACTCCAACTAGACCATCTGTGACCCGTTGGGTCAGTATTTGTTATATATATTTTTAAATACAGGGAGAGAATCTTTCTTTATTAAATTTGACAATTAATGGTCAGTATGTTTACTTTTACTCCAACTAGACCATCTGTGACCCGTTGGGTCAGTATTTGTTATATATATTATTAAATACAGGGAGATAATCTTTCTTTATTAAATTCAACAGTTAATGGTGAGTATGTTTAGTTTTACTCCAACTAAACCATCTGTGACCCGTTGGGTCAGTATTTGTTATATATATTATTAAATACAGGGAGAGAATCTTTCTTTATTAAATTCAACAGTTAATGGTGAGTATGTTTAGTTTTACCTCAACTAGACCATCTGTGACTCGTTGGGTCAGTATTTGTTATATATATTATTAAATACAGGGAGAGAATCTTTCTTTATTAAATTTCACAGTTAATGGTGAGTATGTTTAGTTTTACTCCAACTAGACCATCTGTGACCCGTTGGGTCAGTATTTGTTATATATATTATTAAATACAGGGAGAGAATCTTTCTTTATTAAATTCAACAGTTAATGGTGAGTATGTTTACTTTTACTCCAACTAAACCATCTGTGACCCGTTGGGTCAGTATTTGTTATATATATTATTAAATACAGGGAGAGAATCTTTCTTTATTAAATTTCACAGTTAATGGTCAGTATGTTTACTTTTACTCCAACTAGACCATCTGTGACCCGTTGGGTCAGTATTTGTTAAATATATGATTAAATACAGGGAGATAATCTTTCTTTATTAAATTCAACAGTTAATGGTGAGTATGTTTACTTTTACTCCAACTAGACCATCTGTTACCCGTTGGGTCAGTATTTGTTATATATATTATTAAATACAGGGAGAGAATCTTTCTTTATTAAATTTCACAGTTAATGGTGAGTATGTTTAGTTTTACTCCAACTAGACCATCCGTGACCCGTTGGGTCAGTATTTGTTATATATATTATTAAATACAGGGAGAGAATCTTTCTTTATTAAATTCAACAGTTAATGGTGAGTATGTTTACTTTTACTCCAACTAGACCATCTGTGACCCGTTGGGTCAGTATTTGTTATATATATTATTAAATACAGGGAGAGAATCTTCTTTATTAAATTTCACAGTTAATGGTGAGTATGTTTACTTTTACTCCAACTAAACCATCCGTGACCCGTTGGGTAAGTATTTGTTATATATATTATTAAATACAGGGAGAGAATCTTTCTTTATTAAATTCAACAGTTAATGGTGAGTATGTTTACTTTTACTCCAACTAAACCATCTGTGACCCGTTGGGTCAGTATTTGTTATATATATTATTAAATACAGGGAGAGAATCTTTCTTTATAAAATTTGACAGTTAATGGTCAGTATGTTTACTTTTACTCCAACTAGACCATCCGTGACCCGTTGGGTCAGTATTTGTTATATATATTATTAAATACAGGGAGAGAATCTTTCTTTATTAAATTTAACAGTTAATGGTGAGTATGCTTACTTTTACTCCAACTAGACCATCCGTGACCCGTTGGGTCAGTATTTGTTATATATATTATTAAATACAGGGAGAGAATCTTTCTTTATTAAATTCAACAGTTAATGGTCAGTATGTTTACTTTTACTTCAACTAGACCATCCGTGACCCGTTGGGTCAGTATTTGTTATATATATTATTAAATACAGGGAGAGAATCTTTCTTTATTAAATTTGACAGTTAATGGTGAGTATGTTTACTTATATTCCAACTGGACCATCTGTGACCCGTTGGGTCAGTATTTGTTATATATATTATTAAATACAGGGAGAGAATCTTTCTTTATAAAATTTAACAGTTAATGGTGAGTATGTTTACTTTTACTCCAACTAGACCATCCGTGACCCGTTGGGTCAGTATTTGTTATATATATTATTAAATACAGGGAGAGAATCTTTCTTTATTAAATTTAACAGTTAATGGTCAGTATGTTTACTTTTACTCCAACTAGACCATCCGTGACCCGTTGGGTCAGTATTTGTTATATATATTATTAAATACAGGGAGAGAATCTTTCTTTATTAAATTTAACAGTTAATGGTGAGTATGTTTTTTTATGTTCCGACAGGACTATCTGTGACCCGTTGGGTCAGTATTTGTTATATATATTATTAAATACAGGGAGAGAATCTTTCTTTATAAAATTTAACAGTTAATGGTGAGTATGTTTACTTTTACTCCAACTAGACCATCCGTGACCCGTTGGGTCAGTATTTGTTATATATATTATTAAATACAGGGAGAGAATCTTTCTTTATTAAATTTAACAGTTAATGGTGAGTATGTTTACTTATATTCCAACTGGACCATCTGTGACCCGTTGGGTCAGTATTTGTTGTATATATTATTAAATACAGGGAGAGAATCTTTCTTTATAAAATTTAACAGTTAATGGTGAGTATGTTTACTTTTATTCCAACTAGACCATCTGTGACCCGTTGGGTCAGTATTTGTTATATATATTATTAAATACAGGGAGAGAATCTTTCTTTATAAAATTTAACAGTTAATGGTGAGTATGTTTACTTTTACTCCAACTAGACCATCCGTGACCCGTTGGGTCAGTATTTGTTATATATATTATTAAATACAGGGAGAGAATCTTTCTTTATTAAATTTGACAGTTAATGGTGAGTATGTTTACTTTTACTCCAACTAGACCATCCGTGACCCGTTGGGTCAGTATTTGTTATATATATTATTAAATACAGGGAGAGAATCTTTCTTTATTAAATTCAACAGTTAATGGTGAGTATGTTTACTTTTACTCCAACTAGACCATCTGTGACCCGTTGGGTCAGTATTTGTTATATATATTTTTAAATACAGGGAGAGAATCTTTCTTTATTAAATTTGACAGTTAATGGTCAGTATGTTTACTTTTACTCCAACTAGACCATCCGTGACCCGTTGGGTCAGTATTTGTTATATATATTATTAAATACAGGGAGAGAACCTTTCTTTACAAAATTTAACAGTTAATGGTGAGTATGTTTACTTTTACTCCAACTAGACCATCTGTGACCCGTTGGGTCAGTATTTGTTATATATATTTTTAAATACAGGGAGAGAATCTTTCTTTATTAAATTTGACAATTAATGGTCAGTATGTTTACTTTTACTCCAACTAGACCATCTGTGACCCGTTGGGTCAGTATTTGTTATATATATTATTAAATACAGGGAGATAATCTTTCTTTATTAAATTCAACAGTTAATGGTGAGTATGTTTAGTTTTACTCCAACTAAACCATCTGTGACCCGTTGGGTCAGTATTTGTTATATATATTATTAAATACAGGGAGAGAATCTTTCTTTATTAAATTCAACAGTTAATGGTGAGTATGTTTAGTTTTACCTCAACTAGACCATCTGTGACTCGTTGGGTCAGTATTTGTTATATATATTATTAAATACAGGGAGAGAATCTTTCTTTATTAAATTTCACAGTTAATGGTGAGTATGTTTAGTTTTACTCCAACTAGACCATCTGTGACCCGTTGGGTCAGTATTTGTTATATATATTATTAAATACAGGGAGAGAATCTTTCTTTATTAAATTCAACAGTTAATGGTGAGTATGTTTACTTTTACTCCAACTAAACCATCTGTGACCCGTTGGGTCAGTATTTGTTATATATATTATTAAATACAGGGAGAGAATCTTTCTTTATAAAATTTGACAGTTAATGGTCAGTATGTTTACTTTTACTCCAACTAGACCATCTGTGACCCGTTGGGTCAGTATTTGTTAAATATATGATTAAATACAGGGAGATAATCTTTCTTTATTAAATTCAACAGTTAATGGTGAGTATGTTTACTTTTACTCCAACTAGACCATCTGTTACCCGTTGGGTCAGTATTTGTTATATATATTATTAAATACAGGGAGAGAATCTTTCTTTATTAAATTTCACAGTTAATGGTGAGTATGTTTAGTTTTACTCCAACTAGACCATCCGTGACCCGTTGGGTCAGTATTTGTTATATATATTATTAAATGCAGGGAGAGAATCTTTCTTTATTAAATTCAACAGTTAATGGTGAGTATGTTTACTTTTACTCCAACTAGACCATCTGTGACCCGTTGGGTCAGTATTTGTTATATATATTATTAAATACAGGGAGAGAATCTTCTTTATTAAATTTCACAGTTAATGGTGAGTATGTTTACTTTTACTCCAACTAAACCATCCGTGACCCGTTGGGTAAGTATTTGTTATATATATTATTAAATACAGGGAGAGAATCTTTCTTTATTAAATTCAACAGTTAATGGTGAGTATGTTTACTTTTACTCCAACTAAACCATCTGTGACCCGTTGGGTCAGTATTTGTTATATATATTATTAAATACAGGGAGAGAATCTTTCTTTATAAAATTTGACAGTTAATGGTCAGTATGTTTACTTTTACTCCAACTAGACCATCCGTGACCCGTTGGGTCAGTATTTGTTATATATATTATTAAATACAGGGAGAGAATCTTTCTTTATTAAATTTAACAGTTAATGGTGAGTATGTTTACTTTTACTCCAACTAGACCATCCGTGACCCGTTGGGTCAGTATTTGTTATATATATTATTAAATACAGGGAGAGAATCTTTCTTTATTAAATTCAACAGTTAATGGTCAGTATGTTTACTTTTACTCCAACTAGACCATCCGTGACCCGTTGGGTCAGTATTTGTTATATATATTATTAAATACAGGGAGAGAATCTTTCTTTATTAAATTTGACAGTTAATGGTGAGTATGTTTACTTATATTCCAACTGGACCATCTGTGACCCGTTGGGTCAGTATTTGTTATATATATTATTAAATACAGGGAGAGAATCTTTCTTTATAAAATTTAACAGTTAATGGTGAGTATGTTTACTTTTACTCCAACTAGACCATCCGTGACCCGTTGGGTCAGTATTTGTTATATATATTATTAAATACAGGGAGAGAATCTTTCTTTATTAAATTTAACAGTTAATGGTCAGTATGTTTACTTTTACTCCAACTAGACCATCCGTGACCCGTTGGGTCAGTATTTGTTATATATATTATTAAATACAGGGAGAGAATCTTTCTTTATTAAATTTAACAGTTAATGGTGAGTATGTTTACTTATATTCCGACTGGACCATCTGTGACCCGTTGGGTCAGTATTTGTTATATATATTATTAAATACAGGGAGAGAATCTTTCTTTATAAAATTTAACAGTTAATGGTGAGTATGTTTACTTTTACTCCAACTAGACCATCCGTGACCCGTTGGGTCAGTATTTGTTATATATATTATTAAATACAGGGAGAGAATCTTTCTTTATTAAATTTAACAGTTTATGGTGAGTATGTTTACTTATATTCCAACTGGACCATCTGTGACCCGTTGGGTCAGTATTTGTTGTATATATTATTAAATACAGGGAGAGAATCTTTCTTTATAAAATTTAACAGTTAATGGTGAGTATGTTTACTTTTATTCCAACTAGACCATCTGTGACCCGTTGGGTCAGTATTTGTTATATATATTATTAAATACAGGGAGAGAATCTTTCTTTATTAAATTCGACAGTTAATGGTGAGTATGTTTACTTTTACTCCAACTAGACTGTCTGTGACCCGTTGGGTCAGTATTTGTTATATATATTATTAAATACAGGGAGAGAATCTTTCTTTATTAAATTCAACAGTTAATGGTGAGTATGTTTACTTTTACTCCAACTAGACCATCCGTGACCCGTTGGGTCAGTATTTGTTATATATATTTTTAAATACAGGGAGATAATCTTTCTTTATTAAATTCAACAGTTAATGGTGAGTATGTTTAGTTTTACTCCAACTAAACAATCTGTGACCCGTTGGGTCAGTATTTGTTATATATATTATTAAATACAGGGAGAGAATCTTTCTTTATTAAATTCAACAGTTAATGGTGAGTATGTTTAGTTTTACCTCAACTAGACCATCTGTGACTCGTTGGTCAGTATTTATTATATATATTATTAAATACAGGGAGAGAATCTTTCTTTATTAAATTTCACAGTTAATGGTGAGTATGTTTAGTTTTACTCCAACTAGACCATCTGTGACCCGTTGGGTCAGTATTTGTTATATATATTATTAAATACAGGGAGAGAATCATTCTTTATTAAATTTGACAGTTAATGGTGAGTATGTTTACTTTTACTCCAACTAGACCATATATGACCCGTTGGGTCAGTATTTGTTATATATATTTTTAAATACATGGAGAGAATCTTTCTTTATTAAATTCAACAGTTAATGGTGAGTATGTTTAGTTTTACTCCAACTAAACCATCTGTGACCCGTTGGGTCAGTATTTGTTATATATATTATTAAATACAGGGAGAGAATCTTTCTTTATTAAATTCAACAGTTAATGGTGAGTATGTTTAGTTTTACCTCAACTAGACCATCTGTGACTCGTTGGGTCAGTATTTATTATATATATTATTAAATACAGGGAGAGAATCTTTCTTTATTAAATTTCACAGTTAATGGTGAGTATGTTTAGTTTTACTCCAACTAGACCATCTGTGACCCGTTGGGTCAGTATTTGTTATATATATTATTAAATACAGGGAGAGAATCTTTCTTTATTAAATTTCACAGTTAATGGTGAGTATGTTTAGTTTTACTCCAACTAGACCATCTGTGACCCGTTGGGTCAGTATTTGTTATATATATTATTAAATCCAGGGAGAGAATCTTTCTTTATTAAATTCAACAGTTAATGGTGAGTATGTTTAGTTTTACCTCAACTAAACCATCTGTGACTCGTTGGGTCAGTATTTATTATATATATTATTAAATACAGGGAGAGAATCTTTCTTTATTAAATTTCACAGTTAATGGTGAGTATGTTTAGTTTTACTCCAACTAGACCATCTGTGACCCGTTGGGTCAGTATTTGTTATATATATTATTAAATACAGGGAGAGAATCTTTCTTTATTAAATTTCACAGTTAATGGTGAGTATGTTTACTTTTACTCCAACTAAACCATCTGTGACCCGTTGGGTCAGTATTTGTTATATATATTATTAAATAAAGGGAGAGAATCTTTCTTAATTAAATTTAACAGTTAATGGTGAGTATGTTTACTTTTACTCCAACTAGACCATCTGTGACCCGTTGGGTCAGTATTTGTTATATATATTATTAAATACAGGGAGATTATCTTTCTTTATTAAATTCAACAGTTAATGGTGAGTATGTTAACTTTTACTCAAACTAAACCATCTGTGACCCGTTGGGTCAGTATTTGTTATATATATTATTAAATACAGGGAGAGAATCTTTCTTTATTAAATTTGACAGTTAATGGTGAGTATGTTTACTTTTACTCCAACTAGACCATCCGTGACCCGTTGGGTCAGTATTTGTTATATATATTATTAAATACAGGGAGAGAATCTTTCTTTATTAAATTCAACAGTTAATGGTGAGTATGTTTACTTTTACTCCAACTAGACTATCTGTGACCCGTTGGGTCAGTATTTGTTATATATATTATTAAATACAGGGAGAGAATCTTTCTTTATTAAATTCAACAGTTAATGGTGAGTATGTTTAGTTTTACTCCAACTAGACCATCCGTGACCCGTTGGGTCAGTATTTGTTATATATATTATTAAATACAGGGAGAGAATCTTTCTTTATTAAATTTGACAGTTAATGGTGAGTATGTTTACTTTTACTCCAACTAGACCATCCGTGACCCGTTGGGTCAGTATTTGTTATATATATTATTAAATACAGGGAGAGAATCTTTCTTTATTAAATTCAACAGTTAATGGTGAGTATGTTTACTTTTACTCCAACTAGACCATCTGTGACCCGTTGGGTCAGTATTTGTTATATATATTTTTAAATACAGGGAGAGAATCTTTCTTTATTAAATTTGACAGTTAATGGTCAGTATGTTTACTTTTACTACAACTTGACCATCTGTGACCCGTTGGGTCAGTATTTGTTATATATATTATTAAATACAGGGAGAGAATCTTTCTTTACAAAATTTAACAGTTAATGGTGAGTATGTTTACTTTTACTCCAACTAGACCATATGTGACCCGTTGGGTCAGTATTTGTTATATATATTATTAAATACAGGGAGAGAATCTTTCTTTATTAAATTCAACAGTTAATGGTGAGTATGTTTACTTTTACTCCAACTAGACCATCTGTGACCCGTTGGGTCAGTATTTGTTATATATATTTTTAAATACAGGGAGAGAATCTTTCTTTATTAAATTTGACAATTAATGGTCAGTATGTTTACTTTTACTCCAACTAGACCATCTGTGACCCGTTGGGTCAGTATTTGTTATATATATTATTAAATACAGGGAGAGAATCTTTCTTTATTAAATTCAACAGTTAATGGTGAGTATGTTTAGTTTTACTCCAACTAAACCATCTGTGACCCGTTGGGTCAGTATTTGTTATATATATTATTAAATACAGGGAGAGAATCTTTCTTTATTAAATTCAACAGTTAATGGTGAGTATGTTTAGTTTTACCTCAACTAGACCATCTGTGACTCGTTGGGTCAGTATTTATTATATATATTATTAAATACAGGGAGAGAATCTTTCTTTATTAAATTTCACAGTTAATGGTGAGTATGTTTAGTTTTACTCCAACTAGACCATCTGTGACCCGTTGGGTCAGTATTTGTTATATATATTATTAAATACAGGGAGAGAATCATTCTTTATTAAATTTGACAGTTAATGGTGAGTATGTTTACTTTTACTCCAACTAGACCATATATGACCCGTTGGGTCAGTATTTGTTATATATATTTTTAAATACATGGAGAGAATCTTTCTTTATTAAATTCAACAGTTAATGGTGAGTATGTTTAGTTTTACTCCAACTAAACCATCTGTGACCCGTTGGGTCAGTATTTGTTATATATATTATTAAATACAGGGAGAGAATCTTTCTTTATTAAATTCAACAGTTAATGGTGAGTATGTTTAGTTTTACCTCAACTAGACCATCTGTGACTCGTTGGGTCAGTATTTATTATATATATTATTAAATACAGGGAGAGAATCTTTCTTTATTAAATTTCACAGTTAATGGTGAGTATGTTTAGTTTTACTCCAACTAGACCATCTGTGACCCGTTGGGTCAGTACTTGTTATATATATTATTAAATACAGGGAGAGAATCTTTCTTTATTAAATTTGACAGTTAATGGTGAGTATGTTTACTTTTACTCCAACTAGACCATCGGTGACCCGTTGGGTCAGTATTTGTTATATATATTATTAAATACAGGGAGAGAATCTTTCTTTATTAAATTCAACAGTTAATGGTGAGTATGTTTACTTTTACTCCAACTAGACCATCTGTGACCCGTTGGGTCAGTATTAGTTATATATATTTTTAAATACAGGGAGAGAATCTTTCTTTATTAAATTTGACAGTTAATGGTCAGTATGTTTACTTTTACTACAACTAGACCATCTGTGACCCGTTGGGTCAGTATTTGTTATATATATTATTAAATACAGGGAGAGAACCTTTCTTTACAAAATTTAACAGTTAATGGTGAGTATGTTTACTTTTACTCCAACTAGACCATATGTGACCCGTTGGGTCAGTATTTGTTATATATATTATTAAATACAGGGAGAGAATCTTTCTTTATTAAATTCAGCAGTTAATGGTGAGTATGTTTACTTTTACTCCAACTAGACCATCTGTGACCCGTTGGGTCAGTATTTGTTATATATATTTTTAAATACAGGGAGAGAATCTTTCTTTATTAAATTTGACAATTAATGGTCAGTATGTTTACTTTTACTCCAACTAGACCATCTGTGACCCGTTGGGTCAGTATTTGTTATATATATTATTAAATACAGGGAGAGAATCATTCTTTATTAAATTTGACAGTTAATGGTGAGTATGTTTACTTTTACTCCAACTAGACCATATATGACCCGTTGGGTCAGTATTTGTTATATATATTTTTAAATACAGGGAGATAATCTTTCTTTATTAAATTCAACAGTTAATGGTGAGTATGTTTAGTTTTACTCCAACTAAACCATCTGTGACCCGTTGGGTCAGTATTTGTTATATATATTATTAAATACAGGGAGAGAATCTTTCTTTATTAAATTCAACAGTTAATGGTGAGTATGTTTAGTTTTACCTCAACTAGACCATCTGTGACTCGTTGGGTCAGTATTTATTATATATATTATTAAATACAGGGAGAGAATCTTTCTTTATTAAATTCAACAGTTAATGGTGAGTATGTTTAGTTTTACCTCAACTAGACCATCTGTGACTCGTTGGGTCAGTATTTATTATATATATTATTAAATACAGGGAGAGAATCTTTCTTTATTAAATTTCACAGTTAATGGTGAGTATGTTTAGTTTTACTCCAACTAGACCATCTGTGACCCGTTGGGTCAGTATTTGTTATATATATTATTAAATACAGGTAGAGAATCTTTCTTTATTAAATTTGACAGTTAATGGTGAGTATGTTTACTTTTACTCCAACTAGACCATCCGTGACCCGTTGGGTCAGTATTTGTTATATATATTATTAAATACAGGGAGAGAATCTTTCTTTATTAAATTCAACAGTTAATGGTGAGTATGTTTACTTTTACTCCAACTAGACCATCTGTGACCCGTTGGGTCAGTATTAGTTATATATATTTTTAAATACAGGGAGAGAATCTTTCTTTATTAAATTTGACAGTTAATGGTCAGTATGTTTACTTTTACTACAACTAGATCATCTGTGACCCGTTGGGTCAGTATTTGTTATATATATTATTAAATACAGGGAGAGAACCTTTCTTTACAAAATTTAACAGTTAATGGTGAGTATGTTTACTTTTACTCCAACTAGACCATATGTGACCCGTTGGGTCAGTATTTGTTATATATATTATTAAATACAGGGAGAGAATCTTTCTTTATTAAATTCAACAGTTAATGGTGAGTATGTTTACTTTTACTCCAACTAGACCATCTGTGACCCGTTGGGTCAGTATTTGTTATATATATTTTTAAATACAGGGAGAGAATCTTTCTTTATTAAATTTGACAATTAATGGTCAGTATGTTTACTTTTACTCCAACTAGACCATCTGTGACCCGTTGGGTCAGTATTTGTTATATATATTATTAAATACAGGGAGAGAATCATTCTTTATTAAATTTGACAGTTAATGGTGAGTATGTTTACTTTTACTCCAACTAGACCATATATGACCCGTTGGGTCAGTATTTGTTATATATATTTTTAAATACAGGGAGATAATCTTTCTTTATTAAATTCAACAGTTAATGGTGAGTATGTTTACTTTTACTCCAACTAGACCATCGGTGACCCGTTGGGTCAGTATTTGTTATATATATTATTAAATACAGGGAGAGAATCTTTCTTTATTAAATTCAACAGTTAATGGTGAGTATGTTTACTTTTACTCCAACTAGACCATCTGTGACCCGTTGGGTCAGTATTAGTTATATATATTTTTAAATACAGGGAGAGAATCTTTCTTTATTAAATTTGACAGTTAATGGTCAGTATGTTTACTTTTACTACAACTAGACCATCTGTGACCCGTTGGGTCAGTATTTGTTATATATATTATTAAATACAGGGAGAGAACCTTTCTTTACAAAATTTAACAGTTAATGGTGAGTATGTTTACTTTTACTCCAACTAGACCATATGTGACCCGTTGGGTCAGTATTTGTTATATATATTATTAAATACAGGGAGAGAATCTTTCTTTATTAAATTCAGCAGTTAATGGTGAGTATGTTTACTTTTACTCCAACTAGACCATCTGTGACCCGTTGGGTCAGTATTTGTTATATATATTTTTAAATACAGGGAGAGAATCTTTCTTTATTAAATTTGACAATTAATGGTCAGTATGTTTACTTTTACTCCAACTAGACCATCTGTGACCCGTTGGGTCAGTATTTGTTATATATATTATTAAATACAGGGAGAGAATCATTCTTTATTAAATTTGACAGTTAATGGTGAGTATGTTTACTTTTACTCCAACTAGACCATATATGACCCGTTGGGTCAGTATTTGTTATATATATTTTTAAATACAGGGAGATAATCTTTCTTTATTAAATTCAACAGTTAATGGTGAGTATGTTTAGTTTTACTCCAACTAAACCATCTGTGACCCGTTGGGTCAGTATTTGTTATATATATTATTAAATACAGGGAGAGAATCTTTCTTTATTAAATTCAACAGTTAATGGTGAGTATGTTTAGTTTTACCTCAACTAGACCATCTGTGACTCGTTGGGTCAGTATTTATTATATATATTATTAAATACAGGGAGAGAACCTTTCTTTATTAAATTCAACAGTTAATGGTGAGTATGTTTACTTTTACTCCAACTAGACCATCTGTGACCCGTTGGGTCAGTATTTGTTATATATATTATTAAATACAGGGAGAGAATCTTTCTTTATTAAATTCAGCAGTTAATGGTGAGTATGTTTACTTTTACTCCAACTAGACCATCTGTGACCCGTTGGGTCAGTATTTGTTATATATATTTTTAAATACAGGGAGAGAATCTTTCTTTATTAAATTTGACAATTAATGGTCAGTATGTTTACTTTTACTCCAACTAGACCATCTGTGACCCGTTGGGTCAGTATTTGTTATATATATTATTAAATACAGGGAGAGAATCATTCTTTATTAAATTTGACAGTTAATGGTGAGTATGTTTACTTTTACTCCAACTAGACCATATATGACCCGTTGGGTCAGTATTTGTTATATATATTTTTAAATACAGGGAGATAATCTTTCTTTATTAAATTCGACAGTTAATGGTGAGTATGTTTAGTTTTACTCCAACTAAACCATCTGTGACCCGTTGGGTCAGTATTTGTTATATA
The DNA here is from genome assembly GCA_963556195.1 of Sepiola atlantica. Lineage (NCBI taxonomy): Eukaryota > Metazoa > Mollusca > Cephalopoda > Sepiida > Sepiolidae > Sepiola > Sepiola atlantica. Next base: position 97,091,106 of record OY744535.1, read on the forward strand.
TATTATTAAATACAGGGAGAGAATCTTTCTTTATTAAATTCAACAGTTAATGGTGAGTATGTTTAGTTTTACCTCAACTAGACCATCTGTGACTCGTTGGGTCAGTATTTATTATATATATTATTAAATACAGGGAGAGAATCTTTCTTTATTAAATTCAACAGTTAATGGTGAGTATGTTTAGTTTTACCTCAACTAGACCATCTGTGACTCGTTGGGTCAGTATTTATTATATATATTATTAAATACAGGGAGAGAATCTTTCTTTATTAAATTTGACAATTAATGGTCAGTATGTTTACTTTTACTCCAACTAGACCATCTGTGACCCGTTGGGTCAGTATTTGTTATATATATTATTAAATACAGGGAGAGAATCATTCTTTATTAAATTTGACAGTTAATGGTGAGTATGTTTACTTTTACTCCAACTAGACCATATATGACCCGTTGGGTCAGTATTTGTTATATATATTTTTAAATACAGGGAGATAATCTTTCTTTATTAAATTCAACAGTTAATGGTGAGTATGTTTAGTTTTACTCCAACTAAACCATCTGTGACCCGTTGGGTCAGTATTTGTTATATATATTATTAAATACAGGGAGAGAATCTTTCTTTATTAAATTCAACAGTTAATGGTGAGTATGTTTAGTTTTACCTCAACTAGACCATCTGTGACTCGTTGGGTCAGTATTTATTATATATATTATTAAATACAGGGAGAGAATCTTTCTTAATTAAATTTCACAGTTAATGGTGAGTATGTTTAGTTTTACTCCAACTAGACCATCTGTGACCCGTTGGGTCAGTATTTGTTATATATATTATTAAATACAGGGAGATAATCTTTCTTTATTAAATTCAACAGTTAATGGTGAGTATGTTTACTTTTACTCCAACTAAACCATCTGTGACCCGTTGGGTCAATATTTGTTATATATATTATTAAATACAGGGAGAGAATCTTTCTTTATTAAATTTGACAGTTAATGGTGAGTATGTTTACTTTTACTCCAACTAGACCATCCGTGACCCGTTGGGTCAGTATTTGTTATATATATTATTAAATACAGGGAGAGAATCTTTCTTTATTAAATTCAACAGTTAATGGTGAGTATGTTTACTTTTACTCCAACTAGACCATCTGTGACCCGTTGGGTCAATATTTGTTATATATATTTTTAAATACAGGGAGAGAATCTTTCTTTATTAAATTTGACAGTTAATGCTCAGTATGTTTACTTTTACTACAACTAGACGTCTGTGACCCGTTGGGTCAGTATTTGTTATATATATTATTAAATACAGGGAGAGAATCTTTCTTTACAAAATTTAACAGTTAATGGTGAGTATGTTTAGTTTTACTCCAACTAGACCATCCGTGACCCGTTGGGTCAGTATTTGTTATATATATTATTAAATACAGGGAGAGAACCTTTCTTTACAAAATTTAACAGTTAATGGTGAGTATGTTTACTTTTACTCCAACTAGACCATATGTGACCCGTTGGGTCAGTATTTGTTATATATATTATTAAATACAGGGAGAGAATCTTTCTTTATTAAATTTGACAGTTAATGGTGAGTATGTTTACTTTTACTCCAACTAGACCATCCGTGACCCGTTGGGTCAGTATTTGTTATATATATTATTACATACAGGGAGAGAATCTTTCTTTATTAAATTTAACAGTTAATGGTGAGTATGTTTACTTTTACTCCAACTAGACCATCTGTGACCCGTTGGGTCAGTATTTGTTATATATAGTATTAAATACAGGGAGAGAATCTTTCTTTATTAAATTTGACAGTTAATGGTGAGTATGTTTACTTTTACTCCAACTAGACCATCTGTGACCCGTTTGGTCAGTATTTGTTATATATATTATTAAATACAGGGAGAGAATCTTTCTTTATTAAATTTGACAGTTAATGGTGAGTATGTTTACTTTTACTCCAACTAGACCATCTGTGACCCGTTGGGTCAGTATTTGTTATATATATTATTAAATACAGGGAGAGAATCATTCTTTATTAAATTTGACAGTTAATGGTGAGTATGTTTACTTTTACTCCAACTAGACCATCTGTGACCCGTTGGGTCAGTATTTGTTATATATATTATTAAATACAGGGAGAGAATCATTCTTTATTAAATTTCACAGTTAATGGTGAGTATGTTTACTTTTACTCCAACTAGACCATCTGTGACCCGTTGGGTCAGTATTTGTTATATATATTATTAAATACAGGGAGAGAATCATTCTTTATTAAATTTGACAGTTAATGGTGAGTATGTTTACTTTTACTCCAACTAGACCATCTGTGACCCGTTGGGTCAGTATTTGTTATATATATTATTAAATACAGGGAGAGAATCATTCTTTATTAAATTTGACAGTTAATGGTGAGTATGTTTACTTTTACTCCAACTAGACCATATATGACCCGTTGGGTCAGTATTTGTTATATATATTATTAAATACAGGGAGAGAATCTTTCTTTATTAAATGTAACAGTTAATGGTGAGTATGTTTACTTTTACTCCAACTAGACCATCCGTGACCCGTTGGGTCAGTATTTGTTATATATATTATTAAATACAGGGAGAGAATCTTTCTTTATTAAATTTAACAGTCAATGGTGAGTATGTTTACTTTTACTCATACTAGACCATCCGTGACCCGTTGGGTCAGTATTTGTTATATATATTATTAAATACAGGGAGAGAATCTTTCTTTATTAAATTTAACAGTTAATGGTGAGTATGTTTACTTTTACTCCACCTAGACAACCTGTGACCCGTTGGGTCAGTATTTGTTATATATATTATTAAATACAGGGAGAGAATCTGTCGTTATTAAATTTAACAGTTAATGGTGAGTATGATTACTTTTACTCCAACTTGACCATCTGTGACCCGTTGGGTCAGTATTTGTTATATATATTATTAAATACAGGGAGAGAATCTTTCTTTATTAAATTTCACAGTTAATGGTGAGTATGTTTACTTTTACTCCAACTAGACCATATATGACCCGTTGGGTCAGTATTTGTTATATATAGTATTAAATACAGGGAGAGAATCTTTCTTTATTAAATTTCACAGTTAATGGTGAGTATGTTTACTTTTACTCCAACTAGACCATCTGTGACCCGTTGGGTCAGTATTTGTTATATATAGTATTAAATACAGGGAGAGTATCTTTCTTTATTAAATTTAACAGTTAATGGTGAGTATGTTTACTTTTACTCCACCTAGACAACCTGTGACCCGTTGGGTCAGTATTTGTTATATATATTATTAAATACAGGGAGAGAATCTGTCGTTATTAAATTTAACAGTTAATGGTGAGTATGATTACTTTTACTCCAACTAGACCATCTGTGACCCGTTGGGTCAGTATTTGTTATATATATTATTAAATACAGGGAGAGAATCTTTCTTTATTAAATTTGACAGTTAATGGTGAGTATGTTTACTTTTACTCCAACTAGACCATATATGACCCGTTGGGTCAGTATTTGTTATATATAGTATTAAATACAGGGAGAGAATCTTTCTTTATTAAATTTCACAGTTAATGGTGAGTATGTTTACTTTTACTCCAACTAGACCATCTGTGACCCGTTGGGTCAGTATTTGTTATATATAGTATTAAATACAGGGAGAGAATCTTTCTTTATTAAATTTGACAGTTAATGGTGAGTATGTTTACTTTTACTCCAACTAGACCATATATGACCCGTTGGGTCAGTATTTGTTATGTATAGTATTAAATACAGGGAGAGAATCTTTCTTTATTAAATTTCACAGTTAATGGTGAGTATGTTTACTTTTACTCCAACTAGACCATCTGTGACCCGTTGGGTCAGTATTTGTTATATATATTATTAAATACAGGGAGAGAATCATTCTTTATTAAATTTGACAGTTAATGGTGAGTATGTTTACTTTTACTCCAACTAGACCATATATGACCCGTTGGGTCAGTATTTGTTATATATATTATTAAATACAGGGAGAGAATCTTTCTTTATTAAATGTAACAGTTAATGGTGAGTATGTTTACTTTTACTCCAACTAGACCATCCGTGACCCGTTGGGTCAGTATTTGTTATATATATTATTAAATACAGGGAGAGAATCTGTCGTTATTAAATTTAACAGTTGATGGTGAGTATGATTACTTTTACTCCAACTAGACCATCTGTGACCCGTTGGGTCAGTATTTGTTATATATATTATTAAATACAGGGAGAGAATCTTTTTTTATTAAATGTAACAGTTAATGGTGAGTATGTTTACTTTTACTCCAACTAGACCATCTGTGACCCGTTGGGTCAGTATTTGTTATATATAGTATTAAATACAGGGAGAGAATCTTTTTTTATTAAATGTAACAGTTAATGGTGAGTATGTTTACTTTTACTCCAACTAGACCATCTGTGACCCGTTGGGTCAGTATTTGTTATATATAGTATTAAATACAGGGAGAGAATCTTTCTTTATTAAATTTGACAGTTAATGGTGAGTATGTTTACTTTTACTCCAACTAGACCATATATGACCCGTTGGGTCAGTATTTGTTATATATAGTATTAAATACAGGGAGAGAATCTTTCTTTATTAAATTTCACAGTTAATGGTGAGTATGTTTACTTTTACTCCAACTAGACCATCTGTGACCCGTTGGGTCAGTATTTGTTATATATATTATTAAATACAGGGAGAGAATCTTTCTTTATTAAATTTGACAGTTAATGGTGAGTATGTTTACTTTTACTCCAACTAGACCATATATGACCCGTTGGGTCAGTATTTGTTATATATATTATTAAATACAGGGAGAGAATCTTTCTTTATTAAATGTAACAGTTAATGGTGAGTATGTTTACTTTTACTCCAACTAGACCATCCGTGACCCGTTGGGTCAGTATTTGTTTTATATATTATTAAATACAGGGAGAGAATCTGTCGTTATTAAATTTAACAGTTGATGGTGAGTATGTTTACTTTTACTCCAACTAGACCATCTGTGACCCGTTGGGTCAGTATTTGTTATATATATTATTAAATAGAGGGAGAGAATCTTTCTTTATTAAATTTGACAGTTAATGGTGAGTATGTTTACTTTTACTCCAACTAGACCATCTGTGACCCGTTGGGTCAGTATTTGTTATATATATTATTAAATACAGGGAGAGAATCTTTCTTTATTAAATTTGACAGTTAATGGTGAGTATGTTTACTTTTACTCCAACTAGACGACCTGTGACCCGTTGGGGCAGTATTTGTTATATATATTATTAAATACAGGGAGAGAATCTTTCTTTATTAAATTTGACAGTTAATGGTGAGTATGTTTACTTTTACTCCAACTAGACGACCTGCGACCCGTTGGGTCAGTATTTGTTATATATATTATTAAATACAGGGAGAGAATCTTTCTTTATTAACGTTAACAGTTAATGGTGAGTATGTTTACTTTTACTCCAACTAGACCATCCGTGACCCGTTGGGTCAGTATTTGTTTTATTTATTATTATATACAGGGAGAGAATCTTTCTTTATTAAATTTAACAGTTAATGGTGAGTATGTTTACTTTTACTCCAACTAGACCATATGTGACCAGTTGGGTGAGTATTTGTTATATATAATTTTAAATACATGGAGAGAATCTTTCTTTAATTCAGTTAACAGTTAATGGTGAGTATGTTTACTTTTACTCCAACTAGACCATCCGTGACCCGTTGGGTCAGTATTTGTTATATATATTATTAAATACAGGGAGAGAATCTTTCTTTATTAAATTAAACAGTTAATGGTGAGTATGTTTACTTTTACTCCAACTAGACCATCCGTGACCCGTTGGGTCAGTATTTGTTATATATATTATTAAATACAGGGAGAGAATCTTTCTTTATTAAATTAAACAGTTAATGGTGAGTATGTTTACTTTTACTCCAACTAGACCATCTGTGACCCGTTGGGTCAGTATTTGTTATATATATTATTAAATACAGGGAGAGAATCTTTCTTTATTAACGTTAACAGTTAATGGTGAGTATGTTTACTTTTACTCCAACTAGACCATCCGTGACCCGTTGGGTCAGTATTTGTTTTATTTAATATTATATACAGGGAGAGAATCTTTCTTTATTAAATTTAACAGTTAATGGTGAGTATGTTTACTTTTACTCCAACTAGACCATATGTGACCAGTTGGGTGAGTATTTGTTATATATAATTTTAAATACATGGAGAGAATCTTTCTTTAATTCAGTTAACAGTTAATGGTGAGTATGTTTACTTTTACTCCAACTAGACCATCCGTGACCCGTTGGGTCAGTATTTGTTATATATATTATTAAATACAGGGAGAGAATCTTTCTTTATTAAATTAAACAGTTAATGGTGAGTATGTTTACTTTTACTCCAACTAGACCATCCTTGACGCGTTGGGTCAGTATTTGTTATATATATTATTAAATACAGGGAGAGAATCTTTCTTTATTAAATTCGACAGTTAATGGTGAGTATGTTTACTTTTACTCCAACTAGACCATCTGTGACCCGTTGGGTCAGTATTTGTTATATATATTATTAAATACAGGGAGAGAATCTTTCTTTATTAAATTCGACAGTTAATGGTGAGTATGTTTACTTTTACTCCAACTAGACCATCTGTGACCCGTTGGGTCAGTATTTGTTATATATATTATTAAATACAGGGTGAGAGTCTTTCTTTATTAAATTTAACAGTTTATGGCGAGTATGTTTATTTTAACTCTAACTAGACCATCTGTTACCCGTTGGGTCAGTATTTGTTATATTATTAAATACAGGAGCAACACCAATTTTCAAGCAACTGATGGTCCGCCACCTCTTTTAATATGGAGAAAATCAGAAAAGGAAACTTGTGTTGCATGTCATCAATTTGTTTGTTTACAGTGCACTTGCTGGTGGTAGTCTCTATTTTTTTTTTAGATTATATCTTATTTCGCTTAAGTGTTACCCTCATTATGGTCTCACGGGCAAATTCAAGTGGCAATTGTGGTTTTCAACATAAAATGCGGTCGATTTTTACTGTTTACACTGCACCTTCTGGAGGTAGTCTTATTTTATTTTGAAATTATATATTTAGTATTAAACATAAACATAAAAGAAAAAGTTGATCTGCTGAAATAACTTGATAGTTGTGCTTCTGTTTCAAGATATGATAGGTGCATAATTAGAGTAAGGTTAAATCGGATGGTCCAGCAAAACGGTTAATCCTACAAAAACAGGCTCTGCAATCAAGAGTGCTGAGAAATCAGTGTTGCCCCTAATTTCTTAATTTTGATATTAATTCATAATCATATTTTTGCAAGAAATTAAAAAAAAAATTTTTTTTAAATAAAATAAAAAAATAAAAAATTAAAATGAAAAAATTAAAATAAAATAATTAAAATAAAAAAATTAAAATTAAAAAAATAAAAATTAAAAAAAAATAAATAAATTAAAAAATTAAAAAAAAAAAAATATTAAAAAAATTAAAATTAAAAAAATTAAAATAAAAAATTAAAAATTAAAAATTAAAATTAAAATAAAAATAATTTACTTGAAAATGAATAACGTCAGTTTTTGTAACATAATATTCATTTTGTGATATCCATTTTAAAGTATATATATAGTAATCAATTGTTTTTTACTTATTCTTCTCCCCCTCTCTCTATCTCCCCTATCTCTCTTCTCCCTCTCTCTTCCCCTCTCTCACTCCATATATATCTTTCCCCCCTCTCTGTTCCCCCTCTCATTTTCTCTTTGTTTCCCTCTCTACTTCTCTCCCTGTTATGTAATGAACTATCTCACTCGGGTCGATGGAATGGATGATAAAGCTGGTGGAATTATTGGCAGCCGGGGTGAAAAATGGGTGTTAAAAAGCTGATTAAACAGAGAGAATGATGACAACACGCGAGGTACCAACAACGGTGTATATAATGAGATTACACACATCTCACACGACACAAGATGCAACATTCTCTCTTTCCCTCTCTCTCTCTTCCTCCTCTACCCTCAATTTCTTTCTCTTCCCCCTCCCTTTATCGTCTTTCCCCCCTCCCACTCTTTCTCTTCTCCTCTTTTTCTCTCTTTTCTTCATCGCTTTCCCTTCTCTCTCTCTTCTTTTCCCATCTTTCTCTCTTTTAAATAATTGTCATCCGACTCCTACCACTATTCTCTTATCATTCATCATTAGATGAAGAAAGCAAATACTTTTTCGCCATCTGTGACGTCATCTACTTTGGGAATAGCAAACAAGATAATAAGTTTCACAGAGTTTTAGTAGTATACTAGACAACACCTGACCCATTGGTTCAGCATTTATTTATATATATATTAAAGTAAACATACGTGTGTTCGGCCCGATTCTCTGTATGAAGAAGAAGAGGTGGAAGGAGAGAAACGAATAAGGAGGTGAATAAAAAGGTAGTAGGCAGAGTAACGTCGGCTGCTGCTGCTTCTTTCAAAGCTTGATACCGGTCAACAATTCAGAATTCTGTTTTCAAGTAAAGATGTGTCAGTTGTGATGCCACAAAAATGACGTCATTCATGCGATGAGGACTTCATGCAGACCAATCTTGAGGCACAATCTTTGTGAGCTCTTTTTTGCAGAAGTGCGACTCGACTAACAAATAAATCAGCAGCAGCCAGCACTTACGGCTGCGGTTGATTTAAAATAACCATATTTATGGAACTCTTGTGATTTCATAAACCCTATCTCTATTCGTCTCTTCCTCTTTCTCCTTTCTCTCTCTCTCTCTCTCTCTCGTTTCCCCTTCTTTCTCTTCTCCTCTTTTAATTATTGACGCCAGCCATGTTTAACATGAGGCCAACAAGCCGCATGTGCGCCATTGCAATCTTATTATCTTAAGTAACTTTGAAAAAGGAAAATATCAAAATACAAAAAGTCTGAAAAGTTGTCATTTCTTATCTTCGCTTCAGGAAAGTCTTTTTTTGACATTTAATTGTTTTCACAAGAAAATGAAAACAAAAGTTGTATATGCAGAGACCCGGCTGTTTCCTATAGTTTTGCACCAGTTTTATATCCCGTTACGATGATTATAATCAATATATAGTGATACTCAACCTTATGTCTAGAATCTTTATTCCAATTTTGATCAAAATCCATCATTTATTTTGATTGTAGAAAATGTCTCAAATTCAAGGCTTAAGGGGTCTTAAGAAACTGAAATTCAATTTCAATAGACTACGATTTCAATGAGGGCACGAAATGAGTCGTACGCTTTGGTGATCATGTCCTTGTCTATACGGCGAACGCCTCCATGATGGCAGCCTTCAAATAGTCGACCGTGTTGTGGACGTGCTTGTTGGTCTTGGCCTAGATCACACCACAGAAGAAATAGTCAGGGGAGTTGCAGTCGGGTGAGAAGGTGCGGCGACCCGGGCTTCGCTGTGCTCCTAGGCACCTCCTGGTATTTCGTTTACTTTTTGTCAAGTGTCGGATTTTGCTGCAACATCCTGTATATACTATTCAAAAGTGTCTATTCGTATGCATCGTTGGTTATGATTGGTTTTAAAAAGTGTCTATTCGTATGCATCGTTGGTTATGATTGGTTAAAAAAAAAACGAATAATAATAAGAAGAAATCCTAAGAAATGAGTCGTACGCTTTGGTGATCATGTCCTACTAATTCTACTACTACTACTACTACTACTAATAATAATAATAAGAAGAAGAAGAAGAAGAAAAAAATTCTTGCTTCGAAAATCAAACAGATGACACTGACCAAACACAAATGAATTGAAGTTAAAAGTGCCCATTGCCTGAGATTGTAGACATAATAGAGAGTACAACATTAGACATGAAGTCAGTTTAACACGGGTGAGGGGGGATCAGTTCACCCGAAAAATAGCCCCAAAATAATCAAAACGGACCCATCGGAATTTCCCATCAGCTACACAAAGTATGAGAGACAGGAGATCGTGAACACAATTAATGATAGATCTGTAGCATTACCTTTACTCACAAACAGGAGAGTTTGAATTTCCTACAGGGGAGTTTGAATTACGTACTAGACACAATCCTCAAGTGTCTTCGGTCTCGCTGTACAAGTGTTTTTCAGGACAACTTGGCATGAGGATACTTCACCCTACAAGTAAACTCTGACCAAATATTAAAAAGTAACATAGTATTCAAAGCCCAAATAAGATCCTTTTAAGACAGCTATACCCTGGTTCATACGAGGAATGGTGCACCTTCTCCAAGTAATGTCACCTCAAGTAACAGCACTTAGCTTGGTACTCCACCAGACTAGATGAATTCTTGTCCTGGAATCCGGTAAGACCAAGAGACCACAAGAAAGATATATTATAACATAATTAACTGGATAGAAGAAAACTAATATTCTTCACTTCTTTACTAACTCAACGTTTGACAAGTAAAAGAGAACTTTAATTGAACACTCGGAAATCTATGTATCTCATATAGAGATCAAGTGTTAACCCCAGAAATGGGCCCCTTGATTTCTGAGAACTTCGACTGAAATAAAATGAAACAAAAAAGACAGACACTAGAGGGCGCTCAGACCTAATTATTTCTCTTTTCGCCACGTTAGCGGGCGCTAAGATCGAGGACTATAAAAGCTAAACACACAAAAGGATTCCCTTTCTTTTTTCCGTCCTTAATTCACCGACTCCTTAGTCTTTAGTCTAGAAGCAAAGTGTAGTATCTGTTCTGATGCTACACTTTCTGTTCTCGGTCCTTGAAGGAGAAATCCTGCTAGACCAAGGAAATTTTCATTTTTGTCTTAATTCAGAGTGCCCCTTTTTGAGGTAGCTGAATTTTCCCCATATTAAAAACCGACCTTGTGTATAACTCTGCCCTCGTGGGGGGGGGCAAATAAATAAGAACTCACCTGATGCACATGTGCATAAAGCACACACAAAACTCAAGGTATGTGAGACACATTCTCTCAACTACTTCACACTCACCCACACAAACTCTTTTCAGATTTTCTTGGACCTATGTGCGCATTTTTACGCACACAATCCAACTGCGAGCGACCGTTTCATGTATTTGCTTGTACGATAAAATATATACGGAGGAGGGATGCTGCCTAAGTGTTCACAAAACTTCTTCAGTAAAACCAAAGAAAACGTTTGATGATTTAAAAATAAAACTTTTTTTATGGACATCACTCCAAATAAGGCATGAAGCCACTTGATGTAAGGAGCTAAAAAAAAGAGCACTTCAAGGTCAAAAACCAGTTCGATGGATAGATTCCGACCCAGAAAGCAGCAATTCTTTCCCCTTTGTCAGAAACATCGATCATGATATATGAGGACTAAAGGACAAAATAAGGGAAGTGAGAGATATGAGGCCGTCTAAAGTTAACCCTAGGTCCACTCTCAAAAGATGATGATGATGATGATGATGATGAAATACTACATTTAAAATTTCAATAGATAACTAGACCACCAGTGACCCGTTAGGTCAGTATTTAATATATATATTCATTAATAGTAATCATCCGTTATCTTTTGCTCTCCCTCTTCTTTCTCTCTTCCTCCTCTCTCCCCTCTTTCCCCATCACTCCCCTGTTTTAATTATTTACGTCATTTGCCTCCCTCCACTACTGCTCTTATAATTCGCTCTTCATTTATGTCATTGACCTTTTGTGACGTCATCCATTTTCAAGTAAATATTTAGTCTTTCTTTGTGCACAATCACAAGCAAGATATTCAGAGTTTTCGTATGAAATCGATAACTTTGGCAATTCCAATCAATCGATTACTTTTCAATCTGCCTTTGCATCGATATTCATCCAAGACAGTGAATTAAGTTTCCTTTTTTGTCAGTGCGCTTAGCGATATCAGACGATTTGGTAATCTTCAATATGCAGGGTATTTGCATCTCACCTTCATTTATGTCATTGACCTTTTGTGATACTCAACATTATGTCTAGAATCTTTATTCCAATTTTGATCAAAATCCATTATTTATTTTGATTCTAGAAAATGTCTCAAATTCAAGGCTTAAGGGGTCTTAAGAAACTGAAATTCAATTTCAATAGACTACGATTTCAATGAGGGCACGAAATGAGTCGTACGTTTTGGTGATCATGTCCTTGTCTATACGGCGAACGCCTCCATGATGGCAGCCTTCAAATAGTCGACCGTGTTGTGGACGTGCTTGTTGGTCTTGGCCTAGATCACACCACAGAAGAAATAGTCAGGGGAGTTGCAGTCGGGTGAGAAGGTGCGTCGACCAGGGCTTCGCTGTGCTCCTAAGCACCTCCTGGTATTTCGTTTACTTTTTGTCAAGTGTCGGATTTTGCTGCAACATCCTGTATATACTATTCAAAAGTGTCTATTCGTATGCATCGTTGGTTATGATTGGTTAAAAAAAAACGAATAATAATAAGAAGAAATCCTAGTGTGCGAAAACTACATATTTATATGACACTGTTTCAACATTGCTCAAGAAGCATGTATAAACTACTACTACTACTACTAATAATAATAATATTAATAATAATAATAATAATAATAATTAATTACGATTTGGTATTTGCATGTCAACTTCTCAAATACAGTTTCGATCTTTCGTTTTTATTCTGTCATTTTGAGAGTGACGAGATTGTGTCGATAGACGTTTTTTGGAGGCAAAAGTGTTCGACTGACGCGTGTATCATTTTTGTGTTGGTAAACGTCATGTTCAAGAGTGGCAGGTCGCATGCACTCTCGTGACCTATCATGAGGACATGAAATTGTTAAATTCGTTTCACAATCGCTATAGGTTCAAGTGCGCGAAGATTTGAAAAAGCGGGAGAGGGTGAAATCAGATTCGCATCGACATGATATTCACAAGTTCTTTCTCTTTTTTTTCATTTCAATATCTGAGATATCTGCCCATAAATACGTAACTTCGACTTTCCCAAAGTCGCTCTTCGCTACATGGACGGTGAGCTTGGCTTGTCTGAGCCTGTCAAATATGCTTCCTGGGGATGTCATATGATCGATCCAGCTATCAGTATATACAGCTATAGCGTTGATATAAGTTTCGACGTCGGGTAGGTCTAGTAGACAGGAATTCATCATCCTCTGGAATGCCATCTGTTAGTTCTTCATATCAAAGGGCATGACCCAGTATTGCTATAAGCTGTGAAGTGTAATGAAGGCTAACACTTCTTTAGCCGCTCGGTCAGAGATACACACCAATATCTTTTGAGCAAGTCCAACTTGGTGATATACAATTCTGTCTATGCAATCATCCATCCTATAGATGGGATAAAAGTCAGACTTTGTGATGGCATTTACCATGTGGTAGTCTGCACAAAACCGGACAGATTCGTCATGTTTGTTGACTGATGCGCAAGCCGATGACCAACTACTCTGACTAGGCTCAATGATGGTCGAGCATGTATTCAACTTCTTGCCATATTATTTCTGTGTTGTGTGGGTTTATACGATAGGGATGTTGTTTGACAGAAGTGGCATTTCCAATCTCCACAAGGTGTTAAACAACATCTGTTTGTTTGGGGACATCAGAAAATGCGTAGGTATTGATGGGGTGTAACAGAGGCTGACTTCTTTAGCCTTCTCGGCCAGAGGTACACACCAATATCCGCTGAGCAAATCCAATTTGGTGGTCATTGCAGTTCTGAATGAGAAGGGTTTATCATTTTTTTCGCCTCTGGTCAAATGTGGATGCAAGTTCGGCTCGGATGCTTGTTTTTCTCTCTGATCCCCATCCTGGCTATCCGCGTGTTCAGGATAGCTACTTCATAAAATCTTTGAAGATTGTAGTCATGCTCTTTTGGGTGTTTCCCACAGATGGTAACGTTATCTACATAAACAAATGTTTCTGATAATTTCTTCTCTGTCGACGATGTTGTCAATGTTTCTTTGGAACTCACTTTCTCCATTTGTAATACAATTTACCATTTTCCTCAGGAGCTGTAAATTCCTTGATTTATTATTTATTTCAGTCTCTGTCTCTTTGCTCTATGTTCAATAAAACTCTTTTAAAAACCAAATCCGGCGTCCATGTGGTTATCAATAAATAGCTGTGTGACACCTGGGTTACCACAGAAGATGAACGGGTGTGTGACGATGTAAAAACTGTGATTTGGTGCTTAGTGTCGGGTTAGCGTTAAAAAAAATGCCAACGTTTCATTCCAGTAATTCACGAGTTTTAGTTTAATTAATTTTTCTTTATTTTCAGTTCCTGTTTCGTCCGTGTCTCTTCATCGGGAAAAAAAGGTCTTTCTTATCGAAGATGAAAATAGAATATTTGTTTGCAAAGTTGAGGAATCCAAACCAAAAGCCTCTTTCCAATGGATTTTATCTGAAAATGGATCAGAAAGAGAATTAACACAGAATATTGATATTACATCGAAACAGAATGGAAAAGTTTGGCAAACAAATTCCACTTTAAAACTGAAATTAAAAAGAAGCTTTAAAACAATCAAGTGCAGAGCAAAGATTCAAGGAATGGCCTGGACAAACTCCACATCTCTACCATTAGATGTAAAATGTGAGTGATTTTATGTTTTGATATTGGAAGAGTTAGAAATGCGTAGGATGTGTCGACCTTAATTTATTTTGAAAAAAATATGTGACATTAAATCACAAAAGTGGTCATTCGTGCAGACGACATCCTCAGAAGTTCTAACCCTAACCCTAACCCTAACCCTAACATTTTGGGAAAAGATTACTTAGCCTTGCTTTAAAACTACAATGGAAGAAATGACAAAAATGAAGGAGGAATAGTTGCTATTTTTATCTTTTATTGTATTGTTAAAATACTGCCATCTGCTAATCCAGTATTTAATCATATTTCATGAAAATGATCACATTTCATGAAAATTATCACATTTCATGAAAATTATCACATTTCATGAAAATACTCATATAATATAAGATTCATTTAATGTATAAGATTCATAAACAATGAATAAGCATTGGCTATTTTTATAGCTAAAGAACTCTTAAATATTGCCAAAATGGTCCAGCAAGACATTAGCTTTTAATCTTACTTATTGCTTTATAGTTTATGAGCAAGGTTACCTGATGTCGTCCGGGCTCCCAATGTGCATAGATTACATAGATTACAAGTAAACAATACGCTAAATATTGTAATTTGAAATGACTAAGTTCAATTTTGAGATAATTAATTTGAAATAAATCCCGTCAAAGATAAATTGGTAAATATATATTCCTCTGTATGTAGAGCGTAATCAAATTATTATTTGCACTGCACCTGCTGGTGGTAGTCTCCCTTTATTTTGAAATTATATTTGATTTTGCTCAAATTTAACCATAGTTATGACTTCAGAGACAACTTCAAGTGGCAGTTGTGGTGTTAAATGTAGGGAATTGTCAAGCCATGGGGATGAAACGTGGACGTCTCTGTGTAGCTAATTGGCATAAATATATTTTCATTACTTTCTATGTAGCTCTACTCACGTATTGAGCACTGTTGAAGTAAATACTAAAAAATCGGTACATAATATAGTATATCTCTTTATATTATATGTTGATACATGAAATAATATATATATAGAGAAAGCTCATTGTATGACGTCATTCATTGTAATATATATATATATATATATATATATATTTATTCTGGTACAGAAAAATTAGTACAACATTCGTACCGTCGGTTTCAAGCACGGAAGGTCTTACCCATCCGGCTCTCTTCAGCTTCTGTTGTCATCTCAGATGACAACAGAAGCTGAAGAGAGCCGGATGGGTAAGACCTTCCGTGCTTGAAACCGACGGTACGAATGTTGTACTAATTTTTCTGTACCAGAATAAATAAATATTATGCTCTTAATTTTTAACTTTAATTCTTAATTAATCGAGCACTCTGCTGGGATTTTTCCTACCATTCTACAAAGAAGTTATATATATATATATATATATATATATATATATATATTGTATGTGTATTAAGGCAGCATTTTCTCATTTATGCAAACATTTTAAAAAATAACAGAATTCGTCTGTTTAATTATACATCTTTATTTGTTCAATTCTTCTGATGGTCTTTTTTGTATTAAAATCCAAAAAATTAATAAATGTTCCATAGGTTTCACATACACTTTTGATAAATATAATAGCTACATTGGTTTTACAAGCACTACCCTATCCCGCCGCCTCACCATGCATCTTGTAAACTCTAGCTCAATTTACCAACATCTACAAAAATATAACTACCCTCCCTCTGATCTAAGACAAATTCTAGTTCATAACACAACAATTATATATTCCGAAACCAATTTAAAAAATTAAAAATACTCGAAGCTATCTACATAAAAACACAACAACCTAAAATTAACAACATCACATATGAAACCAGTGGCAACATTTTAAAATGCTTAACGTAATGCGATTTTGTTCTGTGATACGATTCCAGCGTCAACGATTTTCCTGGAACAATATATATATATAAATTTAGCTGCCGATTCGCTATTTACAAAGTTAAATTCCTCTCTAATTACTAACTAATTGTCTATGGCCGATGGGATAAAACCCATGACTACGAATCAGTGGCGATTGTGATCAGGGTCCGCGCTCGCCGACCGTTGAGAATTAGCTTCCTGCACTGAAGATTGCGTTAGCATGAAACATCGATGTCTGTAGGTATTAAAATAATTAATATTTATTTATAAATGTTATTATATATATATATATATATATATATATATATATATATATATATATATATATATATATATTAGACCTCTTCAAAATTGACCTTTTTCTTCAAACATATGGAAACTGATATTATTCCCATTTTCCAAGGTCTAAATTAGCTAAATATACCAGTTATTGTGATCTTAGACCTTGGCTATGCCTGCCTCAAGAGCCATGTAATTTTATTGTTGACGTTTTTCAAAAACGCTGCAAAATTTGGGATATTATGTCCTTATTTTCATTGTAGCTTTCCAGAGGTTGATGCTATAGCATTGAAAGTGGTACCAAATGAAAGCTAATAAAATTGGTGATATCATACATATAGACAACCTTACTCACACGCATAGAGAGGCAAAACTAAATACGCACACATCCTACAGCATGCACACACACCACCCCACTCACACACTATCACCAATATGCATATTTGTGGTCAGAATGGCTTAACCAGTGGAATGTGGAACAAGAGATATAATCTACTTTGCCTCTCCTTACTAACAACCGATCCAAGTAAGTACTTGGAGCGAAAAGCCTGCTAGAAAGCCATGTCCACCACTCCCGTCCAGGTGATTGACACGAAACCTGTCGACCAGATCACATTCAGTCATCAGATCCATCCGACCCTCTAGGCCCACCCACCTTATCTATCTTGGGATCAAGGATGGTATTCCAATCCCCCAGTAAAAATAACCGCTCTGAACCACCGAGGAACCCCTCCAACCCCCGGAAAAAGAGAGCCCTCTCCCGAGCAATATTGGACGCATAAACCGCAAAGATTCGAAATGCGGCACTTTTCACCGCAACATCGGCCACGACCAGTCTGCCATCAGCATCCGCGTGAACAACGTTTACACTTGTGGACAGGGTGCATCTTACTAACAAGGAAACTAAGCCTTCACCGGAGCTCGGTCCAGTCCTCCCCTCTTTCGTGTTGCCCTGCACAACGGCTAAAGGAGAAAACACCTAGTTATATTAGAAAATAAAAGTGTGAAAATAAAACCAGTTCTGAACCCGGTTCAAAACACGCCGATTTGGATATGGAAGAACGTTTGCTAGATTTGACTCTAGCTGTTCAACCAAATCCGGCCAGCTGCTTAAGTTGTGCCTGGGCTCAGAACAAACCTGCAAAAAAAAAGGAAATAATGTCAATTAGTGCCCAAAAGGGGCTATACAAATCACCCAAGAGGGGTTTGAAGAACAATGGTGCCCAAAAGGGGCTTGCCCAGGGGACAGAGAGTGTCCCCTGTCAAAAAAGGGGCACAAGAGGCCAAGTAGCGGGTTGCTCCCAGGAAACAAATCCAACACACGAATTCTGGGGTAAAATGTTTGAAATCTGAGCAACAACACCTCTTCAATCAAAAGAGCACAGTTTTTATACTGATCAATCCACCCCTATGCAAATTGACTCCCAACCAGAGCCATCTAGCGGTTAGAGACTCCAAACAGACAATTTGCAAAGGGGGATAACTCAATTTGCGACTAAACAACAATATATATATAGGAGAGAACTTGAATGCCTACTATACACTCTCCGCGAGTGTCTGAAGTCTCTATGTATAATCGTTTGTCACGAAAACCTGGCATGAAGATACTTTTCCTCCAGTTAGGAATCAGGTACTTTCTGGAGCAGTGGAATGATCCAACAATTTTTCAAGCAATCTTAGTAGCCGTTTTGATGTAAGATATCCATTACAGATCTGAAGTGAAAGTCAGTCCTAGGAGCTTATCGAAGCAAGGGGTTTCCTCAAAGAGAGAGCATTTCATTTCAACTAAGGCAACATGAGAATCCGAGCGTTGGTCATGAAAGGAGGGAAGCTCGGTCTTAGAGGAACAAACTACTGTTTTCTCCCATCACATGTTCCATAGACAGTTTTATTGTCTGCATAGATGTAAACAAAGGCTTTTAGATCATGATCAGAGTATAGTAGCTGTTCAGTCTAGATGGAGGCAATTCCTATTTTTGCTCCAATCCACTTCGGGTATTTCCATTCCTCTATGGGCAAAATCAGACTAAAGATACATCAGAGATCATACCAAGTTGAGTAAATACGACCCTTCGGTTACACCTGCTACGTTACTCAAAATTAACATGAACGTTTACCTTCTGGCATCAAAACTGCCGTAAACATATCAATTAATGGATATAATACTATAAGCCCAGTAGATGCTTACCTGCCCTAACCCTAACCCTAACCCTAACCCTGCCCTAACCCTAACCCTAACCCTAACCCTAACCCTAACCCTAAACTGCCCTAACCCTAACCCTAACCCTAACCTGCCCTAACCCTAACCCTAACCCTAAACTGCCCTAACCCTAACCCTAACCCTAACCTGCCCTAACCCTAACCCTTACCCTAAACTGCCACCTGTTAGTGAGGCAGAAAGTCAAAAGGAAAGTATGCAACTTTCTGGACCGATAAAAGTAAACAACCAAAGTCCTGGCCGAGCCACTACGACGATCTTTCAGGATACGAACATTTCCTGATAAATACAAAGATTTTAATACTAAATAAGACACTATTAACCAAAAAAATAAAATAAAATGAATAAAAAATGAATAAATAAATGAAATGAATAAAGAAGAAAAAATTCTTGAAAGGATTTTATTATAATAAAATGTGAAGGGAAAATATTGCAAGGATAAACTCGTAAGGCCCAAGACTATTTAAGCGCAGAACTGTTTTTTTGAGCTGCACAACCTCCAGGAAGTTGAACATGTCATCCCATTGTGATTAAGAAGTAAAGGCAGCTAAACAAAGAACAAGGTCTGGTATAAGGCAAATTGGGAGAGCTCTTATGATTGCTTTTGCATTTGATTGTTTTTGTTGACATTTGACAGCTTCACAGTGCGATGACTGATGCCTGGGGAAACCGTGAATGTGTTCTTGCCCAAACATCAGTGGCTCACTGTTTATTGTTGTAGTTTACTTTTGTAATCAAAAGCTTTATTCTCCGTCACACTACAGATTACATGTGAGTGCGGCTTACTTTGAAAAGTTACGTAAGAGAGAGAGAACGAGAGAGAGGGGCAATGTGTGCGTTACTCTAATACAGGTGTACATGCACAGGATCGCTAAGACTGTATTGGGCAAAACGCACTTACCTTGCTGCACACAATGAACTCTTGCTTAAGAACACAAGATTGGTCATTCTCGCAATTTTGAGAAGTGAGGTACTGGAGCGTCCCCACGAAGGTCATCAGGTCATGCAATCAAATGCTGAGAAGTGAGGTACTGGAGCTTCCCCACGAAGGTCATCAGGTCATGAGATAAAATGCTGAGAAGTGAGGTACTGGAGCTTCCCCACGAAGGTCATCAGGTCATGAGATAAAATGCTGAGAAGTGAGGTACTGGAGCTTCCCCACGAAGGTCATCAGGTCATGAGATAAAATGCTGAGAAGTGAGGTACTGGAGCGTCCTCACGAAGGTCATCAGGTCATGAGATAAAATGCTGAGAAGTGAGGTACTGGAGCTTCCCCACGAAGGTCATCAGGTCATGAGATAAAATGCTGAGAAGTGAGGTACTGGAGCTTCCCCATGAAGGTCATTAGGTCATGAGATCAAATGCTGAGAAGTGAGGTACTGGAGCTTCCCCATGAAGGTCATTAGGTCATGAGATAAAATGCTGAGAAGTGATGGACTGGAGCTTCCCCACGAAGGTCATCAGGTCATGAGATCAAATGCTGAGAAGTGAGGTACTGGAGCTTTCCCACGAAGGTCATCAGGTCATGACAGCAAATGCTGAGAAGTGAGGTACTGGAGCTTCCCCACGAAGGTCATCAGGTCATGAGATAAAATGCTGAGAAGTGAGGTACTGGAGCGTCCTCACGAAGGTTATCAGGTCATGAGATCAAATGCTGAGAAGTGAGGTACTGGAGCGTCCCCACGAAGGTCATCAGGTCATGAGATAAAATGCTGAGAAGTGAGGTACTGGAGCGTCCTCACGAAGGTCATCAGGTCATGAGATCAAATGCTGAGAAGTGAGGTACTGGAGCGTCCTCATGAAGGTCATCAGGTCATGAGATAAAATGCTGAGAAGTGAGGTACTGGAGCGTCCTCATGAAGGTCATCAGGTCATGAGATCAAATGCTGAGAAGTGAGGTACTGGAGCGTCCTCATGAAGGTCATCAGGTCATGAGATCAAATGCTGAGAAGTGAGGTACTGGAGCGTCCTCATGAAGGTTATCAGGTCATGAGATCAAATGCTGAGAAGTGAGGTACTGGAGCTTCCCCACGAAGGTCATCAGGTCATGAGATCAAATGCTGAGAAGTGAGGTACTGGAGCGTCCTCACGAAGGTCATCAGGTCATGAGATCAAATGCTGAGAAGTGAGGTACTGGAGCGTCCTCATGAAGGTCATCAGGTCATGAGATCAAATGCTGAGAAGTGAGGTACTGGAGCGTCCTCACGAAGGTCATCAGGTCATGAGATAAAATGCTGAGAAGTGAGGTACTGGAGCTTCCCCACGAAGGTCATCAGGTCATGAGATCAAATGCTGAGAAGTGAGGTACTGGAGCTTCCCCACGAAGGTCATCAGGTCATGAGATCAAATGCTGAGAAGTGAGGTACTGGAGCTTCCCCACGAAGGTCATCAGGTCATGAGATAAAATGCTGAGAAGTGAGGTACTGGAGCTTCCCCACGAAGGTCATCAGGTCATGAGATCAAATGCTGAGAAGTAAGGTACTGGAGCGTCCCCACGAAGGTCATCAGGTCATGAGATCAAATGCTGAGAAGTGAGGTACTGGAGCTTCCCCACGAAGGTCATCAGGTCATGAGATCAAATGCTGAGAAGTGAGGTACTGGAGCTTCCCCACGAAGGTCATCAGGTCATGAGATAAAATGCTGAGAAGTGAGGTACTGGAGCGTCCCCACGAAGGTCATCAGGTCATGAGATCAAATGCTGAGATGTGAGGTACTGGAGCTTCCCCACGAAGGTCATCAGGTCATGAGATCAAATGCTGAGAAGTGAGGTACTGGAGCTTCCCCACGAAGGTCATCAGGTCATGAGATAAAATGCTGAGAAGTGAGGTACTGGAGCGTCCCCACGAAGGTCATCAGGTCATGAGATCAAATGCTGAGAAGTGAGGTACTGGAGCTTCCCCACGAAGGTCATCAGGTCATGAGATCAAATGCTGAGAAGTGAGGTACTGGAGCTTCCCCACGAAGGTCATCAGGTCATGAGATAAAATGCTGAGAAGTGAGGTACTGGAGCGTCCCCACGAAGGTCATCAGGTCATGAGATCAAATGCTGAGAAGTGAGGTACTGGAGCTTCCCCACGAAGGTCATCAGGTCATGAGATAAAATGCTGAGAAGTGAGGTACTGGAGCTTCCCCACGAAGGTCATCAGGTCATGAGATAAAATGCTGAGAAGTGAGGTACTGGAGCGTCCCCACGAAGGTCATCAGGTCATGAGATCAAATGCTGAGAAGTGAGGTACTGGAGCTTCCCCACGAAGGTCATCAGGTCATGAGATAAAATGCTGAGAAGTGAGGTACTGGAGCTTCCCCACGAAGGTCATCAGGTCATGAGATCAAATGCTGAGTATGCGTGCATCAGAGTGTGCTTAGCCAGAAGATGATTAGGGTTGAAATGCAAAAACAGCTTGAAATACACGGATCATGCAATGACATATGGACAGTCTTACCAAATAGTGTTGTGATGAAGCATTGGATGGTATTGTGGTGTTGTATTGTTTTGTACTGCATTGGCTGGTATTTTTCTAATATTATAGTTGTGTTGTGATGAAGCATTGGATGGTATTGTGGTGTTGTATAGTGTCGCATTGGTAAGAATGGCATCTCTCACTTTTTCAGTAGAAGAAAGATTGGTATTTACTTCCTTCTCACTGCGGGAAGATGTGGAACAAGGTCGGATGGTGTGGAGAATCAAGCCAACGCTCCTAAAGAAGGGTCACTCTCACCTATTAAAATTACCAGCCATGTTGGTATTCCCTACTCGGGGCACAGCAGGCAGTTAGCAATAAACTAACTCCACCCTAAAGAGGGGAGGCACAGTCTGGGAGGATGGACCTCCTAGGACTACACAAGACTAATAGCGACAGATAAAAGGCCACCGAAATGGCCCAGATCTTCGAGTGGTATTTACCAATCTGGCATCTTTCTTCAAAAATGTGGAAGAGAGATTGCTTGTTCTTCACTGTAGGCTCCTCTATATATAATGTCTGGAAAAGTCCATTCCTGAAATAGGGTTGATAAGCATCACACTATAACCCCCTTCCTCCTTTTTTAGCCTTGCTCCATATGGAGTCGATACTTTTTCCTTTTAAGCTGTATTACAAGACATACACACATACATACACACATACATATACACATACATATACACATACATACACACATACAAACCCACATAAAAACACATACATACACACATACATACACACATACATATACACATACATATACACATACATGCACACATACATATACACATACATACACACATACAAACACACATACATATACACATACATACACACATACATACACACATACATACACACATACATATACACACATACATACACATATACACACATACACACACATACATACACACACATACATACACACATAGACACACACACACATACACATACATACATAGATACACACATACATACATACACACATATATACACACATACAAACCCACATACAAACACACATCCATACACACATACATATACACATACACACATACATACACACATACATATACACATACATGCACACATACACATACAAACACACATACATATACACATACATACACACATACACACACATACATACACACACATACATACATACACACATAGACACACACACATACACATACATACACACATAGATACACACATACATACATACACACATATATACACACATACAAACCCACATACAAACACACATCCATACACACATACATATACACATACACACATACATACACACATACATATACACATACATGCACACATACACATACAAACACACATACATATACACATACATACACACATACATACACACATACATATACACATATACATACACACATACACACACATACATACACACACATACATACATACACACATAGACACACACACATACACATACATACACACATAGATACACACATACATACATACACACATATATACACACACGCATACACACATACATACACACATACATACACACATACATACACACAAACACAACTCTCCTTCTTTTCGTTTTGATTTTTGCTGTTTAGAAGCTTTTTGTGGAATTGGTATCTCAATTTTGTCAAACACGACATCCATTAGTCTGTCATCTGAATATTCCTCATCTCATTCATGTGTCTTTTTGAGTAGATTTGAGTCTGTAAATCATGTTCACAATCCGTTTATGTAAGATGTATTGTCTCCAACTTTGAAGCGTTCATGACATTTTTTCACGTTGAGGGTTCTTGTTGGCAATAATCTATCAAGCACTGTGTTAATCTTCCTTGCAAACATTGCTTTTGCTGGCGTCATGGAAGATGAAACATTTTTATTTAGGGTCATATTATATACCTGTAAAACTTCTTGCTCTTTTCGTACATGTAACTCTCGCTTTCCTAAGCCCTGCTTTGAACATATCCATAAACCGTTATGCCTGACCATTGCTTTTTGCATGGTATGGCACGATCGTGATATGCTACACTACAATATTTGAAAGAATAGTTTAAATTCACTAGACGCTTGTGCGCTCCCCCACTCCAGCACTTGAAAGAAAAACTGAGCCAGAGACTGCCGCCGAGAAGGACACCTAAAAAAACGGATATAATGCTTAAGAAGTTGCACCTTCTATTGCCGAAGCAACCAAATTGCTGCTGGCTGCGATACCTCCCACTGCCCAACCAACTGAGATGCCCTTCGTAGACACACCTTCTCAGATGGCGCTGAGTGCTACACCTCCGAAACGATTGCCAGACATGTTATTAGGGCTTACTCCAGCCGCCAGATTCGACGATAGAGATACTTGAATCCATAGAATTTATAAAATCCTTGCTTCCAGCGACATACTCTTTGCTTTTCTGGAGATCCTTGAGTTGTCGCTGTTGAAATTATTATCCTTATTTGTGTAATATGAGAGCCTGTTGTAAACCGCATAAGCTCAATGTTACTAAATGAGCTTTAATTTTCAATATAAAGGGCTTGGAACTTCCTGATATTTGAATATTGGTTTTGAAAAAGGACATTTTATCAATTAACTATTATTTGTTGTCGTTGATTTATTAAATAATTGTTATTTTAAAAAATGTAAATAAAATTTTAAAAACATTTCAACATAGTCTTCCTTGCAATCGACACATTTCTTCAATTTTAGATACCGCTCTGCAATCTTTTGTTTTATAGCTAATTTGTTTTGAACATTGTTTCATCTACCACATCTAATTTAACATTAATTGTCTTGCTGCATTTTCAAAGTTAGACTTTAATAGCAATCTGTGAAACATTTCGATATCTTCTCTCCACTATGTTATTGGAACGCATATATTTTATTTTGCATCAATTGTTTCTTCCTGAAAATACTTATTCCGGCTAAGAAAAGTCGATTTATGCTCTCACCGAATACATTAAAGAGAAGTAATCATGTCATGAGTTATTTCTCTTGGATTTTGCAAAAAATATATATGTAAAAAGATAAAAATGTAATATTTTAAACATTAAAGGGACGTAATCATGGCATGAGTTATTTCTCTTGGATTTTGCAAAAAATATATATGTAAACAGATAAAAATGTAATATTTTAAACATAAAAGGGATAATAATGTAATAAGTTATTTCTCTTGTATTTTGCAAAAAATAAATATGTAAAAAGATAAAAATGTAATATTTTAAACATTAAAGGGAAGTAATCATGTAATAAAATGTCTCCGTTGGATTCTGCAAGAACGAATATCTAAAATGAAATAAAATCGCAATATTTTTAAATATTATAGAGAAGTTACTATTTCTGAGCTTCTGTTTCACAACACGCATTCATTCTAGATATTATTTACTTCATTGAAGTTCAATTTTTAGAGATGCAACGTTTTTAATGAAAGTTATGTTATGTTTTCCAAGTTCTTAATAACTGTTTCATTTTTGTTTCAGATACTAAAATGAGTGATGGGAGTGATGACAATATATTAATAATAATACTGTCTTCTACGATTGCAGGACTTATTATTATTATATTTGGTATAATTATTTATTTCAAATACCGAAGTTACTCAAGTAAGTTCACTTAGCTTCACTAAACGATTAATAAGTTAAAACACAAATTATAATTATAATAAGTTTGTGTAGTATAGGACAACGCTACCTAATTAACATCAATTAAATTCTAAAGGTTTTGCCAGTTATTTTTCATGGAACATCTCACAGTCGCATAATATCACGCAAGATGTAACGGTCTGGCAGAGCAATTTGTTGCACATTTAAAATAAGAAACTCTATTTTCACTAGAAAACAGTTTCAAGAAAACAAGAGTTTTATATAGACTCTCTCTTACACTTTTGAAAATGAGGCACCCTATTTTCACTAGAAAACAGTTTCAACAAAACAAATGTTTCATATAGGCTCTCTCTTACACTTCTGATAATGAGGCACTCTATTTTCACTATAAAACAGTTTCAACAAAACAAATGTTTCATACCCGCTCTCTCTTACACTTCTGATAATGAGGCACTCTATTTTCACTATAAAACAGTTTCGAGGAAACAAATGTTTTATATAGGCTCTCTCTTACACTTCTGATAATGAGGTACTGTATTTTCACTATAAAACAGTTTCAAGAAAACAAATGTTATATATAGGCTGCTTCTTACACTTCTAATAATGAGGCACTCTATTTTCACTATAAAACAGTTTCAAGAAAACAAATGTTTTATATAGGCTTTCTCTTACACTTCTGATAATGAGGCACTCTATTTTCACTATAAAACATTTTCAAGAAAACAAATGTTTCATATAGGCTCTCTCTTACACTTCTGATAATGAGGCACTCTATTTTCACTATAAAACAGTTTCAACAAAACAAATGTTTCATACCCGCTCTCTCTTACACTTCTGATAATGAGGCACTCTATTTTCACCATAAAACAGTTTCAAGAAAACAAATGTTTTATATAGGCTCTCTCTTACACTTCTGATAATAAGGCACTCTATTTTCACTGTAAAACAGTTTAAAGAAATCAAATGTTTCATATAGGCTCTTTCTTACACTTCTGATAATGATGCACTCTATTTTCACTATAAAACAGTTTAAAGAAAACAAATGTTGTATATAGGCTCTCTCTTACACTTCTGATAATGAGGCACTCTATTTTCACTATAAAACAGTTTAAAGAAAACAAATGTTTCATATAGGCTCTCTCTTACACTTCTGATAATGAGGCACTCTATTTTAACTATGAAACAGTTTAAAGAAAACAAATGTTGCATATAGGCTCTCTCTTACACTTCTGATAATGAGGCACTCAATTTTCACTATAAAACAGTTTCAAGAAAACAAATGTTTTATATAGGCTATTTCTTACACTTCTGATAATGAGGCACTCTATTTTCACTATAAAACAGTTTCAAGAAAAAAAATGTTTTATATTAGCTCTCTCTTACACTTCTGATAATGAGGCACTCTATTTTCACTATGAAACAATTTAAAGAAAACAAATGTTTTATATAGGCTCTCTCTTACACTTCTGATAATGAGGAACACTATATTCACTATAAAACAGTTTCAAGAAAACAAATGTTTTATATAGGCTCTCTCTTACACTTCTGATAATTAGGCACTCTATTTTCACTATGAAACAGTTTCAAGAAAAAAAATGTTTTATATAGGCTCTTTCTTACACTTCTGATCATGAGGCACTCTATTTTTACTATAAAACAGTTTTAAGAAAAGAAATGTTTTATATAGGCTCTCTCTTACACTTCTGATAATGAGGTACTCTATTATCACTATAAAACAGTTTCAAGAAAACAAATGTTTTATATAGGCTCTCTCTTACACTTCTGATAATGAGGCACTCTATTTTCACTATAAAACAGTTTCAAAGAAAACAAATGTTTTATATAGGCTCTCTATCACACTTCTGATAATAAGGCACTCTATTTTCACTATGATACAGTTTCATAAATCAAATGTTTTATATAGGTTCTCTCTTACACTTCTGATAATGAGGCACTCTATTTTCACTATAAAACAGTTTCAAGAAAACAAGAGTTTTATATAGGCTCTGCCTCACACTTCTGATAATGAGGCACTGAATTTTAACCATAAAACACTTTCAAGAAAACAAATGTTTCATATAGGCTCTCTTTTACACCTCTGATAATAAGGCACTCTATTTTAACTATAAAACATTTTCAAGAAAACAAATCTTTTATATAGGCTCTCGCTTACACTTCTGATAATGAGGCACTTTATCTTCACTATGAAACAGTTTCTAGAAAACAAATGTTTTATATAGGGTCTTTTTTAAACTTCTGATAATAAGGCACTCTATTTTCACTATAAAACAGTTTAAAGAAAACAAGAGTTTTATATAGGCTTTCACTTACACTTCTGATAATGAGGCACACTATTTTCACTTTAAAACAGTTTAAAGAAAACAAATGTTTCATATTGGATCTCTCTTACACTTCTGGTAATGAGGCACTCTATTTTCACTATAAAACAGTTTCAAAGAAAAAAAATGTTTTATATAAGCTCTCTCTTACACTTCTGATAATGAGGCACTCTATTTTCACTATAAAACAGTTTCAAGAAAACAAATGTTTTATATAGGTTCTCTCTTACACTTCTGATAATAGGGCACTCTATTTTCACTATAAAACAGTTTTAAGAAAACAAATGTTTTATATAGGCTCTCGCTTACACTTCTAATAATGAGGCGCTCTATTTTTACTATAAAACAGTTTTAAGAAAAGAAATGTTTTATATAGGCTCTCTTTTACACTTCTGATAATGAGGCACTCTATTTTCACTATAAAACAGTTTCAAGAAAAAAAATGTTTTATATTAGCTCTCTCTTACACTTCTGATAATGAGGCACTCTATTTTCACTATGAAACAATTTAAAGAAAACAAATGTTTTATATAGGCTCTCTCTTACACTTCTGATAATGAGGAACACTATATTCACTATAAAACAGTTTCAAGAAAACAAATGTTTTATACAGGCTCTTTCTTACACTTCTAATAATTAGGCACTCTATTTTCACTATGAAACAGTTTCAAGAAAAAAAATGTTTTATATAGGCTCTTTCTTACACTTCTGATCATGAGGCACTCTATTTTAACTATAAAACAGTTTCAAGAAAACAAATTTTTTATATAGGCTCTCTCTTACACTTCTGATAATGAAGCACTCTATTTTCACTATAAAACAGTTTCAAGAAAACAAATGTTTTATATAGGCTGCTTCTTACACTTCTATTTATGAGGCACTTTATTTTCACTATAAAACAGTTTCAAGAAAACAAATGTTTTATATATGCTCTCCCTTACACTTCATATAATGAGGCACTCTATTTTAACTATGAAACAGTTTCAAGAAAACAAATGTTTTATATAGGCTCTCTCTTACACTTCTGATAATGAAGCACTCTATTTTCACTATAAAACAGTTTCAAGAAAACAAATCTTTTATATAGGCTCTCTCTTACACTTCTGATAATGAGGCACTCTATTTTCACTATAACACAGTTTCAAGAAAACAAATGTATTATATAGGCTCTCTCTTAAACTTCTGATAATGAAGCACTCTATTTTCACTATAAAACAGTTTCAAGAAAACAAATGTTTTATATAGGCTCTCTCTTACACTTCTGATAATGAGGCACTCTATTTTCACTATAAAACAGTTTCAAGAGAACAAATGTTTTATATGGGCTCTCTCTTACACTTCTGATAATGAGGCACTCTATTTTCACTATGAAACAGTTTCAAGGAAACAAATGTTTTATATAGGCTCTCTCTTAAACTTCTGATAATGAGGCACTCTATTTTCACTATAAAACAGTTTCAAGAAAACAAATGTTTTATATAGGCTCTTTCTTACACTTCTGATAATGAGGCACTCTATTTTCACTATAAAACAGTTTCAACAAAACAAATGTTTTATATAGGCTCTCTCTTACACTTCTGATAATGAGGCACTCTATTTTCACTATAAAACAGTTTCAAAGAAAACAAATGTTTTATATAGGCTCTCTGTCACACTTCTGATAATAAGGCACTCTATTTTCACTATAAAACAGTTTCATAAAACAAATGTTTTATATAGGTTCTCTCTTACACTTCTGATAATGAGGCACTCTATTTTCACTATAAAACAGTTTTAAGAAAACAAATGTTTTATATAGGCTCTCGCTTACACTTCTAATAATGAGGCGCTCTATTTTCACTATAAAACAGTTTTAAGAAAAGAAATGTTTTATATAGGCTCTCTCTTACACTTCTGATAATGGGGCACTCTATTTTCACTATAAAACAGTTTCAAGAAAACAAATGTTTTATATAGGCTCTCTCTTACACTTCTAATAATGAGGCACTCTATTTTTACTATAAAACAGTTTTAAGAAAAGAAATGTTTTATATAGGCTCTCTCTTACACTTCTGATAATGAGGCACTCTATTTTGCACTACAAAAAAGTTTAAAGAAAACAAATGTATTATATAGGCTCTCTCTTTAACTTCTGATAATGACGCACTCTATTTTCACTATAAAACAGTTTCAAGAAAACAAATGTTTTATATAGGCTTTCTCTTACACTTCTGGTAATTAGGCACTTTATTTTCACTATGAAACAGTTTCAAGAAAACAAGAGTTTTATATAGGCGCTCTCTTACACTTCTGATAATGAGGCATTATACATTCCTCCCAGGAATTATCTCCCATTATTGAGGCATTTTAGATTTTATTTTCATTATTCTTTATTTACAGTAAAGAAAAAAGCTGGAATGAAAAATCATCCTCCACCAACAAAATTGGGAAAAACTGCCGAAAACGATCGTCCTCTACCTAATCTACCAAAATTGGGTAAAATAAAAAAAAAACTCATAAAATTATTTAAAACTTTTATAAAAAATAATCATTTCTAAGAGATGGCTTTTCCAAAGTTTAAAAGTTTGATCCATCACCACCATCATCGTCGTCGTCGTCGTCATCATCATCATCATCATCATCATCATCATCATCATCATCATCATCATCATCATCATACTGATCATCATCATCACCACCACCATTATAATCATCACCAGCACCAGCACAACCACCACCTCCATCCTCATCATAATCATCACCAGCACCAGCACCAGAATAACCATCATCATAACCACAACCACTACTATAATCATCATCACCACCATCATCATAATCATCATCATCATCATCATCATCATCATCATCACCACTATCATCATCATCATCATCATGACCACCATGACCACCACCATCATCACCACAAACATTACCACCACCACCATCATAATCATCGTCATAACCACACCACCACCATCATCACCACAAACATTACCACCACCACCGTCATGACCATCATCATCATCATTTAAGGTGTTTTTAAAATTTAACATTTAATACCGAGTAACTTCCTACCTGAAAAAAATGCCACCAATGAATCGTTAATAAAATGCACAATCCTTCCTGCAATCCAACCATATTTGGTACAAATGAACTCCACTCTATGCCTGACTTGCCCACCAAGTTTCAGTCATGAATGTCCAACAGTTTTAGTTTTATCTCCATTCAATGATAATCACACGTGGATACAACATGCAAAGTTGTCAATAATTCTGACAGACCCCTTTCTCGGCACTTCCCTGATTGTGCGTTGATGGTCCTCTTCAATACAGCAACCCTTTCTCGGCACTTCCCTGATTGTGCGTTGATGGTCCTCTTCAATACAGCAACCCTTTCTCGGCACTTCCCTGATTGTGCGTTGATGGTCCTCTTCAATACAGCAACCCTTTATCAGCACTGTCCTGATTTTTGCTGTGATTGACTTCTTCAGTTCAAGTAAAAATCTTGAGGAGGTTAAGATTTGGTGAGTGCGAAGTCCATTCACACTCACACTTCCACCAAAATGTCCCCGCAGCCAATCTCACTGTATGTTATTTGACCCCACCCCGCTTTTATTTTATACGGTACCTATCACCCTTCCTCCTGTCACCCTTCCTCTCTTTATTACCTGTCAATGGTACGAAAACAAACTATAAAACACAGAATTGGAATAGTCCATTAAAAACAAGAGGGAATATACCCACAAATATCAATACTATTTAACTCATAGCTGAAGAAAAAGAGAAAGAGAGAGACAGACTAATTCTGGATTTTGTCTTTTTATTAAAATTAATTAACTGGCTTTGCAAACTCACTTTTTCCTGATTCAAACGATGTAACCCGAGCTCAATATTTCTGTCTTTTTTTTGCAAATAAATTTCAAGTACAAAGGGGAATAACTCCCGATCAAAGTACAAAGGGGAATAACTGCCGATCAAAGTACAAAGGGGAATAACTCTCGATCAAAGTACAAAGGGGAATAACTCCCGATCAGAGTTACCTCCCCTTTCCATCTTCATCTGCTTTTCAAAGTATCGATTAATTGTGAGACCCTATTTACTTGCCTCCCCACGAGGGCAGAGTTAGACACAAAGTTGTTTTTTAATGTGGACATAATCCAGCTCCCCCAAAAGTGGCACTCTAGATTAAAATAAAACTGTCATTAGTCTAGAAGGATTTCTCTGTCACTGACCGAGGACAGAACAGATACTACATTAATTATTTATTTGCGAAAAACTATAAAATATACATTTTAACAAATTAGGCACAAGGCCATCAAAAGCGTGGCCGAAATGGGTATTTTAGTTATCCTATATCTATTTTAATTGTTTTACTGGAATCATTGCAGTCACCAGAATACCACATTTACTTTAGGGAGAGCATTCTACTTAAAATATGCTCAATGTGTTAAAAGTTCAAATTTTATTCATAAATACATATATGAAAATTGAAAAAAAAAATATATATATATTATTTATGTATTCATCAACGTTTCGTCTTTATTTCAAGGCTTCCTCAGGATGATTGTATGTCTGAAGAAAAAACAAACACAAGTACCAGATGTTTGAAACAAGATGGTGGCAGGTGTAAGCTTAAAATTGGGGCCGCTTATGAAAAAAATAAATTATAAGATACAAATAGATGGTGGCAGTGGGAAATTGAGTTGACAGTAGAGAGGGTGGGGGATGGTGGCGGTTGGAGTTATAAGATCATTAGGTAGGGGGAGAGACATTACAATAATTGTGGAAGGAGTGGGGGCGAACATTGGTAGCGGTTAGAATTAATTTAAACTCTGAAGGAGGAGGAGAAGAAGACATGAGACATGTTTATTGAATCTTTCAAATGTTTCAACAATATCATGAGTCTGTTTATAAAAATTCTATTTCTTGTTTCAAAGATTAGAATTATCCCATTAGGACGTATGAAATAATCATTGTTTTTAAACATTTTCAAGTATTTCATCTTTTTGTTCTTGACATCAAGAAAACACGCTCAAGCATAGTTTTCAATTTGAAGTCATTGAACTTAATTTATATAATTTTGTTATTTTTTTTATTGACTCTTTACGAATAATAAAATAGATAATGATAGGATTTAGAAATATAATTTTGTTATTTATTTATATGACTTTTTGACAAATAATAAAAAACGATAATGATAGGATTTAGCAAACCCAAGAAACGTTATATTTGTTTTACTGGTGTTAAAATTGCAACACTTGTAAAAGGCTGTTTCACAGCAAAAGTCTCAGACATATATTTATAAAAAATGATTTTTTTATTTAATAAATATAAAATAAAGTTTTTTGGTTTTTCTAAATCCTATAAATAACTTTCACAAAACGTTTTCTTAAAGATGTGTAACTTATCATATAATAAAAAAGATGTTTTTCTAAATGAATTAATTTCTTCGAAATAATGTCAATTATTTTCTTGTTTTCAGATATTTATGAAAATACTTATGACACTCTCGAGATGCAACAAAAAGGTAGAAATAAAAAGTTTGTTTCAATAAATAAAACTGTTTTCGATCATTTTTCAGATAAGGATTTATAGAGGGAGAAATAAAACTTACTTTTTTCTATGAATAATTTTTTTTGTCTATAAATAAAATTTTGTTTCTATCAATAAAATTTTGTTTCTATAAATTAAACTTTGTTTCTATAAGTAAAAATTTGTTTCTATAATTAAGACTGGTTTCTAAAATTTTTGAGATCAGGATTGATAAGGGTAGAAATAAAACCAATTTTTCTATAAATAAATCTTTGTTGCTATGAATAAAACTTCCGCTGATTAGTGTAAAAATAATAACATTTTTATCTTTTGAAGAATGATAAAGAAATATATTCTTCCTAAATAAATTCATTTCTTATAAATAATGTTATTTTTTCTTCTTGATTTTAGAAGATCAACCAGCAAAAAATGTTTATGAAAATTTTGAGATGCTACAAAAAGGTAGAAATCAAACTTTGTTCCTATAAATAAAACTTTGTTCCTATAAATAAAACTTTGTTTCTCAAATAAATTTTGTTTCTTTATTTTAACGACAAAGTGTGTCTGAAAAGTAACGGAACTGTGTGTGCTATGTGCTGTGTGAGCTATGGATGAAAGAGGGATTCACAGATTGGTGTTATCAGCTAATATGAGATCTTGGAAGCATTTGACAGTTATCTTAGCTTTCTGCAAAGATTGTAATTTTTTGCACATATTTTTGTTTACAACACAACGACAATGCACGAACTCATAATGCCACGAATGAGAAGAACATCGATATACTGAAAGAACCGCCCTATTCACCTTAGTTTGCTACTTGTGACTTTTTCCTTTTCCCCAAGCTCAAAGGGGATCATCAAGTGTACCCATTTTTTTAGGCGTGGAAGCCATTCAAGAAGGTCATAATTATGAGGCTGAAAATTATTGCAGAAGAATCTTTACAGAAGCGTGCCAGAGGAGGATCGTAAAATAAATTAGACTCAAGTGGGGTTACATTAGGATTAGGGTTACGTTGAAAGGGGAAACCATGTTCTTTGAAAGTGAAATAAATTGTTTGTGACGCCAATCCTGTCACATTTCAGTCACACCTCGTATCTAGAATATTTTCTTTTCATATTAAGCATGAATTTTGATTATCATTCCAGACTGACAGCAAGTTGACCCCGGCTGACCTTTCATTTCCTGTTATTGTCAACTAACCATTGTATATACTAGTGGGTTTACTCGCCCAATATCTAACACTCATGTTTAGTATATTTTCTTTTCATAATAAGCATGTATTTTGATTTCCTTCCAGACTGATGCCAATGAAGAATTGACATATGCTGCCATTGCATACTTTGAAAAAGATGACACTAAAAATCAAAAACCTGTAAAGAAGACAAAAGAAACTATGAACGACGCCATTGATTTTTCTGAAATCGAAACTCGTTAAGAATTTCGTCTTTTCCATCAACTATTCGACACATTATAAACAAGCTAGAGGTTTTTATTAACAAAAAATTTCATCCTTCAAAAATGGATTCAAATCTGAAACAATATATATATATATATATATAGTCTCGGAAGTTTCCCAACCATTAAAACTATATAAAGAAAAAAAAGAAAAAAACATTTTAGTCCCAAGTCATTCGGTGGAAAATCACTTTTATAAGTCAATTTACTTTTAGCAGTTACTATATTAGTTTGCTTCTAATAATTTACGCTAGTCTTAACATTATTTAAGGGATCATCAGTTGTTTACCATGAAAAACTGTTTCGGGAATTTAAAAACAAAACAGTATTTTATTTCATGGCTTCCCAGCAGAGTTGATCAGACTCCACTTCCGTATATTAGATCTAAGTTTTGTTCCAGATAGACGTTTTGCTAACTTATATTAGTTATAAATTTTTTTTTTTTTTTAAATGTCCTCCTCACCTGCACTGCTCGTCTGTGTCCAATAAAATGTATCCGTTAATTACAAATTTTTTTTGTATTTTAAAGTGTTCGGACGAATCCATTACACTACTTTTTAGGTGATTTATAGTTTATGTTAAAAATATTTAAAAATTAAATATATATATATATATATATATATACATACATGTATTTAAAAAATATATATTTTTTAATATAATTAGTATATGTGTCATTACACATATACTAATTATATTTTTAAAAAAATATTCTACATTATTTTTATTTAGATCGTTATTGATTTGCTCTATCAATTTATTTTTATTAATTTGATATGACTTAAAATATATATATATATATATATATATATATATATATATATATATATATATATAAATTTCTTTAAGTTCACACAAAGGTTTATATAGTAAGCTCAATAGTGTGTAATACACTAGAGTTCTTAATTTAACATGATACAATCCTAGTTCATTCAAAATCATTTTATTCACAAACAATTGTTTCTACCCATTTTGTAAATATACACATTTATGGTATAAATAGCTGTTCTGTTTTTAAATCTCCAAAACAGTTGCATGATAAACAGCTGATGATCCCACTTTTCTATTTCACAATTAAAGATTGATTTTGTATTTGCGAATTTTCCAGCGGTAAGTCGGCTTATACAAGTACTAAGTCGGCTTATACAAGACCTATGTCGGCTTATACAAGACCTATGTCGGCTTATACAAGTACTAAGTCAGCTTATACAAGTACTAAGTTGGCTTACACAAGTACGAAGTCGACTTATACAAGTACTAAGTCGGCTTATACAAGTACTAAGTCGGCTTATACAAATACTAAGTCGGCTTATACAAGTACTAAGTCGGCTTATACAAGTACTAATTCGGCTTATACAAGTACTAAGTCGGCTTATACAAGTTCTTCATTGGAGTCTTGGAGTCAAATCTCTTTTCCTGGATAATTCTTTTTGGGTCTACAAACATCCAGTAGTCATTTGGGGCCAGATCTGTAGAATAGGGTGGGTGATGCAGAAGCAATTCGAAGTGCAATTCATGTAGTTTGGCTATCATTGCGATCGACTTGTTAACAGTGCATTTTTTTTTGTATTCTTAAAAATATTTCTGTTTTTGTTTTTTTGTTTTATTGATATGAGAAATCCATTTGTAGATTAAGATCGATTTTCTTTTATACTAACATGTAATCACTCGCAGAGTGATTGATATGTGGTTCGGTTGGGCAACACAGGCATGTTTAGACTCACATAGGGATACGCTGGACGATTAGAACACTTTTGTGTCATGGCTTTGGCAAGAGGCAAGACCAAAAGACTTGAACTCAATTCCTTTTCTCTAATACATGCCGTCCGAACCAACCTGTCTTATAATCTTATATTCTTGTATTCTTATATTCTTGTATTCTTATATTCTTATATTCTTGTGTTGATCAAACTGTTGAATAAAAGTTAATTTAAATTGTAGAGAAGATGTTTTGCCTTTTTAACTGTGACCTTGTGACCTTTTTCTTCTTCATCTCAAACACGGCAAGTCAGGGTCGATACTTGGACATTTATTATTAATCATTTATATAAACGAACTCCCTGATGCAATTACATCCGAGATGGGTAGATTTGCTGATGACACTACACTCTATTATCGGCATATGTGAAAATCAATTAGACACAGATCCAAGACAATGGCCGAATTCTTAGAAAATGACCTCCAGTTTGCCGTAAAATGGGGCAATAAATGAATGGTTACAAAGACAAAGCTCCTTTTCAAAAATGGATGGTCACATTTAATGCTACCAAGACAAAGCTCATTTTCAAAAATGGATGGTCACATTTAATGCTAGCAAGACAAATCTCATTTTCAAAAATGGATGGTCACATTTAATGCTACCAAGACAAAGCTCCTTTTCAAAATTGGATGGTCACATTTAATGTTACCGAGACAAAGCTGCTTTTCAAAAATGGATGGTCACATTTAATGCTACCAAGACAAAGCTCCTTTTCAAAAATGGATGATCACATTAAATGCTACCAAGACAAAGCTCCTTTTCAAAAATGGATGGTCACATTTAATGCTACCAAGACAAAGCTCCTTTTCAAAAATGGATGATCACATTAAATGCTACCAAGACAAAGCTCCTTTTCAAAAATGGATGATCACATTAAATGCTACCAAGACAAAGCTCCTTTTCAAAAATGGATGATCACATTTAATGCTACCAAGACAAAGTTCCTTTTCAAAAATGGATGGTCACATTTAATGCTCCCAAGACAAAGTTCTTTTTCAAAAATGGGAGGTCACATTTAATGCTACCAAGACAAAGCTTCTTTCCTTCAACAACTATAAGAAACCTCTTCAACCACCGATTGCCATGGCTGATATCATCCTTCTCGAGAGTCCAATGGTCAAACTCCTTGGCCTAACTTTCACAGTCAACATGAATTGTAATAAATACATTGAGGATAATGCCAAATATGCTGAAAATAAGGTGGGCTTCCTTTACCGGGCTAGAAAACTCTTCACACCTGCCAGTATCTTATATGTCTATAAAGTCAGCATTCACTCATGCATGGAGTATTGTTGTCATATCTATGTTGGTGAACCAATCACTAGTCTCTCCCTCTTGGACAGGGTGCAAAAAGAGTCTCTGACCTAATAGGTCCCACACTGTCTACCAAGCTTAATCCCCTGTCCCATCGCCGCAGTTTTGCATCCCTGTGCATGTTTTACAATTACTGCTCTGACGAACTTGTATCCCCAAAATATAAATACCCAGACCAACCCGCCCAACAGCAAAATCCCACCCCTTCACTGTAGTGATAACTAGATGTATGAAAACCTTCTACTCTTATAGCATCTTTGTTTGGACCGCTTGCCTTTGGAATTCCACCCCTTCACACTGTTTCCCCCACTGTACCACCATGAAGAAATTTATATGTAATATGAAAAACATCTTGCTGAACAATTACCAGTTATGATTCCTCCTATAAATCTTGCCTCTATCACAGTAGTCCCCTACGTCTCAGTGGCAATGTGTCTTGTTTGGGGTGAATAAAAAGTAAACAATTATTATAATCAACAAAAAATAACTTGAGTTAGTATAAGCAAACATAAGTAAAATAACCTAATATAAGTAAGAATATGTGAATTGACCTAGTTTACATTCTAAATTGATTATAAGTTAGTAAAACTAGTTAAACAATTACAAAGTTGAAACCCTAAAATATAGAGTATAAACTACGACAATGCTTAGGCCCCAAAAAGTGGACTATTTCAAAATCCTATTTACAAATAAATAAATAATTTTGTTAAAAATAAAGAAAAGCGAAACATAAATGAAAATAAAAAGACTCCAGGGCAACACCAGGCAACATTTATGAAAACAATAAGGTGTTGCCACATTGTAATAGTTGAAGCACTGCACATTTTAGGGTCGATTTCTGGTAGCAGTCGCATTGACTCCCAGAACAGGTTACTTCAAATATTAGTAATATTTAGTCATCCATTACTCACATAACTGCTCTATCTGCGACCCTGGCAACGCATGTGTATTTCTTATTGTATAGAGACTTTAAGACAATCTTTCTTGAGAACTGATGTCTGTTGTTCCTTCTCTGTATATCATATCATACTAAATACCAACTTATATGTTTAGTGTCCCCATTTTATGTTTGTCTTCGATAAGTTTGTGTTTGAAAATAAACTGAATTTACTTTATTATATAGATGTATCTGGTTCTAAATGCCAAATTGGCTTTACTTTATTATATAGATGTATCCGGTTCTAAATGCAAAATTGACTTTACTTTATTATACAGATGTATCTGGTTCTAAATGCAAAATTGACTTTACTTTATTATATAGATGTATCTGGTTCTAAATCCACAATTGACTATACTTCATTATATAGATGTATCTGGTTTTAAATCCAAAATTGAGTTTACTTCATTATATAGATGTATTTGGTTCTAAATCCAAAATTGACTTCATATCATTATATAGATGTATCTGGTTCTAAATCCAAAATTGATTTTATTTTATTATATAGATGTATCTGGTTCTAAATCTAAAATTGACTTTATTTCATTATATAGATGAATCTGGTTTTAAATCCAAAATTGAGTTTACTTCATTATATAGATGTATCTGGTTATAAATCTAAAATTGATTTTACTTTATTATATAGATGTATCTGGTTCTAAATCCAAAATTGAGTTTACTTCATTATATAGATGAATCTGGTTTTAAATCCAAAATTGAGTTTACTTCATTATATAGATGTATCTGGTTCTAAATCCGACTGTTTGTTCACTTTTGTCATATCCTGTTTCTTCCGACCACAATGTTGAAAGTTTTCAACCATAAAATATTGTAAAATAATGTTTTGACAAAGAGAGGGCCCTGAAATCTACAATTGCATCCTGTCTATTGATTCTCTGGCGATACGATGGCAACATGGGAAGTTTTAATCATCAAGCAGCAAAGGTTGGATATGGATGTCACCCACGATGGGATGTTCAATACCTAACCCTCATCGATTACGGGCCTACCCTGTTTGCCATATTGCGACTGTTGCGGTGAGTGGATTCTGCCACTGTAAGGGATCTCCTCACACAGTGGAAGTGCAGCGTCAAGCGATGGTGAATTGTGTGAATTGCTGTTAATGAATGACGCTCGGGTAAAAGTCGATGATGATTTGTGCTTTCTTTAAATTCTCATATTTCGAAAACAAAAGTATTTATTGGTAGATTTTATTGTAGATTCTCTCTCCCCCTCTCTCTTTCTCTCTCTTTCTCTCTCTCTCTCTCTTTCTCTCTCTTTCTCTCTCTTTCCTTCTCTCTCTCTCTTTCTCTCTCTTTCTCTCTCCCTCTCTCTCTTTCTCTCTCTCTTTCTCTCTCCCTCTCTCTCTTTCTCTCTCTTTGTTTACCCTTGTTAATCCAGGTCACTTGTTGCCTGCCACCGTACACCCATGAACAGCCATCTTGCTCAAGCAACAACAACAAACTAAAAAGGGGAGCTCACTCCCACTGTCCCACATCATATAAGGAGATGACTCAGCCCAAGGGGGACAACTCAAAGACACTTAAACATTGCTGGTGTCTTCTTGTGAAAACTACAGTTCTATAAAAAAAGAGAACAATAAAACAAACAAAAACAAAACCAACAAAAGCAAAACAAATCATTGCAACAAGTCTCTCAGAATTTCGGAAGAGGCTCCCATCTTCGTCAGGCAATCCGCGACCTGTTCTCGACCCCTGATCCATTCAATTTGGATCTCCTCCTTCACCATCATTTCCTTCACCCTGGCTACATCAACTCTGAGACGCTGGTCACTCACAAGATTTGATGACTTTAAAGTCTCTACCAGAGACGCATTGTCTGTTTTACAAAGAACTTCAGGCAACCTAAGTAGTCTGAATATCTCTTGAAGCATTGCGGCTATCAACATTCCGGCATCAGCTGCTTCACTAAGCGCAAGAGTCTCTGAAGCTAACGGGCTTTTTGTTACCCGGTCAAGTTTTTTTGATGACCAACATATAGGAGCCATTCTGTTCATCTTGCCACAAACAAAGATGATAAAACCACCCTGTGAAGATCCATCCTCCAAACTAGCATAGGTGGCATCTGAATAACAAACAATATTCAGATCCGAAGGTTTTCCAAGTTGGGGAAAAGATACGGATCCTGTCCTTGATTGTAACCTTGTTAACGATTTGTTTGCCTCGAAAAGTAATTTCACCTTTGGATATTTTCCAATATTACTCATTCTACACACATCAAATGATACATCTGGTTGCGTCTCGGTTGATACCCACATCATTTGACCTGTCAATCTTTTTAACTCTGTCTTCTCCTCTTGACTCAGTTCATCATTTTTTCTTAATGATCTTCCTTTCTTTATGTCTATTGGGGATAAGGCCGAAGCATATAGATTTTGATCTAAAATGATCCCATTTTTTGTTTTCTTAACATTCAATCCCAAAAATTTGAATGTTCCACTTTCATTCTTCCCAATTTTGAAAATCTTTTCCAATTTTCTTAAATGAATCATTTCCACAGAATATGAAATCATCAACATGTATTGCCAGAATGCCCATCAATTCACCAGTGGCATCATGCCAAAGAAAGTGCATTGTCATATGCACTCACCATTCCTTTTAAGTGCGTTAACTCATGATTAACTCGCTTGTACCATGAACGAGGTGCATCGTTTAATCCATAAATACATCTTTTCAGCTTCCACACTTGTGATTCTGGACACACATCAGATGGTAGTCTAAGAAATACCTCTCTTTCCAACATATTACCTTGCAGAAATGCGGAGGTAAAATCAAGAGTCTCCACCAGCCACGTCATAACCGAAGCCGTTAACAATACGAGACACATAGCCTCACGGCTGCACGTTGGAGAATCTGTTTTTAGGTTATGAGAATCTTCTTCATAACCACGTGCAACAAGATGAGCCTTCATTATCTTTTTGTCCTTCACAAATTTTTCTGTTATCACCCACCTTGTTGATATACATTTTTGCCCTTTATCAGGCACACATTCATATACTTCATGAATTTCCATATTTTCCAATTCTCTTTTCTTTGCATCAATCACATCTTTTCCTTGTTCTTGTTCAGAAGAAAGCAAAATTGCATGTTCTTGATAACTTACTTCCTCTGTTCAAGGAAATTCTCTCTATTGATCCACATGATCCCAATTGATATATAAGGGATTTTCATTTTCGGCTTCAGGTTTTATATTTAGCCAATGGCTATACTTTCCCGTTGACTTTGGTTGTGTGTTCATAACCATCCCTTTTTTCCATTCATTACTCCCTCTCAATTTATACTCTACAGCTTCGTTTCTACTCGGTTTTATACTGTTATTTTTCACTTTCCTTTTGTCGCAATTTGAATTGGTAATATGTTGTCCTTCATCTTCCTCCTCCAAGACTTCATTCATCTCATTTGAAGAATTTGTATTTTCTTAATTTCTGGGACTTCGCAATTCCCTGTCTACCTTCATCAAGTGACATGGATGCATCCTGAAAAATGCTCCTCCATGTCTGATCAATACACATTGTCCTTCTATACCCAAAACTTTAGCCGGACCACGCCATCCTTTATAGTTTTGTCTTCTATAGTAGACACAGTCACCTGTCACAAAACCTTCATCCGCATAAGTCCTTATATTGGATCTCAAAGCTCTCCGAATTCTTTCACTTGATTCAGCTTCCATGAAGCTTTTCCTTGCTGCATGTAGGGCATTTAAATTGATTCTAACCATGTCACTTGTTGTTGCAGTTTCCAGTGCAGGTAATCTATCATTCAAAACTGAGGGCGTGTTAATGTTAGACCCAAATACAAGCTCATTTGAACTACAGCCAGAATGACTCTGAAGTGCATTTTTTGCGCTGACAGCCAATGCCAAAGCTATTTCTGGCTCACATTTTTCTTCATCTAATGTTTTTTCCATTGCTTCCGCAATTATTAGATTATGACGTTCCACGGTACCATTGCTGAATGGACTTTCAGCAGCTGTCGTGCATGTTTCAATATTCAGCTTTTCATTCATCTGTCGGTAGCCCTCATTATTAAACTCTCCTCCATTGTCACTTAAAAGTCGCTTGGGAGCTCCAAAATAAGATATTCACATTAAAAATATGTTGCGAATAATTTCTTCGCTCTTTTTGGTTTTAATTAATCTGGCAGCAGAGTACCTAGTGGATGTATTAATTAGGTGCAGAATCCAGCATTGGTTATGTCGATGTTCCTTCAAATCCAAACATACAGTGTCATTAAACCTGTTACCAAGAGCCAATCCTACAACTGGTCGAGGAGGGGGTCTAAACCTCTGACAAACTGAACAAGAATCACAAACATCTTTGATCTGATTCAGAAATTCCTTATCATTAAATGCCTTACTACCTTTAACCAAAGCTATTAATTTCTCTTTAGATGCATGAGCAAATTGTCTGTGCAATTTCTCAGCTTTTTTTCTTTTTTCCACTCTAGAGCATCCTTTTAAAGTCTCACAGTGCAACACTATGTTTGGTGCATATATTTAAGAATATATTAAACCAAAGCTCTCCAGCAACAGTTTGTGAACAAGCAGAGTCCAATATGAAGTAATAACGAAATACTTGTGGGGCCATGTTTTTCTTTAGGCAAATCCGTGAATAGAGACCATATGCCAATGTCTTGTTTCCATTCTGCATAAGAATCCTGGTTCAATAGAATGGGTGGGGTTTTACTAAACGAAGCAATCTTTCTTTTAAATGTGTTTCAACTTTTGTTGAACAAGACAGATACCTTAACTTCTTATCACACAAAGAAGACAGCCTCTGCTACCAATGTTAATCCAGGTCACTTGTTGCCTGCAACCGTACACCCATGAACAGCCATCTTGCTCAAGCAACAACAACAAACTAAAAAGGGGAGCTCACTCCCACTGTCCCACATCATATAAGGAGATGACTCAGGCCAAGGGGGACAACTCAAAGACACTTAAACAACCCTG
Organism: Sepiola atlantica; assembly: GCA_963556195.1. Taxonomy (NCBI): domain Eukaryota; kingdom Metazoa; phylum Mollusca; class Cephalopoda; order Sepiida; family Sepiolidae; genus Sepiola; species Sepiola atlantica. The sequence goes on from OY744535.1 coordinate 97,135,381, forward strand.
ACAATACATGTTAAAAAAAAACGGGGCACCCGAGATTGGGACAAAAATAAAAATTGTACTAGTCTAGAAGGATTTCTCTTGCAATGCTCAAGGACAGAAAGATGAAGTGTAGTATCAGAACAGATACTACACTTTGCTCCTAGTCAAAAGTTTAAACAATATATGAAGAGTTCGAATGCAAAACGCGATAAATCCAATTTGCTTAAATTGAGACATTAGCCAATAAAAGGACGAGTATATAAAATTTAGACTTCGACTGAAAACTTAATTGAAAACAAATGTAAGTATCAAATTATGTAAACATGATTTTGGGGTGTGGTCGGCTGTTGGAACGCAACACTTTTTCTACTGATAGTGTTGTATTTTTCAAAATGGCATTTATCGCGTTTTCTATTCAGTGTCTTCATATTCAGTAGTTATTTCTTGAATCATATTCAAGTTACCTCCCGTGAATCATACTGGTATGCTTGGATTCCTATGGTTAAAAAACCCCACCAAAATGTGAAATTGGAGTTTTAAGGTAACATGGAGACATCCTAGATCACAACACAGGTATATTATGGCATCATGCGTAAGGATAGTCTTAAGATCATGTGTACAATAAGAGCTATGTGGGGTGCAGACTGTGGCACTGATCACAAACTCGTTGGTGCAAAACTTAAGATGTGTATAAGAAAACAATCAGAGCCTAAACACATTGATGTCTCCAAATTAAAAAGTAAGGAAGTACGTGAAACTCTCAGGACCTCATTTATTAATATCCCATTTGCCGGAACGTGGGAAAAGTTCAAGTCACAGGTATATACTAAAGGAACTGAAGTTGTTGGCCTTAGAAAGACCAAACATAGGGATTGGTTTGATGAAAATGATTCTACAATCACAATGTTTTGGAAAAGAAAAACAAGACTCATGAGATATGTTTGTGTTAAAGTAATTACAGAAATATATTTCAAAGGAGCGAAACTAAAACTGCAGCATGAGACACGTCAAATGAAGAAAAGGTTAGGGTTAGGGTTACAGTTTGAGTTAGGGTTAGGGTTAGAGTTAGGGTTAGGGTAAGGGTTAGGGTTAGAGTTAGGGTTAGGGATAGAGTTAAGGTTAGAGTTAGAGTTAGAGTTAGGGTAAGGGTTAGGGTTAGAGTTAGGGTTAGGGTTAGAGTTAGGGTTAGAGTAAAGGTTAGGGTAAGGGTAAGGGTTAGAGTTAGAGTTAGGGTTAGAGTTAGGGTTAGAGTTAAGGTTAGAGTTAGGGTTAGAGTTAGGGTTAGGGTTAGGGTTAGAGTAAGGGTTAGGGTTAGAGTTTGGGTTAAGGTTTGGGTTAGAGTTAGGGTTATGGTTAGAGTTAGGGTTAGGGTAAGGGTTGGGGTTAGAGTTAAAGTTAGGGTTAAAGTTAGGGTTAGAGTTAGGGTTAGAGTTAGGGTTAGAGTTAGGGTAAGGGTAAGGGTTAGGGTTAGAGTTAGGGTTAGGGTTAGGGTTAGAGTTTGGGTTAGAGTTTGGGTTAGAGTTTGGGTTAGAGTTTGGGTATGAGTTATGGTTAGAGTTAAGGTTAGGGTAAGGGTTAGGGTTAGAGTTAGGGTTAGGGTTAGAGTTAAGGTTTGAGTTAGGGTAAGGATTAGGGTTAGAGTTCGGGTTAGGGTTAGAGTTAGAGTTAGGGTAAGGGTTAGGATTAGGGTTAGAGTTAGGGTTAGGGTTAGAGTTAAGGTTAGAGTTAGGGTTAGAGTTAGAGTTATGGTTAGAGTTAGGGTTAGAGTTAGGGTTAGGGTTAGAGTTAGGGTTAGGGTAAGGGTTAGAGTAAGAGTTATGGTCAGAGTTAGGGTTAGAGTTAGGGTTTGGGTTAGAGTTAGGGTTAGGGTTAGGGTAAGGGTAAGGGTAAGCGTTATGGTTAGGGTTAGGGTTAGAGTTAGGGTAAGGGTTAGGGTTAGAATTAATTAAATAGGATGTCAGGGTTAGAGTTAGAGTTAGGGTTAAGGTTAGAGTTAGGGTTAGGGTAAGGGTAAGGGTTAGGGTTATGGTTAGAGTTAGGGTTAGAGTTTGAGTTAGGGTTAGGGTTAGGGTTAGAGTTAGGGTTAGGGTTAGAGTTAGGGAAAGAGTTAGGGTTAGAGTTAGAGTTAGGGTTAGGGTTAGGGTTAGAGTTAGGGTTAGGGTAAGGGTTAGGGTTAGAGTTAGGGTTAGGGTTAGAGTTTGGGTTAGAGTTTGGGTTAGAGTTAGGGTTATGGTTAGAGTTAGGGTTAGGGTTAGGATAAGGGTTAGGGTTAGGGTTAGTGTTAGAGTTAAAGTTAGGGTTAGAGTTAGGGTCAGAGTTAGGGTTAGAGTTAGAGTTAGGGTTAGAGTTAGGGTTAGGGTTAGAGTTAAGGTTAGGGTTTGGGTTAGAGTTAAAGTTAGGGTTAGAGTTAGAGTTAGGGTTAGAGTTAGGGTAAGGGTAAGGGTTAGGGTTAGAGTTAGGGTTAGGGTTAGAGTTTGGGTTAGAGTTTGGGTTAGAGTTTGGGTATGAGTTAGGGTTATGGTTAGAGTTAAGGTTAGGGTAAGGGTTAGGGTTAGAGTTAGGGTTAGGGTTAGAGTTAAGGTTAGAGTTAGGGTAAGGATTAGGGTTAGAGTTCGGGTTAGGGTTAGAGTTAGGGTTAGGGTAAGGGTTAGGATTAGGGTTAGAGTTAGGGTTAGGGTTAGAGTTAAGGTTAGAGTTAGGGTTAGAGTTAGAGTTATGGTTAGAGTTAGGGTTAGAGTTAGGGTTAGGGTTAGAGTTAGGGTATGGGTAAGGGTTAGAGTTAGAGTTATGGTCAGAGTTAGGGTTAGAGTTAGGGTTTGGGTTAGAGTTAGGGTTAGGGTTAGGGTAAGGGTAAGGGTAAGCGTTATGGTTAGGGTTAGGGTTAGAGTTAGGGTAAGGGTTAGGGTTAGAATTAATTAAATAGGATGTCAGGGTTAGAGTTAGAGTTAGGGTTAGGGTTAGAGTTAGGGTAAGGGTAAGGGTTAGGGTTATGGTTAGAGTTAGGGTTAGAGTTAGAGTTAGGGTTAGGGTTAGAGTTAGGGTTAGGGTTGGAGTTAGGGAAAGAGTTAGGGTTAGAGTTAGAGTTAGGGTTAGAGTTAGGGTTAGGTTAAGGGTTAGGGTTAGAGTTAGGGTTAGGGTTAGAGTTTGGGTTAGAGTTTGGGTTAGAGTTAGGGTTATGGTTAGAGTTAGGGTTAGGGTTAGGGTAAGGGTTAGGGTTAGGGTTAGTGTTAGAGTTAAAGTTAGGGTTAGAGTTAGGGTCAGAGTTAGGGTTAGAGTTAGAGTTAGGGTTAGAGTTAGGGTTAGGGTTAGAGTTAAGGTTAGGGTTTGGGTTAGAGTTAAAGTTAGGGTTAGAGTTAGGGTTAGAGTTAAAGTTAGGGTTAGAGTTAGGGTAAGGGTAAGGGTTAGGGTTAGAGTTAGGGTTAGGGTTAGAGTTTGGGTTAGAGTTTGGGTTAGAGTTTGGGTTAGAGTTTGGGTATGAGTTAGGGTTATGGTTAGAGTTAAGGTTAGGGTAAGGGTTAGGGTTAGAGTTAGGGTTAGAGTTAAGGTTTGAGTTAGGGTAAGGATTAGGGTTAGAGTTCGGGTTAGGGTTAGAGTTAGGGTTAGGGTAAGGGTTAGGATTAGGGTTAGAGTTAGGGTTAGGGTTAGAGTTAAGGTTAGAGTTAGGGTTAGAGTTAGAGTTATGGTCAGAGTTAGGGTTAGAGTTAGGGTTTGGGTTAGAGTTAGGGTTAGGGTTAGGGTAAGGGTAAGGGTAAGCGTTATGGTTAGGGTTAGGGTTAGAGTTAGGGTAAGGGTGAGGGTTAGAATTAATTAAATAGGATGTCAGGGTTAGAGTTAGAGTTAGGGTTAGGGTTAGAGTTAGGGTTAGGGTAAGGGTAAGGGTTAGGGTTATGGTTAGAGTTAGGGTTAGAGTTAGAGTTAGGGTTAGGGTTAGGGTTAGAGTTAGGGTTAGGGTTAGAGTTAGGGAAAGAGTTAGGGTTAGAGTTAGAGTTAGGGTTAGGGTTAGGGTTAGGGTTAGAGTTAGGGTTAGGGTAAGGGTTAGGGTTAGAGTTAGGGTTAGGGTTAGAGTTTGGGTTAGAGTTTGGGTTAGAGTTAGGGTTATGGTTAGAGTTAGGGTTAGGGATAGGGTAAGGGTAAGGGTTAGGGTTAGTGTTAGAGTTAAAGTTAGGGTTAGAGTTAGGGTCAGAGTTAGGGTTAGAGTTAGAGTTAGGGTTAGAGTTAGGGTTAGGGTTAGAGTTAAGGTTAGGGTTAGAGTTTGGGTTAGAGTTTGGGTTAGAGTTTGGGTTATGGTTAGAGTTAAGGTTAGGGTAAGGGTTAGGGTTAGAGTTAGGGTTAGGGTTAGAGTTAAGGTTTGAGTAAGGGTTAGGGTTAGGGTTAGAGTTAGGGTTAGGGTTTGAGTTAGGGTTAGGGTAAGGGTTAGGATTAGGGTTAAATTAAGAGTTAGGGTTAGAGTTAAGGTTAGAGTTAGGGTAAGGGTTAGAGTTATGGTTAGAGTTAGGGTTAGAGTTAGGGTTAGGGTTAGAGTTAGGGTTAGGGTAAGGGTAAGAGTTAGAGTTATGGTCAGAGTTAGGGTTAAGGTTAGGGTTTGGGTTAGAGTTAGGGTTAGGGTAAGGGTAAGGGTTATGGTTAGGGTTAGGGTTAGAGTTAGGGTTAGGGTTAGAATGTATTAAATAGGATGTCAGGGTTAGAGTTAGAGTTAGGGTTAGAGTTAGGGTTAGGGTAAGGGTAAGGGTTATGGTTAGAGTTAGGGTTAGAGTTAGAGTTAGGGTTAGGGTTAGGGTTAGAGTTAGGGTTAGGGTTAGAGTTAGGGTAAGAGTTAGGGTTAGAGTTAGAGTTAGGGTTAGGGTTAGGGTTAGAGTTAGTGTTAGGGTTAGATTTAGGGATAGGGTAAGGGTTAGGGTTTGAGTTAGGGTTAGGGTTAGGGTAAGGGTTATGGTTAGAGTTAGGGTTAGGGCTAGAGTTAGGGTAAGGGTTAGGGTTAGAATTAATTAAATAGGATGTCAGGGTTAGAGTTAGAGTTAGGGTTAGGGTTAGAGTTTGGGTTAGGGTAAGGGTAAGGGTAAGGGTTATTGTTAGAGTTAGGGTTAGGGTTAGAGTTAGAGTTAGGGTTAGGGTTAGGGTTAGGGTTAGAGTTAGTGTTAGGGTTAGATTTAGGGATAGGGTAAGGGTTAGGGTTTGAGTTAGGGTTAGGGTTAGGGTAAGGGTTATGGTTAGAGTTAGGGTAAGGGTTAGAGTTAGGGTAAGGGTTAGGGTTAGAATTAATTAAATAGGATGTCAGGGTTAGAGTTAGAGTTAGGGTTAGGGTTAGAGTTTGGGTTAGGGTAAGGGTAAGGGTAAGGGTTATGGTTAGAGTTAGGGTTAGAGTTAGAGTTAGGGTTAGGGTTAGGGTTAGAGTTAGGGTTAGGGTTAGAGTTAGGGAAAGAGTTAGGGTTAGAGTTAGAGTTAGGGTTAGGGTTAGAGTTAGGGTTAGGGTAAGGGTTAGGGTTAGAGTTAGGGTTAGGGTTAGAGTTTTGGTTAGAGTTTGGGTTAGAGTTAGGGTTATGGTTAGAGTTAGGGTTAGGGTTAGGGTAAGGGTTAGGGTTAGGGTTAGGGTTAGTGTTAGAGTTAAAGTTAGGGTTAGAGTTAGGGTCAGAGTTAGGGTTAGAGTTAGAGTTAGGGTTAGAGTTAGGGTTAGGGTTAGAGTTAAGGTTAGGGTTAGAGTTTGGGTTAGAGTTTGGGTTAGAGTTAGGGTTATGGTTAGAGTTAAGGTTAGGGTAAGGGTTAGGGTTAGAGTGAGGGTTAGGGTTAGAGTTAAGGTTTGAGTTAGGGTAAGGGTTAGGGTTAGAGTTAGGGTTAGGGTTTGAGTTAGGGTTAGGGTAAGGGTAAGGATTAGGGTTAGAGTTAGAGTTACGGTTAGAGTTAAGGTTAGAGTTAGGGTTAGAGTTAGGGTTAGAGTTAGGGTTAGGGTTAGAGTTAGGGTTAGGGTAAAGGTTAGAGTTAGAGTTATGGTCAGAGTTAGGGTTACGGTTAGGGTTTGGGTTAGAGTTAGGGTTAGGGTAAGGGTAAGGGTTATAGTTAGGGTTAGGGTTAGAGTTAGGGTTAGGGTTAGAATGTATTAAATAGGATGTCAGGGTTAGAGTTAGAGTTAGGGTTAGGGTTAGAGTTAGGGTTAGGGTAAGGGTAAAGGTTGTGGTTAGAGTTAGGGTTAGAGTTAGAGTTAGGGTTAGGGTTAGGGTTAGGGTTAGAGTTAGGGTAAGAGTTAGGGTTAGAGTTAGAGTTAGGGTTAGGGTTAGAGTTAGTGTTAGGGTTAGATTTAGGGATAGGGTAAGGGTTAGGGTTTGAGTTAGGGTTAGGGTAAGGGTTATGGTTAGAGTTAGGGTTAGGGTTAGAGTTAGGGTTAGGGTTAGGGTTAGAGTTAGGGTTAGGGTTAGAGTTTGGTTTAGAGTTTGGGTTAGAGTTAGGGTTATGGTTAGAGTTAAGGTTTGAGTTAAGGTAAGGGTTAGGGTTAGAGTTAGGGTTAGGGTTAGAGTTAGGGTTTGAGTTAGGGTAAGGGTTAGGGTTAGAGTTAGGGTTAGAGTTAGGGTTAAGGTAAGGGTTAGGATTAGGGTTAGAGTTAGGGTTAGGGTTAGAGTTAAGGTTAGAGTTAGAGTTAGGGTTAGGGTTAGAGTTAGGGTTAGTGTTAGAGTTAAGGTTAGGGTAAGGGTAAGGGTAAGGGTTATGGTTAGAGTTAGGGTTAGAGTTAGAGTTAGGGTTAGGGTTAGAGTTAGGGTTAAAGTTAGGGTTAGGGTTAGGGTTAGGGTTAGAATGAATTAAATAGGATGTCAGGGTTAGAGTTAGGGTTAGGGTTAGGATTAGAGTTAGGGTTAGAGTTAGGGTTAGGGTTAGAGTTAGGGTTAGGGTTAGGGTAAGGGCAAGGGTTATGGTTAGAGTTAGGGTTAGGGTTAGAGTTAGGGTTAGGGTAAGGGTTAGGATTAGGGTTAGAGTTAGGGTTAGGGTTAGAGTTAAGGTTAGAGTTAGGGTTAGAGTTATAGTTATGGTTAGAGTTAGGGTTAGAGTTAGGGTTAGGGTTAGAGTTAGGGTTAGGGTAAGGGTTAGAGTTAGAGTTATGGTCAGAGTTAGGGTTAGAGTTAGGGTTTGGGTTAGAGTTAGGGTTAGGGTTAGGGTAAGGGTAAGGGTAAGCGTTATGGTTAGGGTTAGGGTTAGAGTTAGGGTAAGGGTTAGGGTTAGAATTAATTAAATAGGATGTCAGGGTTAGAGTTAGAGTTAATGTTTGGGTTAGAGTTAGGGTTAGGGTAAGGGTAAGGGTTAGGGTTATGGTTAGAGTTAGGGTTAGAGTTAGAGTTAGGGTTAGAGTTAGGGTTAGGGTTAGAGTTAGAGTTAGGGAAAGAGTTAGGGTTAGAGTTAGAGTTAGGGTTAGGGTTAGGGTTAGAGTTAGGGTTAGGGTAAGGGTTAGGGTTAGAGTTAGGGTTAGGGTTAGAGTTTGGGTTAGAGTTTGGGTTAGAGTTAGGGTTATGGTTAGAGTTAGGGTTAGGGTTAGGGTAAGGGTTAGGGTTAGGGTTAGTGTTAGAGTTAAAGTTAGGGTTAGAGTTAGGGTCAGATTTAGGGTTAGAGTTAGGGTTAGAGTTAGGGTTAGGGTTAGAGTTAAGGTTAGGGTTAGAGTTATGGTTAGAGTTTGGGTTAGAGTTAGGGTTATGGTTAGAGTTAAGATTAGGGTAAGGGTTTGGGTTAGAGTTAGGGTTAGGGTTAGAGTTAAGGTTTCAGTTAGGGTTAGGGTTAGAGTAGAGTTAGGGTTAGGGTTTGAGTTAGGGTTTGGGTAAGGGTTAGGATTAGGGTTAGAGTTAGAGTTAGGGTTAGAGTTAAGGTTAGAGTTAGGGTAAGGGTTAGAGTTATGGTTAGAGTTAGGGTTAGAGTTAGGGTTAGGGTTAGAGTTAGGGTTAGGGTAAGGGTAAGAGTTAGAGTTATGGTCAGAGTTAGGGTTAAGGTTAGGGTTTGGGTTAGAGTTAGGGTTAGGGTAAGGGTAAGGGTTATGGTTAGGGTTAGGGTTAGAGTTAGGGTTAGGGTTAGAATGTATTAAATAGGATGTCAGGGTTAGAGTTAGAGTTAGGGTTAGGGTTAGAGTTAGGGTTAGGGTTAGGGTTAGAGTTAGGGTTAGGGTTAGAGTAAGGGAAAGAGTTAGGGTTAGAGTTAGAGTTAGGGTTAGGGTTAGAGTTAGGGTAAGGGTAAGGGTTATGGTTAGAGTTAGGGTTAGAGTTAGAGTTAGGGTTAGGGTTAGGGTTAGAGTTAGGGTTAGGGTTAGAGTAAGGGAAAGAGTTAGGGTTAGAGTTAGAGTTAGGGTTAGGGTTAGAGTTTGAGTTAGGGTAAGGGTTAGGGTTAGAGTTAGGGTTAGGGTTAGAGTTTTGGTTAGAGTTTGGGTTAGAGTTAGGGTTATGGTTAGAGTTAGGGTTAGGGTTAGGGTAAGGGTTAGGGTTAGGGTTAGTGTTAGAGTTAAAGTTAGGGTTAGAGTTAGGGTCAGAGTTAGGGTTAGAGTTAGAGTTAGGGTTAGAGTTAGGGTTAGGGTTAGAGTTAAGGTTAGGGTTAGAGTTTGGGTTAGAGTTTGGGTTAGAGTTAGGGTTATGGTTAGAGTTAAGGTTAGGGTAAGGGTTAGGGTTAGAGTTAGGGTTAGGGTTAGAGTTAAGGTTTGAGTTAGGGTAAGGGTTAGGGTTAGAGTTAGGGTTAGGGTTTGAGTTAGGGTTAGGGTAAGGGTTAGGATTAGGGTTAGAGTTAGAGTTAGGGTTAGAGTTAAGGTTAGAGTTATGGTTAGAGTTAGAGTTATGGTTAGAGTTAGGGTTAGAGTTAGGGTTAGGGTTAGAGTTAGGGTTAGGGTAAGGGTTAGAGTTAGAGTTATGGTCAGAGTTAGGGTTAATGTTAGGGTTTGGGTTAGAGTTAGGGTAAGGGTAAGAGTAAGGGTTATGGTTAGGGTAAGGGTTAGAGTTAGGGTTAGGGTTAGAATGTATTAAATAGGATGTCAGGGTTAGAGTTAGAGTTAGGGTTAGGGTTAGAGTTAGGGTTAGGGTAAGGGTAAGGGTGATGGTTAGAGTTAGGGTTAGAGTTAGAGTTAGGGTTAGGGTTAGAGTTAGGGTTAGGGTTAGAGTTAGGGTAAGAGTAAGGGTTAGAGTTAGAGGTAGGGTTAGGGTTAGAGTTAGTGTTAGGGTTAGATTTAGGGATAGGGTAAGGGTTAGGGTTTGAGTTAGGGTTAGGGTTAGGGTAAGGGTTATGGTTAGAGTTAGGGTTAGGGTTAGAGTTTGGGTTAGGGTTAGGGTTAGAGTTAGGGTTAGGGTTAGAGTTTGGTTTAGAGTTTGGGTTAGAGTTAGGGTTATGGTTAGAGTTAAGGTTTGAGTTAGGGTTAGAGTTAGGGTTAGAGTTAGGGTTAGGGTTAGAGTTATGGTTTGAGTTAGGGTAAGGGTTAGGGTTAGAGTTAGGGTTAGAGTTAGGGTTAAGGTAAGGGTTAGGATTAGAGTTAGGGTTAGGGTTAGAGTTAAGGTTAGAGTTAGAGTTAGGGTTAGGGTTAGAGTTAGGGTTAGTGTTAGAGTTAAGGTTAGGGTTAGGGTAAGGGTAAGGGTAAGGGTTATGGTTAGAGTTAGGGTTAGAGTTAGAGTTAGGGTTAGGGTTAGAGTTAGGGTTAGAGTTAGGGTTAGGGTTAGGGTTAGAATGAATTAAATAGGATGTCAGGGTTAGAGTTAGGGTTAGGGTTAGGATTAGAGTTAGGGTTAGAGTTAGGGTTAGGGTTAGAGTTAGGGTTAGGGTTAGGGTTAGGGTAAGGGCAAGGGTTATGGTTAGAGTTAGGGTTAGAGTTAGAGTTAGGGTTAGGGTTAGGGTTAGAGTTAGGGTTAGAGTTAGGGTAAGGGTTAGGGTTAGAGTTAGGGTTAGGGTAAGTGTTATGGTTAGAGTTAGGGTTAGAGTTAGAGTTAGGGTTAGGGTTAGGGTTAGATTTAGGGTTAGGGTTAGGGTAAGGGTTAGGGTTAGGGTTAGGGTTAGGGTAAGGGTTATGGTTAGAGTTAGGGTTAGAGTTAGGGTTAGGGTTAGGGTTAGAGTTAGGGTTAGAGTTAGGGTTAGTGTTAGGGTTAGGGTTAGGGTAAGGGTTAGAATGAATTAAATAGGATGTCAGGGTTATGGTTAGGGTTAGGTGGTGGGGAAAAATGTCAATGACAATCCGTGAGGGAAATTTGCCCAACTTCTGCATTTATTCATTTAGATAATAGATTAATTTATGCAAACATATCAAAAACTATTGTCTCTAAAAATTGCATACCCATGCAAATATTATATTTATATAATATTGCTCAATAATAAATTGAGATATTTATTTATAATAATCGTTTTATTTATACAAACCTATCAAATTGCATACTCCCATGTAAATGTTATAAGTCCGCATATTTACTGTCTAATGCTTGTGTATGTTTATTCCATAAAGATATATGGCCGCTCCAACCCCCTTTTCCATTACATGTCATCTTACTCCCCACCCCTTCTCCATATCATTACATCCTGATCCCCCTTCCCTTGTAATCTTGCTCCCCCTTCCTTTGTAATCTTGTTCCCCCTTTTATTACACCATGAGCACCACCCATTGTCATCTTACTTCCCCACCCCTTCTACATACTATAACATCCTGATCTCTCACCTCTTGACATCTTACTCCCTCACCCTTTTCACAATATCATGATATCCTGACCCCACCCCTTGCCATCTGGCTCCCCCATCCCTTCTCTATATCATGATATTCTGACCTCCCCTTCCCTTGTTATCTTGCTCTCCCACCCCTTTAACATATTATGACATTCTGACTTTTAAGTCACAAATCCAAATATAAAACTAAAAAACAAAAAAAAACAACAAAAAAACCCCAAAAACACAACCTTTATAAAAAAACGAATCGATTATTAAATTATTAAATTTTACTTTCTTGCAATATCCGATGGAAAATTGCTGTCCTGCTCCTTTTATTAATCCCCATCCCCGCAAAAAAGAAACTAGATTCTACTTTTTAGGGATTACATGTAAACAACCATGAAAATTTGGCCGGTTACAATGATCACCCACTTCCACGACACAGTAATGATCATCTACTTCCGAACGAGATAGCGTTTTTAAGGACTGTTTATATGAACTCGCTTAGAAACATTTTTATATTTTAGGAGAATTCGCACCGGTTGCAGGGCTCTAATAATACCATATCTGACATCGCAATTTAATTTTAAAACTAAAAATGGACATTTCGGACGCAGAAACGAAACACAGGTGCCCCTTTTTGGAGCTGTTTCTTCTTCGTGTTGTTTAAACTGGGATGGTTTTAACCACACCTCTAGCCATAACCCTAACCTTAACCCTAACCCTAACCACACCTCTAAAAAACAACCAAACATTTAAATCATTTTCAAAAGTTGCCACATAAGTTTAAAAGAATTTCGTACATATTTATAAACATTTCATCGGATTCTGAATTCTGTTAACCAGTTAATTCAAGATATATAACACATGAACGTGGGTAAACGCCCATAAATGTATTGTGCCTATTCAGTTAATTCAAGATATATAACACATGAACGTGGGTAAACGCCCATAAATGTATTGTGCCTATTCAGTTAATTCAAGATATATAACACATGAACGTGGGTAAACGCCCATAAATGTATTGTGCCTATTCAGTTAATTCAAGATATATAACACATGAACGTGGGTAAACGCCCATAAATGTATTGTGCCTATTCAGTTAATTCGAGATATAAAACACATGAACGTGGGTAAACGCCCATAAATGTATTGTGCCTATTCAGTTAATTCGAGATATATAACACATGAACGTGGGTAAACGCCCATAAATGTATTGTGCCTATTCAGTTAATTCGAGATATATAACACATGAACGTGGGTAAACGCCCATAAATGTATTGTGCCTATTCAGTTAATTCGAGATATATAACACATGAACGTGGGTAAACGCCCATAAATGTATTGTGCCTATTCAGTTAATTCGAGATATATAACACATGAACGTGGGTAAACGCCCATAAATGTATTGTGCCTATTCAGTTAATTCGAGATATATAACACATGAACGTGGGTAAACGCCCATAAATGTATTGTGCCTATTCAGTTAATTCGAGATATATAACACATGAACGTGGGTAAACGCCCATAAATGTATTGTGCCTATTCAGTTAATTCGAGATATATAACACATGAACGTGGGTAAACGCCCATAAATGTATTGTGCCTATTCAGTTAATTCGAGATATATAACACATGAACGTGGGTAAACGCCCATAAATGTATTGTGCCTATTCAGTTAATTCGAGATATATAACACATGAACGTGGGTAAACGCCCATAAATGTATTGTGCCTATTCAGTTAATTCGAGATATATAACACATGAACGTGGGTAAACGCCCATAAATGTATTGTGCCTATTCAGTTAATTCGAGATATATAACACATGAACGTGGGTAAACGCCCATAAATGTATTGTGCCTATTCAGTTAATTCGAGATATATAACACATGAACGTGGGTAAACGCCCATAAATGTATTGTGCCTATTCAGTTAATTCAAGATATAAAACACATGAACGTGGGTAAACGCCCATAAATGTATTGTTAATTCAAGATATATAACACATGAACGTGGGTAAACGCCCATAAATGTATTGTGCCTATTCAGTTAATTCAAGATATATAACACATGAACGTGGGTAAACGCCCATAAATGTATTGTGCCTATTCAGTTAATTCAAGATATATAACACATGAACGTGGGTAAACGCCCATAAATGTATTGTGCCTATTCAGTTAATTCGAGATATAAAACACATGAACGTGGGTAAACGCCCATAAATGTATTGTGCCTATTCAGTTAATTCGAGATATATAACACATGAACGTGGGTAAACGCCCATAAATGTATTGTGCCTATTCAGTTAATTCGAGATATATAACACATGAACGTGGGTAAACGCCCATAAATGTATTGTGCCTATTCAGTTAATTCGAGATATATAACACATGAACGTGGGTAAACGCCCATAAATGTATTGTGCCTATTCAGTTAATTCGAGATATATAACACATGAACGTGGGTAAACGCCCATAAATGTATTGTGCCTATTCAGTTAATTCGAGATATATAACACATGAACGTGGGTAAACGCCCATAAATGTATTGTGCCTATTCAGTTAATTCGAGATATATAACACATGAACGTGGGTAAACGCCCATAAATGTATTGTGCCTATTCAGTTAATTCGAGATATATAACACATGAACGTGGGTAAACGCCCATAAATGTATTGTGCCTATTCAGTTAATTCGAGATATATAACACATGAACGTGGGTAAACGCCCATAAATGTATTGTGCCTATTCAGTTAATTCGAGATATATAACACATGAACGTGGGTAAACGCCCATAAATGTATTGTGCCTATTCAGTTAATTCGAGATATATAACACATGAACGTGGGTAAACGCCCATAAATGTATTGTGCCTATTCAGTTAATTCGAGATATATAACACATGAACGTGGGTAAACGCCCATAAATGTATTGTGCCTATTCAGTTAATTCGAGATATATAACACATGAACGTGGGTAAACGCCCATAAATGTATTGTGCCTATTCAGTTAATTCGAGATATATAACACATGAACGTGGGTAAACGCCCATAAATGTATTGTGCCTATTCAGTTAATTCGAGATATATAACACATGAACGTGGGTAAACGCCCATAAATGTATTGTGCCTATTCAGTTAATTCGAGATATATAACACATGAACGTGGGTAAACGCCCATAAATGTATTGTGCCTATTCAGTTAATTCGAGATATATAACACATGAACGTGGGTAAACGCCCATAAATGTATTGTGCCTATTCAGTTAATTCGAGATATATAACACATGAACGTGGGTAAACGCCCATAAATGTATTGTGCCTATTCAGTTAATTCGAGATATATAACACATGAACGTGGGTAAACGCCCATAAATGTATTGTGCCTATTCAGTTAATTCGAGATATATAACACATGAACGTGGGTAAACGCCCATAAATGTATTGTGCCTATTCAGTTAATTCGAGATATATAACACATGAACGTGGGTAAACGCCCATAAATGTATTGTGCCTATTCAGTTAATTCGAGATATATAACACATGAACGTGGGTAAACGCCCATAAATGTATTGTGCCTATTCAGTTAATTCGAGATATATAACACATGAACGTGGGTAAACGCCCATAAATGTATTGTGCCTATTCAGTTAATTCGAGATATATAACACATGAACGTGGGTAAACGCCCATAAATGTATTGTGCCTATTCAGTTAATTCGAGATATATAACACATGAACGTGGGTAAACGCCCATAAATGTATTGTGCCTATTCAGTTAATTCGAGATATATAACACATGAACGTGGGTAAACGCCCATAAATGTATTGTGCCTATTCAGTTAATTCGAGATATATAACACATGAACGTGGGTAAACGCCCATAAATGTATTGTGCCTATTCAGTTAATTCGAGATATATAACACATGAACGTGGGTAAACGCCCATAAATGTATTGTGCCTATTCAGTTAATTCGAGATATATAACACATGAACGTGGGTAAACGCCCATAAATGTATTGTGCCTATTCAGTTAATTCGAGATATATAACACATGAACGTGGGTAAACGCCCATAAATGTATTGTGCCTATTCAGTTAATTCGAGATATATAACACATGAACGTGGGTAAACGCCCATAAATGTATTGTGCCTATTCAGTTAATTCGAGATATATAACACATGAACGTGGGTAAACGCCCATAAATGTATTGTGCCTATTCAGTTAATTCGAGATATATAACACATGAACGTGGGTAAACGCCCATAAATGTATTGTGCCTATTCAGTTAATTCGAGATATATAACACATGAACGTGGGTAAACGCCCATAAATGTATTGTGCCTATTCAGTTAATTCGAGATATATAACACATGAACGTGGGTAAACGCCCATAAATGTATTGTGCCTATTCAGTTAATTCGAGATATATAACACATGAACGTGGGTAAACGCCCATAAATGTATTGTGCCTATTCAGTTAATTCGAGATATATAACACATGAACGTGGGTAAACGCCCATAAATGTATTGTGCCTATTCAGTTAATTCGAGATATATAACACATGAACGTGGGTAAACGCCCATAAATGTATTGTGCCTATTCAGTTAATTCGAGATATATAACACATGAACGTGGGTAAACGCCCATAAATGTATTGTGCCTATTCAGTTAATTCGAGATATATAACACATGAACGTGGGTAAACGCCCATAAATGTATTGTGCCTATTCAGTTAATTCGAGATATATAACACATGAACGTGGGTAAACGCCCATAAATGTATTGTGCCTATTCAGTTAATTCGAGATATATAACACATGAACGTGGGTAAACGCCCATAAATGTATTGTGCCTATTCAGTTAATTCGAGATATATAACACATGAACGTGGGTAAACGCCCATAAATGTATTGTGCCTATTCAGTTAATTCGAGATATATAACACATGAACGTGGGTAAACGCCCATAAATGTATTGTGCCTATTCAGTTAATTCGAGATATATAACACATGAACGTGGGTAAACGCCCATAAATGTATTGTGCCTATTCAGTTAATTCGAGATATATAACACATGAACGTGGGTAAACGCCCATAAATGTATTGTGCCTATTCAGTTAATTCGAGATATATAACACATGAACGTGGGTAAACGCCCATAAATGTATTGTGCCTATTCAGTTAATTCGAGATATATAACACATGAACGTGGGTAAACGCCCATAAATGTATTGTGCCTATTCAGTTAATTCGAGATATATAACACATGAACGTGGGTAAACGCCCATAAATGTATTGTGCCTATTCAGTTAATTCAAGATATATAACACATGAACGTAGGTAAACGCCCATAAATGTATTGTGCCTATTCAGTTAATTCGAGATATATAACACATGAACGTGGGTAAACGCCCATAAATGTATTGTGCCTATTCAGTTAATTCGAGATATATAACACATGAACGTGGGTAAACGCCCATAAATGTATTGTGCCTATTCAGTTAATTCAAGATATATAACACATGAACGTAGGTAAACGCCCATAAATGTATTGTGCCTATTCAGTTAATTCGAGATATATAACACATGAACGTGGGTAAACGCCCATAAATGTATTGTGCCTATTCAGTTAATTCGAGATATATAACACATGAACGTGGGTAAACGCCCATAAATGTATTGTGCCTATTCAGTTAATTCGAGATATATAACACATGAACGTGGGTAAACGCCCATAAATGTATTGTGCCTATTCAGTTAATTCAAGATATATAACACATGAACGTGGGTAAACGCCCATAAATGTATTGTGCCTATTCAGTTAATTCGAGATATATAACACATGAACGTGGGTAAACGCCCATAAATGTATTGTGCCTATTCAGTTAATTCAAGATATATAACACATGAACGTAGGTAAACGCCCATAAATGTATTGTGCCTATTCAGTTAATTCGAGATATATAACACATGAACGTGGGTAAACGCCCATAAATGTATTGTGCCTATTCAGTTAATTCGAGATATATAACACATGAACGTGGGTAAACGCCCATAAATGTATTGTGCCTATTCAGTTAATTCGAGATATATAACACATGAACGTGGGTAAACGCCCATAAATGTATTGTGCCTATTCAGTTAATTCAAGATATATAACACATGAACGTGGGTAAACGCCCATAAATGTATTGTGCCTATTCAGTTAATTCGAGATATATAACACATGAACGTGGGTAAACGCCCATAAATGTATTGTGCCTATTCAGTTAATTCAAGATATATAACACATGAACGTGGGTAAACGCCCATAAATGTATTGTGCCTATTCAGTTAATTCAAGATATATAACACATGAACGTGGGTAAACGCCCATAAATGTATTGTGCCTATTCAGTTAATTCGAGATATATAACACATGAACGTGGGTAAACGCCCATAAATGTATTGTGCCTATTCAGTTAATTCGAGATATATAACACATGAACGTGGGTAAACGCCCATAAATGTATTGTGCCTATTCAGTTAATTCGAGATATATAACACATGAACGTGGGTAAACGCCCATAAATGTATTGTGCCTATTCAGTTAATTCGAGATATATAACACATGAACGTGGGTAAACGCCCATAAATGTATTGTGCCTATTCAGTTAATTCAAGATATATAACACATGAACGTGGGTAAACGCCCATAAATGTATTGTGCCTATTCAGTTAATTCGAGATATATAACACATGAACGTGGGTAAACGCCCATAAATGTATTGTGCCTATTCAGTTAATTCGAGATATATAACACATGAACGTGGGTAAACGCCCATAAATGTATTGTGCCTATTCAGTTAATTCAAGATATATAACACATGAACGTGGGTAAACGCCCATAAATGTATTGTGCCTATTCAGTTAATTCAAGATATATAACACATGAACGTGGGTAAACGCCCATAAATGTATTGTGCCTATTCAGTTAATTCGAGATATATAACACATGAACGTGGGTAAACGCCCATAAATGTAATGTGCCTATTCAGTTAATTCGAGATATATAACACATGAACGTAGGTAAACGCCCATAAATGTATTGTGCCTATTCAGTTAATTCGAGATATATAACACATGAACGTGGGTAAACGCCCATAAATGTATTGTGCCTATTCAGTTAATTCGAGATATATAACACATGAACGTGGGTAAACGCCCATAAATGTATTGTGCCTATTCAGTTAATTCAAGATATATAACACATGAACGTGGGTAAACGCCCATAAATGTATTGTGCCTATTCAGTTAATTCAAGATATATAACACATGAACGTGGGTAAACGCCCATAAATGTATTGTGCCTATTCAGTTAATTCGAGATATATAACACATGAACGTGGGTAAACGCCCATAAATGTAATGTGCCTATTCAGTTAATTCGAGATATATAACACATGAACGTAGGTAAACGCCCATAAATGTATTGTGCCTATTCAGTTAATTCGAGATATATAACACATGAACGTGGGTAAACGCCCATAAATGTATTGTGCCTATTCAGTTAATTCGAGATATATAACACATGAACGTGGGTAAACGCCCATAAATGTATTGTGCCTATTCAGTTAATTCAAGATATATAACACATGAACGTGGGTAAACGCCCATAAATGTATTGTGCCTATTCAGTTAATTCAAGATATATAACACATGAACGTGGGTAAACGCCCATAAATGTATTGTGCTTATTCAGTTAATTCGAGATATATAACACATGAACGTGGGTAAACGCCCATAAATGTATTGTGCCTATTCAGTTAATTCGAGATATATAACACATGAACGTGGGTAAACGCCCATAAATGTATTGTGCCTATTCAGTTAATTCAAGATATATAACACATGAACGTGGGTAAACGCCCATAAATGTATTGTGCCTATTCAGTTAATTCGAGATATATAACACATGAACGTGGGTAAACGCCCATAAATGTATTGTGCCTATTCAGTTAATTCGAGATATATAACACATGAACGTGGGTAAACGCCCATAAATGTATTGTGCCTATTCAGTTAATTCAAGATATATAACACATGAACGTAGGTAAACGCCCATAAATGTATTGTGCCTATTCAGTTAATTCGAGATATATAACACATGAACGTGGGTAAACGCCCATAAATGTATTGTGCCTATTCAGTTAATTCGAGATATATAACACATGAACGTGGGTAAACGCCCATAAATGTATTGTGCCTATTCAGTTAATTCGAGATATATAACACATGAACGTGGGTAAACGCCCATAAATGTATTGTGCCTATTCAGTTAATTCGAGATATATAACACATGAACGTAGGTAAACGCCCATAAATGTAATGTGCCTATTCAGTTTCACATCTTCACGGTTTAACATGTCATATGACCACTGTCAAAACCGAAATAATAGTCACCCAGACTTGAAAAATGTGTATTTAGCAATGTCTAATATATAAAGTACAGCCAGTCTGTTCCTGACGTCGATAGCTTTTTTCCCTACAAAGTATATAATTAAAAATGTTTTGATATACACATCTGGAGGAGAAATTGGCAGCAATAAAACCAACATCATTACAACAACTGCGCTCGGGTAAACTATTGTGGCAGATGTTTTACAGCCTCTCACAAATTTGCTGTAGAAACAAAAAAAGAAAATGTAACAAGTACGGTAGAAGGGGAAACATTGATCGCATTTAACTAGCAGATTTTACGAAACTGTCTTACATCTGTGATGAGGATAATTCAGATGCTGACAACAGTCGCTTCTTCATCTGCAATTTGATCAGTTCTGCACAAGAAAAAATTATCTCTTTCTTTTCGGTGAAACTGAACAATGCACAACAAAAAATACAGCGCTTTTTGCAGGTAATTACTTGCGATCTGTCGATGAGCCATTTTAGGCAGCTGCTTGAGGGCCGATATTTCACTGTTTTCGCAGATCACAAACCCCTCACATATATGCCTTGCACACAAACATGGACAAATATACACACACAGGTACCCGGCACCCGGCATATATATATCCCAATTTACATCGGATATCCGTTACATTAAGGGTACATACAATATTGTAGCAGATACTTTGTCATGCTTCACGATTCATGCTATAAATTCTGAAACTCTTTACTTTGATCAAATCGCAGACGAAGAAAGGAATGACGTAAGATTAGACAAAGTAAAAAACAACTGGACTAATAGCGAAATGGCGATTTCTCCTACTCCTTATATGTTCTGATGAAGACAATAAAAATCTTTCGAAACATATGTCCACTAAAAATGTTGTTGATGTCTAATATTAAGAACATTAATACTTTATAATAATTATGTCATAAATGTGTTATCAGTAGTTTTACATGAGCGCTGGTTGACCTAAATTCCTAATTTCATACTTTCAGAGTTGCTTTGCTTCACATTTCATCTTTGGGTGTTGCTTTTTTGTTGTCTCGTTAGGATTTTGCTAAACTTAGAATAGTTGACTTTTATTATTTTACACCCCCCCCCCCCACACACACATATATATATATATATATATATATATATATATATATATATATATATAGTTTCGGTGTGTGTTGAAAAGAAATCAATAAAGTGCTCGATCGTAAAAGTTACAGTTATCTTTGAACTCGATTTGTTTTCATTTCGTGAGTCGCTAATGAATTGAATGAGCTCTAACGACCTTTTTAACAACAATAAAAGTTAAGTATATTTCAATGAAACCATAGCACGTAGAGTCTTGAAATGAATAATTCGTATATGTATATTCATTAGAATTAAAGGCACACCCTGTCCCTTGTTTAAGAAAGACATTCCCATGAGATGTGAGCACAGCTTACTCCAGACCATACACACCACCTTCACTCAGACAAAAAAAGCTTTTAAACCTTTTTTGAAACTGGCCACACTGATGAGGATAATTCAATGCTCACACTGACAACAGACGCTTCTTCATCTTCAATTCGATCAGTTCTGCACCAGACTCAGAAACTGTATAGAAAATATAAGGAATTACTTGCGATCTGTCGATACGCCATTTTTGACAAAGTAAAAATTAAGAATTAAAGACATGCAATGTGAGCTAATGACACCCAGATACCGAATCTCCTCTGGTTAATGGTAGATTCATAGTTGGACCACTTCCGCAATCAAATAACAATACATAGAGTTACAAGGTGGCCAGTTGTAACAGCAGACACAAAACTGGATAGAAAAACTTTTCTGTGAAACTGAACAAAAATAGAGTAGCTTGTGCAGGGAATTGCGATCTGTACATACACCCTAACCCTAACACCCTAACCCTAACCCTAATTACTTGCGATCTGTACATACACCCTAACCCTAACCCTAACTCTAACCCTAACCCTAATTAATTGCGATCTGTACATACTTCACTTCGACAAAAGGTTTTGAAACATTTTCACAACTTGTCACACCCGACGAGATACTGACAAATTATGGCCTAAAATCCGTATAAAGAACTAAACGTGAGTATGTCTAAAATGTCAAACAAGCAAAATGGGCCGATATACCAAATCTCCTTTGGTCAATGTATCCACCCAGATGGTAGATTCACTAACTTGCTTATAGACATAATTGAACCATTACGATGCATATTTATTGACAATTATTGACATATTTATAAGATGACTGGTTGTAACTTCTTTGATAGATACATCTGTACAATCAGTCGCAAAAGGAATACTGCATGATTGGATTATTTTTGATTGTTCATTAGTAATAACAACAGATCGTGGCGCACGATTTCAATCAACACGCTTTGAAGATTTTACAAAGCTTTTGGAGGGTAAACATGTAACTCCAACAACTTATCAACCGTATGCCAATGGAATGGTTGAACGTTTTCATAGAAAACTAAAAAGCAGCTCTCACAGCAAATAACTGTTCAGGAACATGGTCAGAAAACATTCCTTTAGTTTTGTTGTTTATCAGGAATGTAATAAAACAAGATTTAGAGTGCACACAATCCGAAATGGTTTTCGGGACATCATTGTTTGAAAACAAATCAATGTCAGTCAACTACAAATTTTGTACAGAATTTTAAACAAAGAATAAATGATTTAGTTTTCATACAAGAACACAAAATAAAAGACGCTTATATTCTAAAGAACCTTCGTAACAGTGAATACGTTTTCGTATGCAGCGAAGATTCCTCTTTGTGCTACACATATGCAAGACCTTTCAACATAGATGAGAGTAAGCCTAAACATTTGACCATTATAAAAATATAAAACAAGATACGTCTCCATAGAAAGACATAAACAAGCTTACTTGGATTTATCTACTAACAACAACGACGAAACACTCTACACCTCCATAGGAGACCGAATCTTTCAAACAATTTCCTTTACTATCCGGCACACTCTACACCTCCACAGGAGACCGAATTTTTCAAACAATTTCCTATACTATCCAGCACACTCTACACCTCCACAGGAGACCGAATTTTTCAAACAATTTCCTATACTATCAAGCACACTCTACACCTCAACAGGAGACCGAATCTTTCAAACAATTTCCTATACTATCCAGCACACTCTACACCTCCACAGGATACCGCATTTTTCAAACAATTTCCTATACTATCCAGCACACTCTATACCTCCACAGGAGACCGAATTTTTCAAGCAATTTCCTATACTATCCAGCACACTCTATACCTCAACAGGTGACCGAATCTTTCAAACAATTTCCTATACTATCCAGCACACTCTACACCTCCACAGGATACCGCATTTTTCAAACAATTTCCTATACTATCCAGCACACTCTATACCTCCACAGGAGACCGAATTTTTCAAGCAATTTCCTATACTATCCAGCACACTCTACACCTCAACAGGTGACCGAATCTTTCAAACAATTTCCTATACTATCCAGCACACTCTACACCTCCACAGGAGACCGAATTTTTCAAACAATTTCCTATACTATCCAGCACACTCTATACCTCCACAGGTGACCGAATCTTTCAAACAATTTCCTATACTATCCAGCACACTCTATACCTCCACAGGAGACCGAATTTTTCAAGCAATTTCCTATACTATCCAGCACACTCTACACCTCCACAGGAGACCGCATTTTTCCAACAATTTCATATACTATCCAGCACACTCTACACCTCAACAGGTGACCGAATCTTTCAAACAATTTCCTATACTATCCAGCACACTCTACACCTCCACAGGATACCGCATTTTTCCAACAATTTCCTATACTATCCAGCACACTCTACACTTCCACAGGATACCGAATTTTTCAAACAATTTCATATACTATCCAGCACACTGTACACCTCCACAGATACCGAAACACACCTCCAAAATATTTATAAACCAATGAAAAACACAAGCCACGCTTACAAATGGCATCTATAATAGATGCCATCTGTAAGCGTGGCGTGTGTTTACAATTATCGGCTCCAAATGCAAAAGAGAAATTGTAAAATGATGCGTCATGTGGGTATTACAAAAATAAAATCTTTAATTTCCAGGAGCTGATCGTAAAATATAAAAGAATTTTATTTTGGTAAGAAATTTCACATCACGTGAACAAAAAAGCAGCGATTAACCAAAACTGGCAACCGTTGCTGCTGCTGCTGCTGCCATTTTCTGTCTAACTCAAACATCACAAACCCTAACCCCAACCCCAACCCTAACCCTCTTGTTCACGTCGGAAGACACATGTAAGCTCATAACATATGTTCTCTAAAAAGCAACTAAAATTCTTTTCTTTTTCTCAAAACTTCGTTACGCATGTCTATGACACGCCACTGAGGCTCTACTTGCAAATTAATCGGGAAATTAATAAAAATCTAGAAGTTAGAACCCTATGTTTTTTGTTCAATTATTATTTATTTAAAAACTCCCGTAATATATTAAAGTTAAACTTTTCAAAATATGATAATGGGTCGATATAAAATCAAAAACAACTTAAATTCTTTTTTATTACCCAAAACTTTGTAACGCCGCGTGCCGACGAAACGCAACTAAAGCTTAACTTGTAAATTGAACCATATGTTTTTATTGTTTTTTTAATTATTATTTTTTTAAACTTTCGTAAAAATAAAGAAATTTCAACCCTATATCCCTATTAATAAGTGTCCTCGAGTGGCCTTTGGCTTTGATAAGCGGTGACTCGTCAGTACATTTAATAAAAACTTGAATTCTTCTCTTTTCCCCCAAAACTCCGTTACACCCTAACCCTAACCCTAACTCAAAACTCTAACCACTAACCCTAACCCTAACCCTAACTCCGTTACGCCCTAACCCTAACCCTAACCCTAACCCCAAACTCCGTTACACCCTAACCCTAACTCAAAACTCTAACCACTAACCCTAACCCTAACCCTAACTCCATTACGCCCTAACCCTAACCCTAACCCTAACCCCAAACTCCGTTACACCCTAACCCTAACCCTAACCCTAACTCAAAATTCTAACCACTAACCCTAACCCTAACCCTAACCCAAAACTCCGTTACACCCTAACCCTAACCCTAACTCAAAACTCTAACCTCTAACCCTAACCCTAACCCTAACTCAAAACTCTAACCACTAACATTCTACTTGATATGTAATTCCATCTAAAAGTTTGGCTTCCGTTTTCAATTTGGCTTTTTTGGTCTTTTTTCCAAAAAATTTGGCTTCAAGTATTTATTATAGTCTGCCAATCCTGAAGCAGGAAGTAAAAAAACAAAAAAAACAGAAAACAACACCAAAATGAAACTAAATGTTTTCTTCTTCTTTCCTGGATTATTCGGATTGTCAATGACTTTTCGATCGCTGCCCACTTAACAACATGAAAATGGTTATTATCTAACCCTAACCACTTAACAACATGAAAATGGTTATTATCTAACCCTAACCACTTAACAACATGAAAATGGTTATTATCTAACCCTAACCACTTAACAACATGAAAATGGTTATTATCTAACCCTAACCACTTAACAACATGAAAATGGTTATTATCTAACCCTAACCACTTAACAACATGAAAATGGTTATTATCTAACCCTAACCACTTAACAACATGAAAATGGTTATTATCTAACCCTAACCACTTAACCACATGAAAATGGTTATTATCTAACCCTAACCACTTAACCACATGAAAATGGTTATTATCTAACCCTAACCACTTAACAACATGAAAATGATTATTATCTAACCCTAACCACTTAACAACATGAAAATGGTTATTATCTAACCCTAACCCTAACCACTTAACAACATGAAAATGGTTATTATCTAACCCTAACCACTTAACAACATGAAAATGGTTATTATCTAACCCTAACCACTTAACCACATGAAAATGGTTATTATCTAACCCTAACCACTTAACCACATGAAAATGGTTATTATCTAACCCTAACCACTTAACAACATGAAAATGATTATTATCTAACCCTAACCACTTAACAACATGAAAATGGTTATTATCTAACCCTAACCCTAACCACTTAACAACATGAAAATGGTTATTATCTAACCCTAACCACTTAACAACATGAAAATGGTTATTATCTAACCCTAACCACTTAACAACATGAAAATGGTTATTATCTAACCCTAACCACTTAACAACATGAAAATGGTTATTATCTAACCCTAACCACTTAACAACATGAAAATGGTTATTATCTAACCCTAACCACTTAACAACATGAAAATGGTTATTATCTAACCCTAACCACTTAACAACATGAAAATGGTTATTATCTAACCCTAACCACTTAACAACATGAAAATGGTTATTATCTAACCCTAACCACTTAACAACATGAAAATGGTTGAATTATTGGCCCATCCAAACAAAGTAAGTTATTGTTTTTGTGACCCGATTTTAATTTTAAACTTTAATCTTATAATTCAATATTAAAAAAAAGAATTCTAGGTGTAGGAACAGAATAGTAAACAAAGTTAACAAAGTTTATATAAGAAAATTATTTTATATTCAATATTTCAAAAACATTCTAGTTGCAGGTCCAAACGTGTTAAAAATTAATTTTATTATTTTGTAACCCATTCGAATGATTTGGAGCTTTTTTTAAAACTATTCAGTAACTTCACCAAATTTCTATTAAAATGGACCCTTCCAAGTGGCAACTTAAAAATGGCACCTCCAAAATGGTACCTTCAAAATGGCCCTTCAAAATAGCCCCTCCAAAATGGACCCTCCAAAATGGCCCCTTCAAAATGGCACCTTCAAAATGGCACCTTCAAAATGGCACCTCCAAAATGGCCCCTTCAAAATGACACCTTCAAAATTGCACTTCCAAGATGGCCCCTTCAAAATGGCCCCTTCAAAATGGCACCTTTAAAATGGCACCTTCAAAATTACCCCTTCAAAATTTCTCCTTCAAAATTTCACCTCCAAAATTTCACATCCAAAATGGTACCTCCAAAATGACCCCCTCAAAATGGCCCCTTCAAAATTGCCCCTCCAAAATGGCCCCTTCAAAATGTCACCTTTAAAATTGCCTCTTCAAAAATGGCCCCTTCAAAATGCCACCTTAAAAATGGCACCTCCATAAATAACAAAAATTCCAACACACAGTAACAGTTATTGTTTTATTTTGGTAGTGGGGGGGGGTGATTTCTTAATTATTAGTTGGAAATTATTTAGTGCTTATATAGATCAGCCCCAAGGCGATCCTTAATACAGGCCTGTATAGCCTATGCGTTTTCTTCTCTGATTGGAGGCGAGTGTGTTATTAGCATTCTGTCAGTCACAATCAATGCTAACATGGCTGGATATCGGATAACAATTGAATTGAATTTGTTTAGAAATATTTTATAACATTTTACCATTGGAACTCTGCTATTGAAATTATTAGGAAAACGTGAAGATTTATGGGCAAATAATTTTGTCGGAAAGGCAATTTGCAGTAGTTAAAAAAATTGTATATTCTTTTAGGATTATTACATGCATATGTATTGAATTCAAAATCAAATATAAAAATAATTTATTCAAAACAATTAAAATATTTATTAAAATATTTGTTTAACGACATAATTCTTGTGTTTTCACAACACAATTTTTGTTAAAAGACAATGAAAACATTTTAAAGTCTGAAATATATTTTGAAGTATTTAAACTGTCGAATAGAAAGTCATGTAAACTGGGTTTTAAATTCATAGAAAATTCTCATTTAATTAAAAGATTGAAAGTTTTGGAAGTTTTTTACATCCAATAATTATATATGCAGAGATTAAAACAACTGTACTTAAAAATTAGTTCTAGTTTTATAAGAATTTGGATCAATTAGCAAAATTTAATGACCAAACAATGTTGTAATAATAAAATTAACTTTCAAAATTAAAAAAAAACAAAGAAACAGCATAGTTCAAAAAAGCAAAAAATAAAAGTGAAAAGACTTTTGGACAACACTGGAAAGACACAGCGAGTTAACCCTAACCCTAACCCTAACCTTAACCCTAATCTTAACCCTAAACCTAACCCTAACCCTAACCTTAACCCTAAACATACCCTTAACCTTAACCCTAACCCTAGCCCTAGCCCTAACCCTATCGCCGGAAAGACACAGCTAGTTTTGGATAAGATTGATATTTATTCTTAAAATTGTATTTCTTGTCATGAAATAAATTTCTGGTTGAACTTGAAAGTCTTGAAAATCTAATTGCAATTCAGCGTTTTAATCGCTGGTTGCCATGTTGTTTAAAAATTACTTTTATTGATTACATTCTTTTGAAATATTCATGTGAAATATAAGATGAAAATGACCCCACGAGCGGTGGGTTTAGGTTAGGGTTACGATCAACCGGTTTCCAACACACACCATCTCTCCCATAAAAAAATGTTTTGCTTTTTATTTATATTTAAATTCCTTTCAAATTTCAAACAGTTACGAAGTAATTAAATTTTTTTAAAACAATAAACAAAATATTAAAACAGCTGACTTGTATACGAAGAAAGCGATATGCATTATGATGGATTTAATTCCGTAATAAGGTTTTTCCAATTATTTTTAAGACCTATAACTCAATCTATTGACTACTTTTGTCATGAAATAATAAATTGAAAAGATAATACAAAAACAATGTTCTTAGAACACTTAGAAAAGTGGAGTTTATCTGCTTTAAAACGACAGAGTAAATATTTTTAAATGTTTATTTTTAAGTGTTATTTGGGGAGGAGGGCTTAGCCCCAAAATCCCCTCCAAGAAGTGTCCTAAAATTTATTCTCGACAGATATTTATTCCATAGTTACATAAGTTTTTTAACTTGTCAAAATTACCGTATTTTCCGTCACGTAATTTCCCATTACCCATTTCATGTTACCAAATTTTCCGTTATCCATTTAATGTTACGTAATTTTCCGTTACACAATTTCCTGTTACCTATTTTTTTGGTTACCAAATTTTCCGTTACCCATTTCCTGTCACGTAATTTCTGGTTACCAATTTCCTGTCACCTATTTTTTGGCTACCAAATTTTCCGTTACACATTTCCTGTCACGTAATTTCCCGTTACCCATTTCCTGTTACCTATTTTTTTTTGTTACCAAATTTTCCGTTACCCATTTCCTGTCACGTAATTTCTCGTTACCCATTTCCTGTTACCTATTTTATTGTTTACCAAAATTTCCGTTACCCATTTCCTGTAACGTAATTTCCCGTTACCCATTTTCTGTTAGCTAATTTTCCGTTACCCATTCCCTGTCACGTAATCTCCCGTTACCCATTTCCTGTTATCTATTTTTTTCGCTATCAAATTTTCCGTTACTCATTTCCTGTCAAATAATTTCCTGTTACCCATTTCCTGTTACCTAGTTTTTAGGCTACAAAATTTTCCGTTACTCATTTCCTGTCACGTAAATTCCTGTTACCTAATTTTCCGTTACCCATTTCCTGTCACGTAATTTCCTGTTACCCATTTCCTGTTCCCTAATTTTCCGTTACCCATTTTGTAGTGTCGAAGATCACGTACCAACGTGATCGGTACGAGAGCAGGAAGCAGCAGCAGCAGCGACATAGCTAGGGACATAGATAGAGAGATTACGACCGTTGATACACACATGTTATTATAACCCTTGTTAAATAAAGATATGTTTACAACCACCACAATTGACTGTTGTTTAACACCAAACACCACAAACTGGCGACGACGATGAGATGAAATTCTACACAAAAAAAAAGCAAAGAAAGACATCTACAAAAAAAAGTGCAAACAACGAACTTTTCTACGGAAAAAAAAAACACGAAAAAAGAGGTTACACGTGCTACAAGAGAGAAAGAAAAATATTTTTTTTTTCTTCCAAAGGAAGTGTGGAATCTGTGGGAAAAAGGGACATTTTGAAGTCTGTTGTTTCTACAAAAACAAACAAACAAAAACGCAGAATAGAAACGAACATGACAGAGCCCCAAAATACAGTCGTGGTTGACGAAAGCATTATCATAACAAAGGAATTCAACAGAGTGTAGGGGAAAGGGAAGATAACAAAACTGGTGGCGCTAATGGGTTTAATTTATTCAAAATATCAATGAGTGAAAATGTAATAAACCTCAAAGTCAGAAACACCACCATCCCTTTAGTGATAGACTCAGGAGCACAGCATAATACATTATCTGTAGAGGACTTCAAGAAAATAGAAAAAGAAGGACCCAAAATTAAGCTCCAGCCAGATTCTACTAAACTATACCCCTATGCTAGTGAAAAACCACTTCCCCTTCTAGGAAAGTGCATATTGAAGGTTGAAGTTCCTAGCACAAATCGCTACATAACAGTTCCATTTTTTGTCATACCACAGGCCCAAGCGTCACTTTTAAGTGGTAGAACTAGTAAAAGACTAGGACTTTTAAGTGTGGGCGTTAACGCCAACATCTTGAACTGCTCGGAACTGGATATATGGACAAGAATACTAAAAGAATTTCCAAAGGTTTTCAGTGGATTGGGAAAACTGAAAAACTACCAATTAAAATTCAAAATAAATCCAGAAATTATACCTGTCACTCAGCCAGTACGTCGGATACCATTCAAGCGGCGGCAATGTGTCCTAAACAAATTGCAAGAACTGGTTGATCTGGATGTAATTGAGAGGGTCAGGGAACCTTCTCAATGGGTGAATCCTTTAGTGACAGTGGAAAAAAGGCCCGAGGACAATGGAAAAAGCGATGTGAGGATATGTATCGACATGCGTAGAGCAAACGAAGCTATCGTTCGAGAACGTCATCCAGTGCCCACGATTGAGGAAACTATACAAGAAATGGCTGGAGGCAAATATTTCTCAAAAGTAGATTTGAATATGGCCTACCATCAAATAGAGTTGCATCCAGACTCCAGAGAAATCACAACATTTGCTGCACCTGATGGGCTATACCGGTATAAAAGACTTATGTTTGGGGTAAACATGGCCTCAGATAAATTTCAGCAAATCATAAGTCAGGTTATAGCTGGCTGCCCAGGAGCATACAACATGTCAGATGACATCATAGTAGTCAGGAAAACAGAAAGTGAGCACGACACTAGACTCGCCAAAGTTTTCCAACACCTAGCCGAACAAGGACTGACCGTCAATGGAAAGAAGTGCCATATTAAAATGACATCTATAAGATACATGGGCCACATTCTGACACAAGACGGCTTGAAGGTCTCGGACGAAAAGGTGAAGGCTGTAGTTGATGCTCCTCCACCAAAAGATGCATCACAGATGAGGAGTTTCTTGGGACTGGCCCAATTCTGTGCTAAGTTTGTGCCCCATTTTGCTAGTGTAACTGCACCACTTTGGGATCTTACAAGACTAGATTCTGATTGGAGATGGGAAGAAGAGGAACAATATTCCTTTAACAAACTAAAGAAAGGGTTAATTGAAGCGCCAGTCATGGCATACTACAGTGTTGAGTTGCCAACTAGAATCACAACTGATGCTTCTCCCGTTGGCATGGGTGCAATCATTGAACAACAGCAGCTAAACGGATACTGGAAACCAGTATACTATGCCAGTAAGAAGCTCACACCAACAGAGTCCCGATATTCTCAATTTGAAAGAGAAGCACTGGGAGTATTCTGGGCATGCAAAAAGTTCAGTCTGTACCTCATTGGATGTGACTTTCAGATCCTGACTGATCACAAAGCGCTGGTAAAGGTACTATCACCTTCCTCGAAGCCCCCTTCAGCAAGAGTGGAAAGATGGCTGTTGTTTCTACAACAGTTCACCTACAAAGTCATCCACATTCCTGGCCGAACCAATAAGGCGGACCTGCTGAGTCGACAGCCCGTTGAAAACCCAGACAAAACTGAGGAAAAGGAAACAATGGACTACATCTACAGTATCATTAAAGATACTGTACCTCAGGCACTGACTCCCTGTGAAGTGGAAAAAGCTTCAAAGGATGATGCTACGATCTCCAAACTTCGGCAAGCTATATCCGAAAATGACTGGACCCATTTCAAAGGTACTGCATTTCATGCAATCAAAGATGAACTCTGGATAGCAGGACAGATGGTCATCCGAGGACGCAGGATCATAATCCCTGAGGCACTTCAGGGGCGGGTAGTTGTACTGGCTCATGAAGGACACCAAGGGATTGTGCAAACCAAAAATCGCCTACGGTCCAAAGTTTGGTGGCCAGAGATGGATAGAATGGCAGAAAAGCGAGTAAAAGCGTGTTACCCATGTCAAGTGGTTGGCAAAAATGCCCCTCCAGAAGAACTAGAGAGTACACCGCTGCCTGACCAACCCTGGACCTATGTAGCTGTTGACCTACTGAGTGTCTCCGAAGGGAACTACCTGCTGGCTGTTGTCGACTACTACTCAAGATGGCCAGAAGTTGCGCATATGAAAATAGCAAATGCCAAAAATGTAACGGGTGCACTAGAAATGATGTTCAATCATCATGGATATCCCAACTATCTGAGGAGTGACAACGGACAGCCATTCTCATCAAGAGAATTCAATGAGTATATGAATACTCACGGCATCACCCAGGTGAGAGGGATCCCGTATTGGCCACAGTCCAACGGCGAAGTGGAACGGTTCAACAGAACAATCCTAAAGACAATTAAGATCGCCAAAGTCGAAGGGAAAGACTGGAGGACTGAACTAAGGAATTTTCTGTTCCAATACCGAACCACCCCTCACACAGTAACCGGAATATCCCCAGCGAAGTTACTAATGAACCGCGAACTCCGAGGTAAGCTGCCAAGTATTGTAGGAGCGTCCACTGATTTTAGTGACGTACATGATAAGGATGCTCTACACAAACTAAAACGCAACATAGCTGCTGACCAGAGAAGAGGAGCCAGACACCAACAGATCCAGAGAGGGGACACAGTATTGTGTAAAATTTACACAGAACAAACAAGCTGGACGCTCGGTTCGAGTCTCAACCCTATCAAGTTGTGGAAAAGAAGGGAAATGCTGTTCTAATACAACAACCCCAAGGCCAAGTGAGAATGAGAAACGCTGCCCATGTAAAAAAGGTACCCGGCGACATGCAGTATAGTCCTGACTACACCGACGTCCCTAAAGCAGTTTACTCTCTCCCTGATACAACCCACTGGCCCCCTACTTCTACAACAGATATCGAAGACACACACCTCAACCCAATCGATGCACTTCCCATCTCCAGTCCAGACCCTAAGGAAACTGCTCAAGAACCCCTAACACCGGCCCTAACTGCCCCTAGTGGTTCAATCAGAACACCTAGAGTAAGATCCACCCCAGTGTGGCAAGAAGACTTTATAGTGACATAAATTTATAAAAAAAAGAGGGAAGATGTAGTGTCGAAGATCACGTACCAACGTGATCGGTACGAGAGCAGGAAGCAGCAGCAGCAGCGACATAGCTAGGGACATAGATAGAGAGATTACGACCGTTGATACACACATGTTGTTATAACCCTTGTTAAATAAAGATATGTTTACAACCACCACAATTGACTGTTGTTTAACACCAAACACCACACATTTCCTGTCACATAATTTCCCGTGTCCCATTTTCTGTTACCTATTTTTGGGCTACCAAATTTTCCGTTACCCATTTCCTGTCACGTTATTTCCCGTTACCCATTTCCTGTTACCTATTTGTTGGGGCTACCAAATTTTCCATAACACATTTTCTGTCACGTAATTTCCCGTTACCCATTTCCTGTTACCTATTTTTTCGGGTTACCAAATTTTTCGTTACCCATTTCCTGTCACGTAATTTCCCGTTAACCATTTCCTGTTACCTATTTTTTTGGTTACCTAATTTTCCGTTACCCATTTCCTGTCACGTAATTTCTTGTCACCCATTTCCTGTTACCTATTTTTTTGGCTACCAAATTTTCCGTAACACATTTCCTGTCACGTAATTTTCCGTTACCAAATTCTCTGTTACCTATTTTTTTGGTTACCAAATCTTCCGTTACCCATTTCCTGTCACATAATTTCTCGTTACCCATTTCCTGTTACCTATTTTATTGGCTACCAAATTTTCCGTTACCCATTTCCTGTCACGTAATTTCCCGTTACCCATTTCCTGTTACCTAATTTTCCGTTACCCATTTCCTGTCACGTAATTTCTCGTTGCCCATTTCCTGTTACCTATTTTTGAGGCTACCAATTTTCCGTTACCCATTTCCTGTCACGTAATTTCCCGTTACCCATTTCTTGTTACCTAGTTTTTCGTTACCCATTTCCTGTCACGTAATTTCTCGTTGCCCATTTCCTGTTACCTATTTTTGAGGCTACCAATTTTCTGTTACCCATTTTCTGTCACGTAATTTCCCGTTAACCATTTTCTATTACCTGAATTTTGGGTTACCAAATTTTCCGTTACCCATTTCCTGTCACGTAATTTCCTGTTACCCATTTTATGTTACCTATTTTTGGGGCTTCTAAATTTTCCGTTACCCATTTCCTGTCACGT
Source organism: Sepiola atlantica (assembly GCA_963556195.1). NCBI lineage: Eukaryota > Metazoa > Mollusca > Cephalopoda > Sepiida > Sepiolidae > Sepiola > Sepiola atlantica. The sequence goes on from OY744535.1 coordinate 97,168,918, forward strand.
AATTTTCTGTTACCCATTTCCTGTTTCCTATTCTTTCGCTATCAAATTTTCCGTTACCCATTTCCTGTTACCTAATTTTCCGTTACCCATTTCCTCTCACGTAATTTTCTCGTTACCCATTTCCTGTTACTTATTTTTGGGCTACCAAATTTCCCGTTACCCATTTCATGTTGCATATTTTTTGAGCGACCAATTTTCCGTTACCCATTTTCTGTCACGTAATTTCCCGTTACCCATTTCCTGTTACCTATTTTTTGGGCTACCAAATTTCCCGTTACCCATTTTCTGTTACCTATTTTTTTGGTCACCAAATTTTTCGTTACCCATTTCCTGTAACGTAATTTCCCGTTACCCATTTCCTATTACCTCTTTTTTTAGTTACCAAATTTTCTGTTACCCATTTCCTGTCACGTAATTTCTTGTTACCCATTTCCTGTTACCTATTTTATTGGCTACCAAATTTTCCGTTACCAATTTCCTGTCACCTTATTTCATGTTACCCATTTCCTGTTTCCTAGTTTTCCGTTTCCCATTTCCTGTCACGTAATTTCCCGTAACCCATTTCCTGTTACCTATTTTTTGGGTTACCAAATTTTCCGTTACACATTTTCTGTCAAGTAATTTCCCGTTACCCATTTTCTATTACCTATTTTTTGGTTACAAAATTTTCCGTTACCCATTTCTTGTCACGTAATTTCTCGTTACCTATTTCCTGTTATCTAATTTTCTGTTACCCATTTCCTGCCACGTAATTTCCCGTTACCCATTTCCTCTTGCCTATTTTTTGAGCTACCAATATTCCGTTACCCATTTTCTGTCACGTAATTTCCCGTTACCCATTTCCTGTTACCTATTTTTTGGGCTACCAAATTTCCCGTTACCCATTTCCTGTTACATATTTTTTGGTTACCAAATTTTTCGTTACCCATTTCCTGTCACATAATTTCCCGTTACCCATTTCCTATTACCTATTTTTTTGGTTACCAAATTTTCTGTTACCTATTTCCTGTCACACTATTTATTGTTACCCATTTCCTGTTACCTATTTTATTGGCTACCAAATTTTCCGTTACCCATTTCCTGTCACGTAATTTCCCGTTACCCATTTCCTGTTAACTAGTTTTCCGTTTCCCATTTCCTGTCACGTAATTTCCCGTAACCCATTTCCTGTTACCTATTTTTTGGGTTACCAAATTTTCCGTTACACATTTTCTGTCAAGTAATTTACCGTTACCACTTTTCTATTACCTATTTTTTTTTGTTACAAAATTTTCCGTTACCCATTTCTTGTCACGTAATTTCTCGTTACCCATTTCCTGTTACCTAATTTTCCGTTACCCATTTCTTGCCACGTAATTTCCCGTTACCCATTTCCTCTTGCCTATTTTTTGAGCTACCAATTTTCCGTTACCCATTTTCTGTCACGTAATTTTCCGTTACCCATTTCCTGTTTCCTATTTTTTGGGCTACCAAATTTCCTGTTACCCATTTCCTGTTACCTATTTTTTTAGTTACCTAATTTTTCGTTACCCATTTCCTGTCACATAATTTCCCGTTACCCATTTCCTATTACCTATTTGTTTGGTTACCAAATTTTCCGTTACCCATTTCCTGTCACACTATTCATTGTTACCCATTTCCTGTTACCTATTTTTTGGGCTACCAAATTTTCCGTAACACATGTCCTGTCACGTAATTTCCCGTTACCAAATTCTCTGTTACCTATTTGTTTGGTTACCAAATTTTCCGTTACCCATTTCCTGTCACATAATTTCTCCTTACCCATTTCCTGTTACCTATTTTATTGGCTACCAAATTTTCCGTTACCCATTTCCTGTCACGTAATTTCCCGTTACCCATTTCCTGTTACCTAGTTTTTCGTTACCCATTTCCTGTCACGTAATTTCTCGTTGCCCATTTCTTGTTACCTATTTTTGAGGCTACCAATTTTCCGTTACCCATTTTCTGTCACGTAATTTCCCGAAACCCATTTTCTGTTACCTATTTTTTGGGTTACCAAATTTTCCGTTACACATTTTCTGTCACGTAATTTCCCTTTACCCATTTTCTGTTACCTATTTTTTTTGGCTACCAAATATTCCGTTACTCATTTCCTGTCACGTAATTTAGGACGTGCTCGGATTACTTAGGGGTATAGAGTGGATCATATATTTCTATCCCTAACCTTAACCCTAACATCCTAGGATCACTAAGGAGTATATAGTGGACTATATATTCCTAACCCTAACCCTAACGTCCTCGGATCACTAAGGAGTATAGAGTGGACCATATATTCCTAACCCTGACTCTAACCGTTGAAATGAAAGATTTCGAATGAACTTTTACTTCACTGGTTCCAAAGGTAAACGAGGACCACTTCGCAGCTTCACTAGGTGTGATAAGTAATTCTAGAATGTGTAGAGCATGCAAAATACCCTGGGGTTTGATCAACAGACAGAAAAAAGCTTATAGATGGATGCCAGAGGATATGACATCAATGTCGGTCATATAGTACCATACACCAAGGATTTTTTTTGAACAAAGCCGTCTACAAATCAAACAATGCTATTGTTTTGTTGAAGCATAGCTATGAACCAACAAAACCACAATTCAAAAAGAAATCAGTGTTACATCGCAGTTATCCCTGTGGTAACTTTTCTGACAGCCTTCAGCGGAACTCCCAAATAAAACATAGACCGAGAGTAATTTGATATATTTAGATATAAGTAACCAATCCATCTTCCGTTACCTGTTTTTCTGTTACCTGATTTTTCAGCACCTTTTATATATACGTAAGTAATCCATTCATCTTCAAATGTGGTGAAATTATATTCGCTTTCACATCTATTTCTTTTTATCAAACATTAAAAACTGAACAACTAGCTAGCATTTCTTAGCATTTTAGAAAATGTACTCTCCCCAAAATAGACCAGTTTTAGTTATTTCATTTTGATGAATTGTAATAAAAAATGTTAGCTTTCAAAATTGTATTGAAATTTTGTGAATTCGATGATACTTCATTTTAAAGAGGCAGGTGTTTATTTGAGAGAATAAAAACCAGGATTTCTTATTTATTTTTTATGCACTTCTCATTGTAATTTAACCTCAAAAAGGCCATTTCAAGAAAAGAAAAAAAAGTAGCCTTTCAAAAGGGCAATGCTCTGACCTTTCCGCTCCGGAATTTCCACTTCATAAGTTGTAAAATAAAAATACATTTTGATGGGATTGGCCTTACAAATAAAGTTGAATTGGTTTGGCTAAAAGTTGATTCTTTTAGCTTTATTTAATCTAAAGCGATAGAATAATCAAACATTCTCCAAACGGAATCCTATGAACAGTTTCTTTTCAAGAACTTCCCATTTGTGGGACATATCACCTCGGGGCTGCTTCCCTGCAGACTACAACAAATCCAAGGTAAACAAATATTCGTCATTAACCGTTTTCATAAGTAATCAAATATTGTTGATTCTATTCATCTGTTTCAATCCTCTCATAATGTTCTTCATCATTCGACAATCCATCCATCTTATTAACCCTTGTTCTCAAGTGACTTTTAGTCTTGACTAGCAGGGTTACCGGCGTTGCCCGGAACCATAAAGAAAACAAAATAGAAGAAGTTAAATAGTATGTGTAACATCTTTATATTAAAAATGTATATATCTCTCCTTTCTCTCTCTCTCTCTCCTTTCTCTCTCTCTATCTCTCCTTCTCTCTCTCTCTCTCTCTCTCTCTATCTCTCTCTATCTCTCTCTCTCTCTCTCTCTCTCTCTCTCTCTCTCTCTCTCTCTCTCTCTCTCTCTCTCTCTAGCCGTCTATTTATCGTTCTCCCTTTCTCTTTTAATACTTTAATGTTAGTAAGGAGGCCTTCACAGAACTGCCTTAAGTACCGTTAAAATCAAAGTATGAAGAGAAATAATGTTGATAATCATTATTATCCCGGACAACGCTGAGTAGAACAAATAGTCTCGGTTAATTCCTAATTTCTTGCCCCCGCCCTGCCCCAATTTCAGAATAATATGAAGATAAATGATGTTGTTAAAGACAATAATCTGAAGAGATGTAATATATGCCTGTTACCAAAAGTAATAGTGTAATCTTACAATTTTTGATCTCGGACAACGCCAAGTAGAACAAATGGTCCTGGTCAATTCCTACTTTCTGCCCTCCCTCTTCATTTCAATATATTAATAAGATACTTTATGTTGATGAAGTCAATAGTCCGAATTAATACTGTAATTGTACAATTATTGCTCCCGGACAACGCCGAAAAGCACAAATGGTCACGGTCAATTCTTAATTTTTTCTCCCCCCTCCATTTGAACAGATTAAGAAGATAGATGTTGCTGTTGAATTCAATAGTCCGAATAGATTTACTATATATCGCTTACCAAAAGTTATACTGTAATCTTACAATTTTGGATCCCGGACAATGCCGAATAGAACCGATGGTCCCGGTAAATGAATGAGGGAATAACTTGCAGTTTTTTTTACAAATTACTACAAATTAGTACATAAATACATTGGAAACTTCCATAAATATAAAATCAAAGAAGCCTCCAGAGGTCTATTGATATCACTCCTTCTGACAGCATTTTGAATGAACACGGCCCCTAAATTATCATAAAACCAACATCAATTCTGACACGATTTACCCTTTTAAACTTTGTCTGTCTATACCAGTGTTGTTTATCACCCTAGAAGGGTTGAACCAACTCCTCTGTCCTAGACAGCATTTCAATTGAATCAATACATCCGACTAACAGCAAAATCCCACCCCTTCACTGCAGAGATCCCTAGATGCCGGAATATTTTCTACTCTAATATCTTCTTTCCTCAGACCGCTTTCCTTTGGAATTCCCTTCCTGCTCCATGTTTCCTCCGACAGCATAAACATGCAGCAATTTAAATGAAATGTGAACACATGTCATGCTACCCAACTCCCCACCCAGGTTGCCCCTATTAATCTGGCCCTTATCACAGTAATCCTTACGTTTTAGTGGGAATATGCATTGTTTGGGGTGAACAATGGTAAAAAATGGTGCAGTATCCAAGCTTGTTTTAATAAAATGAAACATAATAATAAGGGTTAGGGTTAGGGTTAGTGTTGGGTTGGGGTTAGGGTTAGGGTTAAGGTTAGGGTTGGGTTAGGGTTAAAGTTAGTGTTGGGTTAGGGTTAGGGTTAGGGTTAAGGTTAGTGTTGGGTTTAGTGAAGCTATACAAGAAAGCGAAGGGAGGGGAGGGGTGACATTTTTCAGATTAACCTCTCACGCTATCAAATTATATAAATACAAATGCAATTAGATATATCCCACAAATGTAAGAGCATGTACATAATATATTCCTGTAGGTTTAGGAGAGCGAGCCACACCCGGCCAGTTGTCACAGACAATTTCCATCATGGGCAAAAATGCAAAGAGAAACATTTTCGGTCTATTTAATTGCTAGCAATATGCAGTTTTAAGCATATTGTTAAAAAATCTGTTTTATTTGTCGGTGAGACGAAGTTTAAAGTACAGAGGTAAAGTTTAGTTGTGGTGTTTGACGACAGATGAAGAAATTGGAACATCAGATGAAAGGTATGGCTGTGGATTGATTTTTACTTTGATCATTGGAATGCACATATATATATATATATATATATATATATATATATATATATATATATATTTGTGTTATAATGATTTGTGTTATAATGTGTTACATTTTATATATATATATATAATTATTAATCACAATATATGTATTAGCATATACTATCAGTGCCCTTTTACTTTGCAGTCTCTATAAAAGATTCAGCTCGATGATTGTTAATTAGTGACAACAGAGCAAATATAAGTCAGGTTGATGTTATATTCTAATAACCATGTTTTTTTATTCATTTTTTATGTTTTCACATTTTCAAAAAACATAACATTTCTGTGAGATATATTTTTTACGGTCCGTTTCATTTGTCTTGTGCTAAACAACGTTTTTATGCCAATATCGTCTCTACAACATTACAAAATCATCAGAAAAATTCACAAAGAGTAAAAAGTTCTTGGATTAAAGTGTCTTGAAAAACCCTATACTATACAGTTGTTTATTTTTGGGTGAAACCAAACAAAAAACAAAGAAAAGAGCAAACTCACACGTGGGGGAACCCACTAATACGCCATTTTGAATTTTTCGTTCAGAGCTGGTACATCCTAAAAGTTGTGTGGACATTTATAAATTTTAATTCAGTAATATTTCTAAAAATAGTTAATAAGTTCTATAATTTATTTATAAAAATTCTAATTCACTTGACGGTAATTTTTTTACTGTCTAAAGTTACATCAATTGGCCTTCAGATGTCTATTTAGGTCGTTTGGATACGAAGCTAACAACGGAGCTGGTCTCTTTTAAGTTCAACAGTTTAGAGCCAGTTTCATAGACTCAGCCATCCATTCAAGCAACTATTAAGATTGTTATACTTCGGTGTTTTTGTGGAAGATGTTTTGTATTTATTTATAAATCGTTTAAATCAATACTAAGATAAGATTAATCACCCAGAATTCTTCACTTAAGTAGTAAGTTTCTATTAAATGCGAAACTAAGAGGGGGATTAGTTCCTTACAACGAAAATAGTTTATAGTTACCTAGACATGAATCAAAATACCGAAAGAAGCTATTAAATATTTATTTATTTTATTTTATTTATCTATTTATTTTTAAAATTCTTTTACTTTTTTATTTTCAAATTGAATAATTAATTTTTCTGCAATTTTCTTCATCCTGAAATATATTCATTTTATATATATACATATACATATATATATATATAATTTATATATATATATATATAAATGTTATATATATATATATAAATTGTTTATATATCAGATGAAATGTATAGCTATAGACTGATTTTTCTTTTGATCATTGGAATGCACATTATATATATATATATATATATATATATATATATATATATATATACATATATATATATTAATTGAATGATATAATAAAATGAGAAATTAATCAGATTTTATTAAAGTTCGAAAACAAGGAGTGATATATGAGTTTTCAAAGAAAATCTTCCCCTCAGAGGACCATTACCGCAATGACATTACTGCAGGTAATAAAATTAAGCTTTGAAAATATAAAATGTTTTTTTGGCCAATATATTTGATGTTTTATATAAACATCAAATATATTGGCCAAAAACACACGTTTTTTGTTAAACTTATACGGTTCATCCAAGTCATAAAGTTTAAAACAATTTCAAGAAAGATGTCAAAGAAGTCGATTAAAAAAATGTAACTACCACAGAATAGTACTTAAGATTAGTATTTTAATAGTAGTATTACACTTATTATTATTATTATTACACTTATTATTATTATTACACTTATTATTATACTTATTATTACACTTATTATTATTATTATTATTATTATTATTATTACACTTATTATTATTATTATTATACTTATTATTATTATTATACTTATTATTACTATTATTATTATTATTATTATTATTATTACACTTATTATTATTATTATTATTATTAGTAGTAGTAGTAGTAGTAGTAGTAGTAGTAGTAGTAGTAGTAGTATTATACCATACCACATTGTAACGTTTTATTATTATTACTTTCACATTTATTCATTTAGATTTGAAACTGATCACCCATTATAAATTTGAAAATAATTGTATAGCTGTTCTGTTTTAACTCTCCAAAACAGCTGATGATCCCCGTTTCTTATTTCACGATTTAGGTTAAGGGCCCTTGTTTATGTTTCACTGTTATATAGTTGAATCCACTTTTGTATTTTTAAATTTTCAAGCGGTAAGTCGGCTTATGCAAGTGCTAAGTCTGTGATATGTTAGATTTAGCTAGTACCCCTGGGAATTTAAACTGAATTTTTTCTTCATTTATAAATGATTCAAAGCTTCTTTAGACTTTATATATATATATATATATATATATATATATAGGTAAAACATCTCCACAGGGTAGTAATCCAAAGAATTTCAACCGGATTAATAAAAAGTGTTCAATATCAAATAGAGCTTTTATATGTGATTATTTTTTATTTACACAGACATGTACAAAATATGCGACACTGGCATGTCGATGTTATCGAGCAACAGCTATCATAAACTGAGATCTCATCAGGCAGAGTAAGAATCTAATCTTAACCGTAGATCATATTTGTGTGTGTCTGCTAAAAGGGGTGAGTCTTCCAACTGAAAGAAAATAACAGTAGATAAAATCGACATTTTTGTCTTTTGAAAGATATACTTTATTCTTATATTATTTCATCAAGATGTTCAATTATAGTAGGGCTTCTCGAGTGCATCTGAGAGAGTCGATGCCGAAGCATCGGTGATGCAATCTAAATCAGTTCATTGTAATTGACTTGTGAACGAAGCCTTCTGCTCTGTGTACCGTAAGCTGCAAAACTGAATCTCTATACTCAGGGGGAAACGGACACTCATAAACATCACCCCCCCCCCCCAATTCAATTCACCATCCCCCAACCATCATATACAAGCCGGGTGCTTAACCTTTGAAAGTCTTCATAGCAAGCCGTTCATCGGGGAAACTGTCAACTTGTTCAGTTGAGCGGCTCACCTCTTTTGATCTCTATGTGTTAGTCGACCTCAAAGGGTGAGATTTTCTCTTTGACTGACACACGATATGAACCATAATCTCAAAAGTTAAGTCGGTCTGCGAACAATATTTCTGCGATATTGAAATGCGTCAATTCGAAAATGTTGAATTAATTGAACTCAATTACTCATTGTGCCACACCAAGGCAAGAGTCAAGTATTATGGCTCAGTTATGCTTCTAAACCAAAAGAAAACATGAATTTTTGCCTGCACACCTGTTGTATCAAAGAACCGTCATTTCTTAACAGAATTAAAGTTAAGAGAAAAAAGTCAAGTATCTTGGTTCTGTTGTGATCTAAACCGGCAGAAAACCTGAACATGTGAACATGTATCAAAGAACCATATAAATATTCTTAAAAGTTAGCTGCCATCCATTTAGATCCTGGTGATTTGACGTAACATTTGGTACTATGATGTCACATCCATCTATTTTATAAAAACTCGTTAATATAAAGAGGCTGATTGGAATTCCAATTTATATATCATGTACATCTTTTCTTTCTTTGTTTTACAGATGATGAAGCTGGTGCTACTCGTCTTGTTTTTCACGTTATGTTCTGGTATGTTCTACAATTTCATGCTTTTTAATTTAACATTGTGCCTAATTTGTTAAAACATATACTTTATATTTTTTGGCAAATAAAAAATCAAAGTGTAGTATCTGTTCTGATACTACACTTAATCTATCGTATACTCGGACAGTGAAAAAGAAATCCTTCTAGACTGAGGTAAATTTTATTTTTGTTGCAATCCAGAGTGCCACTTTTTTTTTGGGGGGGGGGGCTGGATTTTCCTCACCTTAAAATGACCTTGTGTCAAACTCTGTCCTCGTGGCAAGTAAATAGGGACATGGTTGAATTATGAGTTAAATTCCCCCTTTTTGTACTCGTTACATAAATCCAGTCACGGACACCCATCTGTTTGTCCGAACCACCATCTTTGTTTTCCCAGCCAATAACTAACAACAACAACACCCAGCAAGGGAGATCACTCTAAAAACTTATCACAAAGGAATAGAACTCTTATATCTCAATACAAGGGAGATAATTTAACATTGCTGGTGTCTTCTTGTGAAGACTACGGTACCATAAAAAAACAAAAGTAAAACAAGTCATTGCAACAAGTCTCTCAGAATTTCAAAAGAGGCTCCCATCTTCATCAGACAATCTGCGACCTGTTCTCGGCCCCCGATCCATTCAGTTTGGATCTCCTCCTTCACCATCATTTCCTTCACTCTTGCCATATCAACTCAGACGCCGGTCACCCACAAGATTTGAAGGCTTTAGAGTCTCTACCAGAGACACATTTTCTGTTTTACAAAGAACTTCAGGCAATCTAGGTCGTCTGAACATTTCTTGAAACATGGCGGCTATAAATATGCCAGCATCAGCTGCTTCACTAAGCGCAAGAGTCTCTGAGGCTAATAACTTTTTGTTACACAATCAAGTTGTTTTGATGACCAGCATATAGAAACCATTTTGTTTATCTTGCCACAAAGATGATAAAACCCTAAACCTTACCTGTAAAGATCCATCCTCCGAACTAGCATAGGTGTCATCTGAATAACAAACAATATTCAGATCTGAAGGTTTTCCAAGCTGGAAAAAGATACAGAAACTGTCCTTGATTTTAAATATTAGTGACTTGCTTGCCTCGAAGAGTAACTTCACTTTTGGAGATTTTCCAATATTACTCATTCTACACACATCAAACGATACATCTGGTCGCGTCTGGGTGGATATCCACATCATTTCACCCGTCAATCTCTTTAGCTCTGTTCTTTGTTAATAGATTTGTTTACTCAATTCTTGTGTCTTTATTTATGGACCATAACATGATGATGATGATGATGATGATGATGATGATGATGATGATGATGATGATTTTTAATTATTTATTTAGTACATAAATACAATGTCGTCTCTCTTGTGTCTTTATTTATACCCTTTAACAATGCCACAACGATGATGATGATGATAATGATGATGATGATGATGATGATGATGATGATGATGATGATGATGATGATGATGATTTTTTAATTCTTTATTTATTTATTTATTTCACAAATACAATGTCGTCTGCTTTCTGTACATGAATTCAAGAAACATAAAATTATTTGTATGGAATTTACTTCGTATTTTTTTATTTTTTTAATCCTTATTTTTTGTTTCTTTTGTTTCTGTTTTAGTGCAATCATTTGTAATGGATAAACCTGTAATTCCTTCAAGTGGAAAAATATTAAATTATGAAAACTCCCCAGCGACATTTATATGTAATCATACTCATGCAATATGGTGGATAAACGCTGAAAAAATAACTGAATGCAATTGTCCAGGGAAATGTGGAGATGTTCTTTACGACAAAACACGAATAACGGCATATTGCAATGGATCCAGCCCTGTACTTCATTTCAAACGAATGAAGCTTGATGACAATTACAAGGCTTTTAGGTGTACTAAAGGCTTAAATTTCAATTTATTGCATGTAGGAAGTAAGTATTTTTATGATTTATTTTCATTATATTTAACTGTTTGTGTCACCTGTTTACATCCGGTGAGAGATTATCATATAAAATTTGACCCGTTATAGTTTTTTAATATATGAGACGAGCAAAACTTCTTTCTGGCGGTGAAATGCAGTGGAAGTTGCCCAATTGCCTTCAATGGCAGGAATTACCCCTTCAATCACGGTTTACTGTGATGCCGCGACACACATACACACATACAACTTTGCTTTATATATTAGATATACTAAATATATGCAATATTTTTCTATATTGTCTTTTTTATTTATTAGTTGCATTCAGCACATCAACCATTTAACTGTGATGCCGCGACACACATACACACAAACAACTTTGCTTTATATATCACATCTCTATAACCAGATTTGTCCGTTGGTCTTTCTGTCAATCCCACTTAAATGGAAAATTCTGTCAGTCCCACTTAAATAGAAAATTCATTTTGTATATATTTATATCAATACAACACCACATTAAATTATAATTGAGAAATGGACAAAAATATTTCACAAACCAACTGGGTGTGAATGCCCAAGATTTATAGCATTGTAATAATTTAACAGGGAAAGTTAAAAGAAAGTTGGGACTTTGATTCGATGAGCGTCTCTGTAAATAAACGTTTTGTGTCATAGATTCCTTTTTGCAGAATGTTCATTTCAAATATGTTAACAAACCCCAACATTTTTTAAATCCACAATTTTACACCATTAAGATATGTTTTATAATATTGAGTTGTTGTTTTATTTCTTCATATTAATGACTGTTTTATGTATTTCTTTATTATTCAGGGAGAAACGATGACTTTTATGCCGAAGAACGTTTTGCGTTGGTCAACAATAGTTATACGTTGGTTTGTGAAAGGAGAATCGAGCAAAAGATGATTTTGTATAACGACACACATATTATAACATACGTATCATCCGATAATTGTATTGAAAACCCGGATGAAGAAGACTACGTTATTACCTGCGACGATTTCAATGTAACATTACGCATAAAGAAAGTTGCTTTAAAAGACGATGGAAAAATATTCGGCTGTCAACCTTTTTCCGGAAACTTTCTAGTTCCGAGAGAAAAGCATCTTTCTTTATTAACTTTAACAGTTAATGGTGAGTATGTTTACTTTTACTCAAATTAGACGATCTGTAACCCGTTGGGTCAGTATTGGTTACATTATTAAATACAAGGGGTAACATCGATTTTTCAGGAACTGATTGTCCGACACCTCTATCGGATTGACATCCTAATATGTTATCAAACCGGCATAAGCAGAAAAACACAAAGCAATAGCAAATTCACTTCAACAACAAAACGCTCAAACTGGCCATAAAAATCGGCTCCCACAAGCTGTCTAGTAAAAAGGCGCTGAAAACGCCAAAAATATTGATCACGTGATTGTCTACTAATACGCCCGCCAAACCAGGTGTAAACAAAATAAAACCAGCAGCCGTGACAAAATCAGTGTCTTTTTCTCTTTTCCCTACCACTAGCGATTAAGACGGTCCTGTCAACAGACTCCTAAAGCACTGGGGCAAGAAGCTGCCTGCTTCTGTCTCACTCTCGACTCCACACTGTTTCTCCTTCCTCCTCGCGGACACAGAACACTAGTAAGCTTGTACCTCTTTTTCTGTCTACAAATTAATGTCAAACACACAACAACAGAGCGACACGCACACAAATGCTTACCCACTGAAAAAAGGGGTTAGGAAACGGCTCATTTTTCTCTATTTCTGATACGTACATCCAAACACGTGAGGTTTTCAAGAAAAATACTTTTATTGAGAATTGTTACAAATGTTATGTGCTATATGAATGTTTGAGTGTTGGCTTCTCACTTTTTATCTTTTTGTGTTGGTTACTGGCGTATTTGGCTCGTTCTTTCATGTTTAACAAGAATAGAATTCGTTAGTACCCCCACACCTCTTTTAATCCAGACAAAATGACAAGAGGGAACTTGCTGCCTTCAGGTTAGTTTACTGGGCTACCAACAAATGTTCTATGTGTAGAGCACCATCAATTTGTTTATTTATACTGCACCCGCTGGTGCTAGTCTCCTTTGTAGTGGTAAACTTACACACCCGTTTATTTCCAATAGAGAAAATGTTGAACTGCTGAATAAACTTGATAGTGGTGTTTTGGTTTAAAGGCATGGTAGGTGTAATTAATGGCATGGTAGGTGTAATTAAAGGCATGGTAGGTGTAATTAATGGCATGGTAGGTGTAATTAAAGGCATGGTAGGTGTAATTAAAGGCATGGTAGGTGTAATTAAAGGCATGGTAGGTGTAATTAAAGGCATGGTAGGTGTAATTAATGGCATGGTAGGTGTAATTAATGGCATGGTAGGTGTATACTTAATGGGTTAGAGTTAGGGGTAAGAGGTGTGTTTATGAATTATAAGTAATTGTTATTATCGGATGATCCCACAAAACGGAGCTGGAAAATCGGTGTTGCACCTGTAGATTTCTTGAATGATTTAATGAGAGAGAGAGAAAAACAGGAGGTTGGAGGGGAGGAAGGAATAAGAAGGTAAAAAGGTAGTAGGCAGAGTAGAATTTAATCTTCTTTAAAAAATGGTTACCGGTCAATAATTCATAATTCCGTTTTTAAGCCGTTCGGGCAGGTCTCGAAAGCGCCCGAGAGTTGACGAGGCGAAGACTGCCAGATGATAAATTGAAGACTGCCAGACGATAAATTGAAGACTTTCAAACAATAAATTGAAGACTGTCGGTCGATAAATTGAAGACTGTCAGACGATAAATTGAAGACTGCCAGACGATAAATTGAAGAATGTCAGACGATCAATTGAAGAATGTCAGACGATCAATTGAAGAATGTCAGACGATAAATTGAAGACTGCCAGACGATCAATTGAAGACTTTCAAACGATAAATTGAAGACTGTCATACGATAAATTGAAGACTGCCAGACGAAAATTGAAGACTGTCAGACGATAAATTGAAGATATTCAAACGATAAATTGAAGACTGTCAGACGATAAATTGAAGACTGCCAGACGATAAATTGAAGACTTTCAAACAATAAATTGAAGACTGTCAAACGATAAATTGAAGACTTTCAAACGATAAATTGAAGACTGTCAAATGATGAATTGAAGACTGGCAGACGATAAATTGAAGACTACCAGACGATAAATTGAAGACTGTTAAACGATAAATTGAAGACTGTCAGACGATAAATTGAAGACTGTCAGACGATAAATTGAAGACTTTCAAACGATAAATTGAAGACTTTCAGACGATAAATTGAAGACTTTCAAACAATAAATTGAAGACTTTCAAACGATAAATTAAAGACTGCCAGACGATAAATTGAAGACTTTCAAACAATAAATTGAAGACTTTCAAACGATAAATTGAAGACTGTCAAACGATAAATTGAAGACTTTCAAACAATAAATTGAAGACTTTCAAACGATAAATTGAAGACTGTCAAACGATAAATTGAAGACTGTCAGACGATAAATTGAAGAATGTCAGACGATCAATTGAAGAATGTCAGACGATCAATTGAAGAATGTCAGACGATAAATTGAAGACTGCCAGACGATCAATTGAAGACTTTCAAACGATAAATTGAAGACTGTCAGACGATAAATTGAAGACTGTCAGACGATAAATTGAAGACTGTCAGACGATAAATTGAAGAATGCCAGACGATAAATTGAAGACTTTCAAACGATAAATTGAAGACTTTCAAACGATAAATTGAAGACTGCCAGACGATAAATTGAAGAATGCCAGACGATAAATTGAAGACTTTCAAACGATAAATTGAAGACTGCCAGACGAAAATTGAAGACTGTCAGACGATAAATTGAAGACTTTCAAACGATAAATTGAAGACTGTCAGACGATAAACTCAAGAAAAGTTGCAAATAAAAAATTTAAACAAAAAAAATAAAATTAAAATACATATATAAAAATAAAGAACGAACAAACCATAGCTAAACAAATGTTATTGAGTAGATATTTATTTTGTTGTCAAAGGAAACATTGTTAAGCAAATGTTTTTAAATAAAAGGTTGATGTGCATCTCCCAACCGAACCCTAACCCCTAACCCTAAACCTAACCCTAACCCTAAACCCTAACCCTAAATCTAACCCTAAAGCTAACTCTAACCCTAAACCCTAACCCAACCGAACAGTAACCCTAACCCTAATCCTAACACCAACAGTTTATCAGTTTATCTAGTAATTATTCTTATCAATTGACTGTTTTCATATCAGTGGTATCTTGTGCATTTCACAGGAGATAAAGTGCTAGCAAGTCTGCTTAAAACTCACCCATACAAAATACAATATTTCACTCAATCCTTATAGCTAACGGCCATTACGATATAATATTAAAAAAGTGACTAAATTAATAAAAGGAAAACAATAACGGCAGCAGCAACAAAATATTTTTTATAAAATACTTAATTTTGATTGGTTATTGAAATCCGATTTCAACCAATCAGCAGCATCAAAATATTTTTTATAAAATACTTAATTTTGATTGGTTATTGAAATCCGATTTCAACCAATCAGCAGCATCAAAATATTTTTATAAAATACTTACTTTTGATTGGTTGTTGAAATCGGATTTCAACCAATCAGCAGCAGCAAAATATTTTTTATAAAATACTTAATTTTAATTGGTTAACGAAATCGGACTTTAACCAATCAGCAGCAGCAAAATAATTTTACTTAATTTTGATTGGTTAGTCTCATTCCCATAGCAATGCGATGCTACTAACAATTACTACTAAATTGCTGTAAAACAGTCTTTATCTTTCCTTTTTGTTTTTTGCTGTTAATTAATTTTTCATTATTTTCAGTTCCTGTTTCGTCCGTTGCTCTTCATCAGGAAACAAAGGGTTTTCTTACTGAAGATGAAAATGGAATATTTATTTGCAAAGTTGATGAATCCAAACCAAAAGCCTCATTCCAATAGATTTTATCTGAAAATGGATCAGAAAGAGAAATAACACAGAATATTGGTATTACATCGAAACAGAATGGAAAAGTTTGGCAAACAAATTCTACTTTAAAACTGAAATTAAAAAGAAGTTTTAAAGCAATCAAGTGCAGAGCAAAGATTCAAGGAATGGCCTGGACAAACTCCCCATCTCTACGATTAGATGTAAAATGTGAGTGATTTTTTTTCTTTTGGAGGAGTTTGAAATGACGTCATCAAAATGATGACGTCATTCAAGAATGACGTCACTAAAAGATGATAAAAATGAAGGATGAAAATCAAAGTTTGAGAGTTGCGCGATTTACTAGTTTATTTAATTGTTAGATTTCTGCCATTTGCTAATCCAGTATTTAAACACTTTTCTTAAAAATGATCAGATTTACAGAAAATAATCAAATTTAAAAAATGATCAAATTCAATGAAAATGATAAGATTTCATGAAAATGATAAGATTTCTTGAAAATGATCAGATTTCATGTAAGAATATATATTAGAAGCCTTATACACCAGAACCCTAAAAAACAGCCATTAACTGAATTGTTACCCTATCCCGCCGCCTCACCATGCATCTTGTAAACTCTAGCTCAATTTACCAACATCTACAAAAACATAACTGCCCTTTCTCTGATTTAAGACAAATTCTAGTTAATAACACTAAAGGTATAGATTTTGAAACCAATGTAAACAAATTTAAAATATTCGAAGCTATCTACATAAAAACACAACAACCTAAAATTAATAACATCACATATGAAACCAGTGGTAACATTTTAAAATGCTTAACGTAATGCGATTTTGTTCTCTGATGCAATCCAGCGTTGTTGAATTTAAATCGTCAACGACTTTCTGCAACAATGAGAAAAAACGTTCTCTGCGCGTTTATCTGCTGTCTTTTTAAAATTCTCTTCTTTCTCCAGTTTTTTTGTTCATTTGCTTTTGACATCCGAAAACGTTCGTGAAACCTATGGAACATTTATTCATTTTTTTGATTTTAATACAACAAAGACATCAGAAAAATTTAAAAAAACGAATTCTGTTATTTTTAACAATGTTTGCATAAATGAGAAAATGCTGCCTTAATACACACACACTGGCCACTCTGAGTGAGTTTAATAACAAGCAGTCTAATAGCTTCATGCGAAATCCAACACAGTCTGTTGTTGTAAGATCACTTTCACTGCTCGTTGTGAATACCCGCCGACTCGGTATTTACAAAATTCCTCCTTAATTATTCGCTAATTATTAGCTTAATTATTAGCTAATTATTAGCTTAATTATTAGCTAATTATTAGCTTAATTATTAGCTAATTATTAGCTAATTATTAGCTAATTATTAGCTTAATTATTAGCTAATTATTAGCTTAATTATTAGCTAATTCGCTGTGGCCAACGGGGGAACGCTCTTGACTACGAATCTGTGGCGATTTGTGATCGGAGTTCGAGCCTGCTGAAGATTGCGTTAGCATGAAACATCGATGTCGTCTGTAGGTAATAAATAATTAATATTCATTTATAAATATATATATATAAAATGAGATTTAAATTTTACTACAGTTTAGAAGCGCCGTTTGGAACGATAACTTTGAAATTTTAGATTCAGTTAACATGACGCGAGATTTTGTTAAACAAATGAAATATTTATTAAATCATTTTTATTTATTTAGTTTTTACTAAATTAAAATAATTAATAGCATGTTCCATATATATAAGGTAATATAAATGTGTCCATTAGAATATATATATATATATATATATATATATATATATATATATATATATATATATATATATATATATATACGGATTCAAGGTGTCTTTGTGAACCTGGTTCGCACCCTGTGATCGTATGAGATTGTTATTTCCCTCGCTGATGAGAGCCATAAGCTGGCAACAACGTCGTACATAGGTAAAATATTAAAAAATAATTTAATATTATATATATATATATATATATTTATATATATATATATATCTGGAACATGCTATTACTTTTTTTAATTTAGCAAAACGTAAATTAAAGGCTCTAAATTCACAAATATATTATAACCCTAACCCTTACCCTAACTCTTCCCCTTACCCTAATATATACGGATTCAACCCTAACCCTATGATCTTATGAGGTTGTTATTTCCCTTCGCTGATGAGAGCCATAAGCTGGAAACAATGTCGTACGTAGGTAAAATATTAAAAAATAATTTAATATTATATATATATATATATATATATATATATATATATATATATATATATACCTTATATATCTGCTATTATTTTTTTTTAATTTCGTACAAAGTAAATTAAAGGCTCTAAATTCACAAATATATTATAAACCTAACCCTTACCCTAACTCTACCCGTTACCCTAACCTTAACTCTTACCCTAATCTAACCCTAACCATTACCTTAACCCTTATCCTAACCCTAACTCTACCCCTTACCCTAAACCTAACCCTAACTTTAACATAACCCTAATCCTATCTCTAACCCATCTCGAACTCTAACTTTAACCCTAACACCATTTTAAATAACAAATTAGTATCATAATTTAGTAAACACTCTTTTAAATAATATATTAATATTACTTGATTTAAATTCACAAATATATTCTAAATATATTATTTGGATGTTCGGACTACTATTCTCATCTTGGATGGTATTTTCACAACGTTTCTGCCGACGTAACCTCCGACATTCTTCAGCTGCATATCTTCAAATGTCGAACTTGGCATAACTACTAAAACCCATTTGTTAAAACTCTTTTTCTTTTGATTTTCTTTTTTATTGGCAGATCCACCTCCAGGAAGGGCAGTTATAACCGTGAACAATTCTTTTTTATTGGCAGATCCACCCTTAGGAAGGCCAGTTATAACCGTGAGCAAATCTACAGTATGTGTTGGTGAACCAATCAGAATTAGATGTGAATGGAAAGGTGGTTACCCGAGTGCTTCTGTAACTTTAACTTGTCTTTCGAAGACGAAAACAAACGAAGATTTTGTTATGATCACAGAAACCGTGACTCGTGAGATGAGCAATCATTGTCGATGTGAAGGATGGCATGTTGCTAGAAATTTGCTTAGCATATACGATATAAGTATTGAATGTAAGTAAATATTTTTCACTTTTGAAATACTTGTGTGTGAAATGTTTACAGATTCATGTTTGCAAATTCATCTCAGATTGAAAAATCACTTTTTATTTTGTTTTGTCTCAATTTTGTTATGCTCAGCCCATATTTATCTCTCTCTCTATATATATATATATATATATATAGTGTGGAAATTTCGGTATATTTTCTAGTAAGTCATGGATTGCTTCCCTTTGTTTGAAACCGTTTGAGGGTGAAGGCTGTCGGTTTTTGCTTACGTGCCAGGTTGAAGGTCACATGGATTATTTTGCGTAGGAGTTGGGTTGGGTTGAAGCCATTTTGTGTCACGTGGTTTCTATTTTTAGAAATGATGCATTAGTTTTGTCTCGATTTGATATTGGCGCGAAGTTTAATCAGAACAGATTTGAGCGCCAGAGTCGACACATGTTAAAACTGTTTCTCCATCCATAGTTGGGACGTTAAATTTTGAGAAGAATTTCTACTTGAAGAAATTTAAGAAATAGAGTATCTCTTGGCAAGAATTGCCTTTTATGTATGAAATATTCTTCCTTCTGTCAACTAATATTTCCCTTTGAAGATGTTTCAGGTCAGAGACTTGGAATGAAGAATTATGGAGAATTTGAACGAGATAAAAATATCTCCGGGCACGAAATTGCCTATGTTGAAGAGCTTAGCTCCCGGGAACTGGAATACTTTGCTGTTGAGAAGATTCTGAATAAGAGATTAAGAATCGTAAAGTGTGATCCTCCTTGCAACACAGATCGATTTGAAAGAGATAACTTTGAAAATTGGATCCTCACATGATCGCGTGTGATGCTATTTGGGACAAACTGTGAAAAAATCAAGTATTATGTTTATCTGAAATTTGGACTGTTCTAGTGACGTATTTCTTACGTTGGGTTTGCTATAAGAAAATTATAGAAGAAAAGGAAAGAAAAAAGGAACTTTGTGACAGACGTTTGATAAAAAAAAAAAGTTATTTTTACCATGAAAATTATGTCGGCCTTCAGCACGGTTTGTCAATTTTATTACTTTTGATTGTAACTTTGGTGTAAAGAAAAAAAAGAGACTATTTGATTTTTAAGATTGTGTCTATTTTTGTTGTATATAACTTTAATGTTAAGAAATCCTGATGTTGTAATTTTTTGATTTTTATTTTTTTTGTACGTTATCTAGGAATAATTTATTTATTCCAGCTCTGGAAAAAAAGCAGTCCAAGCTACCTTTTTTTTGTAAATAAAACTTTATTTTAACTTTTATGAACATCTTGTACTCGTCCATTCCTTCTCTCTTGTTATAATTTTTTTGTGATAATTCTCCTAGGTAACATGACTTTTGTTTAGAGCGGTTTTCGTTAACGCCCACGAAAAATCCGACAATATATATATATATATATATATATATATATAGAGAGAGAGAGAGAGAGAGAGAGAGATCGATCCAACACGGTTTGTTGTTGTTGATCACTATTCACTACTCGTTGTAAATACCCGCCGAATTGGCATTTACAAAGTTAAATTCCTCCTTACTTCCATGCTAATTTACGGTGGCCAACGGGTAAGACTGTTGACTGTGAATCAGTGGCGATTTGTGATCAGAGTTCACGCCCATTGACCGTCGGGAATTTACTCCCTACACTGAAGATTGCGCAATATCGATGTCTGTAGGTAATAAATAATTCATATATATATATATATATATATATTATTATGCTAATATGTATATGACAGTCCGACACTCTATTCTGTCAGCTAACTTGATAATATACCAAATACTGACCGAACTAAAACAGATCATGGTGTTATCTTGCTTGTTTGTTTGCTTGTCACCGTGCACAGATTAAATTAAATCCATCACAATTAATTTAGGTTCCTTTGTAAGCAAGTCAGCCATTTTTATCTTTTGTTAATAGTTGGAAATAGAATGAAGTTCTTCGTGACCCTTCAATATTTGAAATAAATTATACAAATAAAAATTGTTTATTCAGCATCTTAATAGAAATATTTTTGTACTAGTGAGTGACCACTTACCAAGGCCAAAAGCCACTCGAGGATGAAGGTTACGGTGATTGTCAATAGGATGATGAACAATATTGCAAAGGGATTTGAAAACGATGGGTGGAATGTACAAAATTGGATGACTTAAGAAGACAGCTCTGCAATTATTTGTTGACATTGGATTTGAAGACGCCTATGTTGCAGTCAGCAGGGATGCAGCTCCGCAGTATTATGTTCCACATATGGGATGTGCTTGGAAACAAACTCTGTTCATGGAAGTTTCGTTTGTTTCTAGGAAGAAAGGAAAGATTATTGCAATGGTGGTAGGTAGATGAGGTTTTGCTATGAATATTTCACAGGAGAAACCAGAGATTGGAGCTGAGTCGAGTATCTAACGTGAAAATACCGATAGAGTAGAGAAAGACTAGCAACGTCTCTTGTGTGAGAAAGGAAGTGTAGGGAAGAGATCTTCCCCCACTAGATGGCCAAGTCGGTTTTGTACTGTGTCGAGGCAAGAAAGAGTGCTCTGAGCGGCACCTCCCTTGATGGGGCAGCAGTACCCCCCCCCATTTAAAAACGTGTCTGACTCTTGTATAGGTAGGAGATTGCATCAGGAGTCAGATACCTTCAGGAGCAGTGGAATGATCCAACTAATCTTAACAATAGTTTTGATGTAAGGCATTCATTACAGGTGTGAAGTGAAAGTCAGTCCTAGGAGCTTATTAAAGTAAGGGATTTCCTCAACAAGAGAGCTATTCATTTCAACTGAGGCAGGCAATACGAGGGTCCGAGTGCTGGTGGTCAAAGGAGAGAAGGTTTTAGAGATGTTAAAAGGAACAAAACCCTCGTTTTCCTCCATTGCACCAAATGTCGGCTCGGATGAAAGAGAATCAGCAAGATATTGATCATCAACGAATGATCTCATAATATGATTTGGAAGATTATTGATGACAAAATAGGGAATAGGGTCGGCCCCTTGTTACTTGAGGCAAGATATTGATCATCAACGAATGATCTCATAATATGATTTGGAAGATTATTGATGACGAAATAGGGAATAGGGTCGGCCCCTTGTTACTTGAGGCATAATGGCATTGATCCTGTGTGCTTCCGGCTCCTACCCATCAACAACTACTTTTATAGACCGGAGAGAAAGATGGTTGCCAAACACTGCATAGCTAGCCAGCTTGTGAAATAAAAACCGTTGTGCCAAACTATCAAAGGCATTTTATATACCAAGAGCTATGACTCTAGAAATAAAGTCGACAGATTCACTGATCATGTGTTATATTACAGTCAGCAACTGTTTTGCCAAATAGCTTTTAGACCATGATCAAAGTATAGTATCTTTTCACCCGGCAGTCCTAGACGGAAGCAATTCCTATTTTTTTCCAATCAAGAATGCCTTCTTGGAGAGCTGTACATCTTTTATTGCCTCTTGGAGTGTATCGATACTCAAGGGCTGATTTGGATCAGTTTAGATCTCTGAAATTCCTATGAATTTTCAGAAAGAATGTGTTCACTATTTTCTCTGATAAATCTGATTAATTAATCACTTGTATTGAGAGTTCTAATAAAAAATTCCAATCGGGACCAAACAGCGAGTCATGATCAAAGTATAGTATCTGTTCAGACAAAACAGCGAGCCATGATACACTCCCGAGTTTGCCGCTGCCATTGCGCACAGAAATATATATTTCAATTGCTATCGACGAAAGAGATGTCCTCAAAGCAAAGTGGCCTTTAAAACTGTCCGCAACAGCTACAAATGGGTCATAGAAAATACATAAGAGTCCTATGTCTTAAACCTAAGCCTAAAACACCAGTGATAAGTCTAACCCTGAAACACCGGTGATAACCCTAACCCTAAAACACCGGTGATAAGTCTAACCCTAAACCAACGTTGATAAGTCTAACCCTAAAACACCAGTGATAAGTCGAACTCTAAAACACTGGTGGTAACCCTAACCCTAAAACACTGGTGATAAGTTTTATCCTAACCCTAAAACACCGGTGATAAGTCTAACCTTAACCCTAACCCTAAAACACTGGTGATAAGTCTAACCCTAACCCTTAAACACTGGTGATAAGTCTAACCCTAAAACACCGATGATAAGTCTAACACTTAAACACAAGTGATAAGTCTAACCCTAACCCTAAAACACCAGTGATAAGTCTAACCCTAACCCTAAAACACTGGTGATAAGTCTAACCCTAACTCTAAAACACCGATGATAAGTCTAACCCTTAAACACAAGTGATAAGTCTAACCCTAACTCTAAAACACCAGTGATAAGTCTAACCCTAACTCGAAAACACCGATGATAAGTCTAACTCTAAAACACCAGTGATAAGTCTAACCCTTACCCTAAAACACCAGTGATAAGTCTAACCCTAACTCTAAAACACCGATGATAAGTCTAACCCTTAAACACAAGTGATAAGTCTAACCCTAACTCTTAAACACCAGTGATAAGTCTAACCTTAACTCGAAAACACCGATGATAAGTCTAACTCTAAAACAGCAGTGATAAGTCTAACCCTAACCCTAAAACACCAGTGATAAGTCTAACCCTAACCCTAAAACACCAGTGATAAGTCTAACCCTTAAACACAAGTGATAAGTCTAACCCTAACCCTAAAACACCAGTGATAAGTCTAACCCTAACTCTAAAACACCGATGATAAGTCTAACCCTTAAACACAAGTGATAAGTCTAACCCTAACTCTTAAACACCAGTGATAAGTCTAACCCTAACTCGAAAACACCGATGATAAGTCTAACTCTAAAACACCAGTGATAAGTCTAACCCTTACCCTAAAACACCAGTGATAAGTCTAACCCTAACCCTAAAACACCAGTGATAAGTCTAACCCTAACCCTAAAACACCAGTGATAAGTCTAACCCTAACCCTAAAACACCGATGATAAGTCTTCTGTTTTTCAGTACAAATCGATCAGTTTCCTCTGCATCATGAGTAAATTGTTAAATCTGTGATAAATCAAGAAGTTGTCAATTACCTCAGCAAAATACTTAGTAACCAGCATTATAAACTGCTGACATGCTGACTGTTAATTACGATTTTTTTAACAAAAAAATAGATTTTACGATACTTGTTGCCTCGAAAGTGTGTTCATCCCAATTTCTTTTAATTAATTAGTCCATAATAAACTTAATCAATTAACAAAAAAAGGATTTTTGCCTGCAATAAATTTATCTTTATTTGTTTTTTAGATCCTCCCAATAAAGTTGTAATACATCAGATATCGCACTTGAAAGGAAATGTTTCCTCTTTGATTTGCGATGCTTCTGGTGGGTCTCCAGCAGTTTACACCTACTCATGGTCACCTGGGAATTATCCGCCTGAGAAGGAAATAAATATAAGTTTGAACGAAGTCTCCATTCGTGAACTCACATGCACAATGTTTCATAAGTGTGGGGGAGATACTCCTAAATCATCAACGATAGGTTTCTTTGGCGGAGGTAAGGTTAATTTTATTGGATTGGGCAATGTCTTTTATTTCAGTGAATATATTTTATGTAGTCAGACCCAAATAGCAATCCGTCTAACATATTGATTGTTTCTCCTTTCCACAATGTTATTGGCGCTCATAAATTTTGTGTCAGTTTTTTCTGAAAATACTTATTCCAACTAAGAAAAGTTTCTGAGTGGCAATTTGTCTCTTTTACTTATTGAATACATTTAAAGGAAAGTAATCATGTCATAAAAATATCTAAAGCAATAAAACAATTATATTTGTCTCTTTTACTTATTGAATACATTAAAAGGAAAGTAATCATGTCATAAAAATATCTAAAGCAATAAAACAATTATATTTGTCTCTTTTACTTATTGAATACATTAAAAGGAAAGTAATCATGTCATAAAAATATCTAAAGCAATAAAACAATTATATTTGTCTCTTTTACTTATTGAATACATTAAAAGGAAAGTAATCATGTCATAAAAATATCTAAAGCAATAAAACAATTATATTTGTCTCTTTTACTTATTGAATACATTAAAAGGAAAGTAATCATGTCATAAAAATATCTAAAGCAATAAAACAATTATATTTGTCTCTTTTACTTATTGAATACATTAAAAGGAAAGTAATCATGTCATAAAAATATCTAAAGCAATAAAACAATTATATTTGTCTCTTTTACTTATTGAATACATTAAAAGGAAAGTAATCATGTCATAAAAATATCTAAAGCAATAAAACAATTATATTTGTCTCTTTTACTTATTGAATACATTAAAAGGAAAGTAATCATGTCATAAAAATATCTAAAGCAATAAAACAATTATATTTGTCTCTTTTACTTATTGAATACATTAAAAGGAAAGTAATCATGTCATAAAAATATCTAAAGCAATAAAACAATTATATTTGTCTCTTTTACTTATTGAATACATTAAAAGGAAAGTAATCATGTCATAAAAATATCTAAAGCAATAAAACAATTATATTTGTCTCTTTTACTTATTGAATACATTAAAAGGAAAGTAATCATGTCATAAAAATATCTAAAGCAATAAAACAATTATATTTGTCTCTTTTACTTATTGAATACATTAAAAGGAAAGTAATCATGTCATAAAAATATCTAAAGCAATAAAACAATTATATTTGTCTCTTTTACTTATTGAATACATTAAAAGGAAAGTAATCATGTCATAAAAATATCTAAAGCAATAAAACAATTATATTTGTCTCTTTTACTTATTGAATACATTAAAAGGAAAGTAATCATGTCATAAAAATATCTAAAGCAATAAAACAATTATATTTTTAAATATTAAATGGAAATAATCATGCCATAAGTTATTTCCGTTCGATTGGAAAGAATAAATATCAAAAAAATAAAACCGCAATATTTTCAAACATTAATGGAAAGTAATCATGTTATAAGTTATTTTCCCTTGGATTTTGAAAGAATAAATATCTAAAAAAAAAAAATATTGAAATATTTATAAACATTAATGAGATTTAATCATGTCATAATTTATTTCCGTTAGATTCTGAAAGAATAAATATCTAAAAAAATAAAATTAAAATATTTTTCAACATTAAAGGGAAGTAATCATGTCATAAGTTATTTTCCCTTGAATTCTTAAAGAATAAATATCTAAAAATTAAAACCACTTCATTTATAAACATTAATGAGATTTAATCATGTCATAATTTATTTCTGCTGGATTTTGAAAGAATAAACATCTAAAAAAATAAAATTGAAATATTTATAAACATTAATGAGATTTAATAATGTCATAATTTATTTCTGCTAGATTTTGAAAGAATAAACATCTAAAAAAATAAAACTGCAATATTTTTAAACATTAAAGGGAAGTAATAATGTCATGAGTTATTTCCGTTGAATTCTGCAAGAATTAATATCTAAAAAAACAAAACTGCAATATTTTTAAACATTAAGAAAAGCAACTTCTTCAGAGCTGCTATTATTTTATTGAGGTTTGACATGTTCAATTTTTAGAGGTGCCACGATTTTACTGAAAGTTATACTATGATTCCCAAGTTCTAAATCAATGTTTGTTTTTTGTTTCAGATATTGAAGAGAGTGATGGGAGTGATGACAATATATGGGTAATACTGGCTCCTACGATTGCAGCACTTATTATTATTATTATATCTGGCGTAATTATTTATTTCAAATACCAAAGTTACTCAAGTAAGTTCACTTAGCTTTATATATATATATATATATATATATATATATATATATATATATATATATATATATATATATATATGCTTTTATATATATATATACATATATATGTATATATACATAATGTAAGAAAGGGAATATAAAATAAGGAAAAATCGATGGTTAAACCCCGAAGAAAAAGGAAATAATTGGAGGAACCAACAGAAAACGGTTATTGAAAATATATATCTTAATTTAGAAATATTTAGGTCAATATTAAAGCTGATGATGAATGATTAAAATACAAACAGCGAAAAACATACAATGCGTATATGTGGCGACGAGGACACATTGAGATCATTTAGAAAAAGAAAAGATATGATGCTGATAATTTGTACTGATTGCAATTTAGACTTTGTGTGCCTTGTTTTTTCATTGTTTTTGCTTTGTTTTATATTATTGTCACTGAAGATAGCCACACCAAGAAATAAATGCAAAGGAACATTTACATATATCTTGGTGTAAACCGAAACAAACACAATAGAACAAGAAATATTATCTGGTTCACTCACCCATATTCCCTCAATGTCAAATATAACATAGGTAAACAGTATCTCGAATTAATAGATAAACACTTTCTACCATCAAAATACATATATATACACATACATATATATAGGAAATCAAAATACATGCTTATTATAAAAAGAAAATATACTAAACATGAGTGTTAGATATTGGGCGAGTAAACACACTAGTATATACAATGGTTAGTTGAGAATAACAGGAAATGAAAGGTCAGCCGAGGTCAACTTGCTGTCAGTCTGGAAATCAAAATACATGCTTATTGTAAAAAGAAAAGATTCTAGATACGAGGTGTGACTGAAATGTGACAGGATTGGCATCACAAACAATTTATTTCAATTTCAAATAACGTTCAATATCAACAAATACTTGTCGAGGAATCTTCCTAATCAAATTCTGCCTTTCCCCCATCGTTTCTAACCTTTCCTCCATCGTTTTCAATCCTCTCATAATATTGTTTATCATCCAACTGACAATCTCATTAACCTTTATCCCGAGTGGCCTTTAGGCCTTGAAAAGTGGTGACTCATTAGTCTAAAATAACTTTGAAAAGATGCAACTGAAGATGCTCGGAGGTTACATCGGCCGAAACGTTGTGAAAATAACAACCAAGATGAGAATAGTAGTCCGAATAATCCAAATGATAGGAATTATCTCAAAAATGATAAAAACAAAGTTTTAGTTTTACCTTTTTCTTATGCCTCAAGATGTAAATAAGTATGTTTTGCTGCATCATCTCCTAAAACCAAAGAAACAAAGTTTTATTATAGAAAACAATTTTCTTTAAAGCAACAATGCTTGGTACTTCTATCGAACGTGAACCAGTTTCCATGAACTTCACGTCGGCAGCGTTCGTTCGGGCGGGCTACGAGAGATGACAAGGCGAATGGTGGCAGCCAATAACTTCGATACATAGCTGCGTCGTAATTTTTTCCAGTTTTATTTTCAAGAAAGATAGCAAATAACAAAACGTGCCACTTCTTACGGAATTCCAAACTCTACATTTAATGTTTGTACACCTCCATCAATACTTATCCGTTATTCCTTTTCTTTCTATCAACCGGCACATGTAATAACATTTCTCACATGTTTTTCAATTTCAATACGGATTAGAAAATTGTCGTCTGATTGGCTAATCGCTCGGCATCTCTCGGGTGTTTAACAGAAAATAAACATGCACTGGCTTTGATCAATTGCTTCTGTCGTTAATCAAGTTCGATACTGGTTAAAAAAATTGTCGTCTTGTAGCTGACAGCAGATTGGCTACTCCCTCAGTATCTCTCGGGTGTGTTTACGTAGCATGCCCGAACGCTGCCGAC
This sequence comes from Sepiola atlantica, assembly GCA_963556195.1. NCBI lineage: Eukaryota > Metazoa > Mollusca > Cephalopoda > Sepiida > Sepiolidae > Sepiola > Sepiola atlantica. The sequence goes on from OY744535.1 coordinate 97,197,748, forward strand.
GCAAAGTTCACGGAAACTGGTTCATGTTCGATAGAGGTACCCAATGTTTAATTTATCGAAACAAAGTTTTATTTCTACCTTTTTTTTGCGTCTCAAGATTTTCATAAGTAATTTTCCTTTGTTCATTTTCTAAAACAAGAAGAAAAAACTGACATTATTTTCAAGAAATTTATGAAAAATGCTTTTTATTATTCGTCAAAAAGTCAATAAAAATAAATAACAAAATTATATAAATTAAGTTCAATTACTTCAAATTAAAAAAACTATATTTGAGCGTGTTTTGTTGATGTCAAGAAGAAATGGATGTCTATCTTTCTGTATCCTTTCGGTTTGAGACAATGACCCAGGGAGGGGAGGGGGTCAAGAAAACTTAATTAATATTCTACCGTATCTGTTCTCTTCTTTCTTCCCCTTTCTGGTTTTAGGGGAACAAGTAGGCGATCAAAGCCACTACAACAACGAACTATAGGTTCTCAAGTTCAACTCAAAGATTATCACATCCCTGCAGACTACAAGATGGTTGTCACATGTCTCATAATCGCTAGCAGGCTTAAAAATATATATCTTTTTTTCCCTATCATTTGTTAGTGACCAATTACAACGGACAGTTCAAATTCTATTACATGTAACATGCGAACAATGAAGCCTTCAACTAACTTGATAAATGGCTGAACAATGCGGCAATGTACGAAGACGTGGTGCAACGTAACATCTTCCTCGCAGCAACGACCAGAAATAAGCAATCTGCTAAGCCAGTTAAATGAAGTTTTTTGCCGACCCAGAAAGCATTTCTTATCATAAGCCAAGCCAGAGATATCTCATCATTATCGCAGCAACGACCAGAAAAAAACAGTCTGCTAAGCCAGTTAAATGAAGCTTTTTGCCGACCCAGAAAGCATTTCTTATCATAAGCCAAGCCAGAGATATCTCATCATTATCGCAGCAACGACCAGAAAAAAACAGTCTGCTAAGCCAGTTAAATGAAGCTTTTTGCCGACCCAGAAAGCATTTCTTATCATAAGCCAAGCCAGAGATATCTCATCATTATCGCAGCAACGACCAGAAAAAAACAGTCTGCTAAGCCAGTTAAATGAAGCTTTTTGCCGACCCAGAAAGCATTTCTTATCATAAGCCAAGCCAGAGATATCTCATCATTATCGCAGCAACGACCAGAAAAAAACAGTCTGCTAAGCCAGTTAAATGAAGCTTTTTGCCGACCCAGAAAGCATTTCTTATCATAAGCCAAGCCAGAGATATCTCATCATTATCGCAGCAACGACCAGAAAAAAACAGTCTGCTAAGCCAGTTAAATGAAGCTTTTTGCCGACCCAGAAAGCATTTCTTATCATAAGCCAAGCCAGAGATATCTCATCATTATCGCAGCAACGACCAGAAAAAAACAGTCTGCTAAGCCAGTTAAATGAAGCTTTTTGCCGACCCAGAAAGCATTTCTTATCATAAGCCAAGCCAGAGATATCTCATCATTATCGCAGCAACGACCAGAAAAAAACAGTCTGCTAAGCCAGTTAAATGAAGCTTTTTGCCGACCCAGAAAGCATTTCTTATCATAAGCCAAGCCAGAGATATCTCATCATTATCGCAGCAACGACCAGAAAAAAACAGTCTGCTAAGCCAGTTAAATGAAGCTTTTTGCCGACCCAGAAAGCATTTCTTATCATAAGCCAAGCCAGAGATATCTCATCATTATCGCAGCAACGACCAGAAAAAAACAGTCTGCTAAGCCAGTTAAATGAAGCTTTTTGCCGACCCAGAAAGCATTTCTTATCATAAGCCAAGCCAGAGATATCTCATCATTATCGCAGCAACGACCAGAAAAAAACAGTCTGCTAAGCCAGTTAAATGAAGTATTTTGCTGACGCAGAGATATCTCATCATTATCGAAGCATCCTCCCCCAGGCGCCTAACGACAGATTGAGCGTAGCTCCTCACCTCACCAATATTATCATCCAGGAAGTGACCCGATTTAATGCCATTTAGGACAACAGCCGGTGCCAGAAAGGCTTTTTTTCATCTGTAAAAAGAACTTAAGGGTTCGTCGACATTCGCAATATAATGAGCATTCGTCTCAGGGTAACATGCCTCCCCCTCAACTGATTGCACACTTTTTAAAGCCGAAAAGGCTTTCTTATTGTCTTCTTTCTAGAAGTCACCGTTTCCCTCACCAGGTGTACACATTCGATCCAGATAAAATAGCCAGCGTGGTTTGACGAATCTCAATGCATGGTATACCTAGACTGCCTTTAGACGGATGAAGGAAGTAGATATCACTGAAAGGTGACATAGGAGAAGCGGATAGATGTGTGAACCACAGACCTCCACCCTCCCCGTTTAATGAAACATTTCTGCATACTGCAGCCACAACCGCTTTAAATATCTCCGACCAATATTTCTCCAGATGAAGACCAGCCACCAATGCACAAGCCCACAGACACTTATCACAGTTGATTTTGGCCTTTGCTACCGTTTCATACATTCTGATTTCTCTTCCGACGACTCTAATCCCAACACTGCTAGTAATAAGCACAGCAATGTCGTCGTCATCATAGGCAGAGTAATTGAACGTAGTGAAAGCACCTGTCAAAATAATTCCACGTAAGATCGGATTTCAGACACTCGATAAAAGTGTTTGTCACACCTCTGTAATATATATATATATATATATATATATATATATATATATATATATATATATATATATTACCATAGTGACATCACGGTAGGACTATTTCTTCAATCTCTAGCTTATGGACTTTCACTCGCTGCCTGCATTAATTTTCTTTCAGCCTTCTGGACTTCTGGATATATTTCCTAATTATGTTTTTTAAACTCTATAACCTGGTTGGATTGCATAGATTCAACAAAAAGTATGTTTTGGGGTTGATATATTTGATGTTATATATTTTTATGTATTGCTGTATATATTTTCAAAGTGTAATTTTTTGCCTGTAGTGATGTCACTATGGTAATGGTCCTCTGAGGAGAAGATTTATTTTTGAAAACTCATGAGCTAAGGACGTTAAGATACTTTGCTTGAACTTTGAATTTTAATAAAATTTGATTGACAACTTATTTTATTATTTCATTTTATATTATAATAATAAAGCTCTATCCAGAATATTGAGCTTCAGTTTTTATCCGGATGTTTTCACTAATTATAAGATATTAGTTGACGCTTATATCTTTTGTTGGAATACTTATATATATATATATAAGTATTTCTAATAATTGCTTTCCTATTTTATAAAATCAGTATTTTAGACATTTTTCTTCCTCATATTTCCCAACACCCCTTTCCCTACCCCCCTCTCTCTCTCAAATATATATATATATATATATATATATTATATAAATTGTATCAGCAACAAAAGTAACAACAACAATAATACCAACATTAAAAAGAACTGTTGCAAAAAAGAGGAAAATACGAAATAACAACTCATTAGTCAATGGAACAAAGTTTGATTTATAAGAACAAAGTTTGATTTATAAGAACAAAGTTTGATTTATAAGAACAAAGTTTTATTTATAAGAACAAAGTTTGATTTATAAGAACAGAGTTTTATTTATAGGAACAAAGTTTTATTTATAAGAACAAAGTTTGATTTATAAGAACAAAGTTTGATTTATAAGAACAAAGTTTGATTTATAGGAACAAAGTTTGATTTATAAGAACAAAGTTTGATTTATAAGAACAAAGATTGATTTATAAGAACAAAGTTTGATTTATAAGAACAAAGTTTGATTTATAAGAACAAAGTTTGATTTATAAGAACAAAGTTTTATTTATGAGAACAAAGGTTTATAAGAACAAAGTTTGATTTATAGGAACAAAGTTTGATTTATAAGAACAAAGTTTGATTTATAAGAACAAAGATTGATTTATAAGAACAAAGTTTTATTTATAAGAACAAAGTTTGATTTATAAGAACAAAGTTTGATTTATAAGAACAAAGTTTTATTTAAAAGAACAGAGTTTGATTTATAGGAACAAAGTTTGATTTATAAGAACAAAGTTTTATTTATAAGAACAAAGTTTTATTTATAAGAACAAAGATTGATTTATAAGAACAAAGATTGATTTATAAGAACAAAGTTTGATTTATAAGAACAAAGTTTGATTTATAAGAACAAAGATTGATTTATAAGAACAAAGTTTGATTTATAAGAACAAAGTTTGATTTATAAGAACAAAGTTTGATTTATAAGAACAAAGTTTTATTTATGAGAACAAAGGTTTATAAGAACAAAGTTTGATTTATAGGAACAAAGTTTGATTTATAAGAACAAAGTTTGATTTATAAGAACAAAGATTGATTTATAAGAACAAAGTTTTATTTATAAGAACAAAGTTTGATTTATAAGAACAAAGTTTGATTTATAAGAACAAAGTTTTATTTAAAAGAACAGAGTTTGATTTATAGGAACAAAGTTTGATTTATAAGAACAAAGTTTGATTTATAAGAACAAAGTTTTATTTATAAGAACAAAGTTTGATTTATAGGAACAAAGGTTTATTTATAAGAACAAAGGTTTATAGGAACAAAGTTTAATTTCTACCTTTTTGTAGCGCCTCGTGATTTTCATAAACATATTTTGCTGCTTCATCTTCTAAAATAAAAAATAAAAAAATGACATTATGTTAGGTTGTCCTAACAAACCAGATGGACCAAAGATAGCAGAGTTATCTCCCTTGGAAAAAGGAGAGCCGACGCCATGACAATTAAAAAGTAAACACAACTGCCTCACCATCAGACTTTATGCAAAACGGTGTTTTGTTAAATAGATTTGTTAAGGATTCTACTTCGTCCTTTGATCATTTTTCGGTTGTTATTAAACCGATAACAACGTCTAAACATCAGACTAACATTTACATTATTTAAAAGAAATTAATTTATTCAGGAAAAATACATTTCTTTATCTTTCGTCAAAATGTAAAAATTGAATTATTTTTACACTAACCAGGGGAAGTAAGTTTTATTTATAGAAACAAAATTTTATTTATAGAAACAAAATTTTATTTATATCTTCATCAATCCTTATCTGAAAAATTATAGAAAACAGTTTTATTTACAGAAACAAATTTTATATTTCTACCTTTTTGTAGCGCCTCTAAATATCCATGAGCATCTTCTAAAATCAAGAAAAAAATGAAATTATTTATCAGAAATTAATTTTTTTAGTAAAAATACATTTCTTTATCATTCGTCAAAATGTAAAAATTGAATTATTTTTACACTACCCAGGGGAAGTAAGTTTTATTTATAGAAAAAAAAATTTATTTATAGAAACAAAATTTTATTTATTGAAACAATTTTATTTATATCTTCATCAATCCTTATCCGAAAAATTATAGAAAACAGTTTTATTTACAGAAACAAATTTTATTTCTACCTTTTTGTTGCATCTCGAGACTGTCATAAGTAGTGTCATAAATATCTGAAAACAAAAAAAAATGGCATTATTTATGAGAAATGATTTTATTTAGGAACAACATTTTTTTAAATTTTTCATCAAAATGTCACTAAAAATAAATAACAAAATTAATATATTAAGTTCAATGGCTTTAAATTGAAAACTATATTTAAGTGTGTTTTATTGATGTCAAGAACAAAAAGATGAAATACTTAAAAACGTTTAAAAGCAATGATTATTTCAATCTTAGAAACAAGAAATGGAATTTTTATAAACTCATGATATTGTTGAGACATTTTCTCGGCCGTTGGGAGAAAATAGTTCTTAATAACAGGTACAACTGTATTATAATATAAATTCCTTTATTTATACAAACATAAACAGGAATTTATACTATATATATATATATATATATATATATAAATAAAATTAGAAATTTAAACACATTGAGGATATTTTAAGTAGGATGCTTCCCTTAAAGTAAATGTGTTATTGTGGTGACTGCAATGATTCTAGCTAAGATGACCAATTAAAATAAACAAACAATGACCAACTACTCCATTTTCGCCACAAATTTTGATGGTCTTGTGAGAAAGAAAGGGAGAGAGTGACAGGAGGGAGTGTGATAGACACGCTAAAAAATAAGGACTCGGTGGGGCTTAAATAACATATAATAAGATTGACTGCGGGACACTTTGGTGACCATCTTATCAATTGGAAATGTGATCGTGTTGGGCTTCACACTCACTGTATCTTAACCGCCTTCAGATTTTTATCTGTGGAGTTCTCTCAAAGATGATGTCTATCAAAATAATCTGCAGACGTTTCTTGAACTGAAGAGAACCATCAAGCACAAATCAGGACAGTGCCGATAAAGGGTTCTCTCAAAGATGATGTCTATCAAAATAATCTGCTGACGTTTCTTGAACTGAAGAGAACCATCAAGCACAAATCAGGACAGTGCCGATAAAGGGTTCTCTCAAAGATGATGTCTATCAAAATAATCTCCAGATGTTTCTTGAACTGAAGAGGACCATCAAGCACAAATCAGGACAGTGCCGATAAAGGATTCTCTCAAAAATGATGTCTATCAAAATAATCTGCAGACGTTTCTTGAACTGAAGAGAACCATCAAGCACAAATCAGGACAGTGCCGATAAAGGGTTCTCTCAAAGATGATGTCTATCAAAATAATCTGCAGACGTTTCTTGAACTGAAGAGAACCATCAAGCACAAATCAGGACAGTGCCGATAAAGGGTTCTCTCAAAGATGATGTCTATCAAAATAATCTGCAGACGTTTCTTGAACTGAAGAGAACCATCAAGCACAAATCAGGACAGTGCCGATAAAGGGTTCTCTCAAAGATGATGTCTATCAAAATAATCTCCAGATGTTTCTTGAACTAAAAAGAACCATCAAGCACAAATCAGGACAGTGCCGATAAAGGGTTCTCTCAAAGATGATGTCTATCAAAATAATCTGCAGACGTTTCTTGAACTGAAGAGAACCATCAAGCACAAATCAGGACAGTGCCGATAAAGGGTTCTCTCAAAGATGATGTCTATCAAAATAATCTGCTGACGTTTCTTGAACTGAAGAGAACCATCAAGCACAAATCAAGACAGTGCCGATAAAGGGTTCTCTCAAAGATGATGTCTATCAAAATAATCTGCAGACGTTTCTTGAACTGAAGAGGACCATCAAGTACAAATCAGGACAGTGCCGATAAAGGGTTCTCTCAAAGATGATGTCTATCAAAATAATCTGCTGACGTTTCTTGAACTGAAGAGAACCATCAAGCACAAATCAGGACAGTGCCGATAAAGGGTTCTCTCAAAGATGATGTCTATCCAAATAATCTCCAGATGTTTCTTGAACTGAAGAGGACCATCAAGCACAAATCAGGACAGTGCCGATAAAGGATTCTCTCAAAAATGATGTCTATCAAAATAATCTGCAGACGTTTCTTGAACTGAAGAGAACCATCAAGCACAAATCAGGACAGTGCCGATAAAGGGTTCTCTCAAAGATGATGTCTATCAAAATAATCTGCAGACGTTTCTTGAACTGAAGAGAACCATCAAGCACAAATCAGGACAGTGCCGATAAAGGGTTCTCTCAAAGATGATGTCTATCAAAATAATCTGCAGACGTTTCTTGAACTGAAGAGAACCATCAAGCACAAATCAGGACAGTGCCGATAAAGGGTTCTCTCAAAGATGATGTCTATCAAAATAATCTGCAGACGTTTCTTGAACTGAAGAGAACCATCAAGCACAAATCAGGACAGTGCCGATAAAGGGTTCTCTCAAAGATGATGTCTATCAAAATAATCTGCAGACGTTTCTTGAACTGAAGAGAACCATCAAGCACAAATCAGGACAGTGCCGATAAAGGGTTCTCTCAAAGATGATGTCTATCAAAATAATCTGCAGACGTTTCTTGAACTGAAGAGAACCATCAAGCACAAATCAGGACAGTGCCGATAAAGGGTTCTCTCAAAGATGATGTCTATCAAAATAATCTGCAGACGTTTCTTGAACTGAAGAGAACCATCAAGCACAAATCAGGACAGTGCCGATAAAGGGTTCTCTCAAAGATGATGTCTATCAAAATAATCTGCTGACGTTTCTTGAACTGAAGAGAACCATCAAGCACAAATCAGGACAGTGCCGATAAAGGGTTCTCTCAAAGATGATGTCTATCAAAATAATCTGCTGACGTTTCTTGAACTGAAGAGAACCATCAAGCACAAATCAGGACAGTGCCGATAAAGGGTTCTCTCAAAGATGATGTCTATCAAAATAATCTGCAGACGTTTCTTGAACTGAAGAGAACCATCAAGCACAAATCAGGACAGTGCCGATAAAGGGTTCTCTCAAAAATGATGTCTATCAAAATAATCTGCAGACGTTTCTTGAACTGAAGAGAACCATCAAGCACAAATCAGGACAGTGCCGATAAAGGGTTCTCTCAAAGATGATGTCTATCAAAATAATCTGCAGACGTTTCTTGAACTGAAGAGAACTATCAAGCACAAATCAGGACAGTGCCGATAAAGGGTTCTCTCAAAGATGATGTCTATCAAAATAATCTGCAGACGTTTCTTGAACTGAAGAGAACCATCAAGCACAAATCAGGACAGTGCCGATAAAGGGTTCTCTCAAAGATGATGTCTATCAAAAAGTATCTGCAGACGTTTCTTGAACTGAAGAGAACCATCAAGCACAAATCAGGACAGTGCCGATAAAGGGTTCTCTCAAAGATGATGTCTATCAAAATAATCTGTAGACGTTTCTTGAACTGAAGAGAACCATCAAGCACAAATCAGGACAGTGCCGATAAAGGGTTCTCTCAAAGATGATGTCTATCAAAATAATCTGCTGACGTTTCTTGAACTGAAGAGAACCATCAAGCACAAATCAGGACAGTGCCGATAAAGGGTTCTCTCAAAGATGATGTCTATCCAAATAATCTCCAGATGTTTCTTGAACTGAAGAGGACCATCAAGCACAAATCAGGACAGTGCCGATAAAGGATTCTCTCAAAAATGATGTCTATCAAAATAATCTGCAGACGTTTCTTGAACTGAAGAGAACCATCAAGCACAAATCAGGACAGTGCCGATAAAGGGTTCTCTCAAAGATGATGTCTATCAAAATAATCTGCAGACGTTTCTTGAACTGAAGAGAACCATCAAGCACAAATCAGGACAGTGCCGATAAAGGGTTCTCTCAAAGATGATGTCTATCAAAATAATCTGCGGACGTTTCTTGAACTGAAGAGAACAATCAAGCACAAATCAGGACAGTGCCGATATAGGGTTCTCTCAAAGATGATGTCTATCAAAATAATCTGCGGACGTTTCTTGAACTGAAGAGAACAATCAAGCACAAATCAGGACAGTGCCGATAAAGGGTTCTCTCAAAAATGATGTCTATCAAAATAATCTGCAGACGTTTCTTGAACTGAAGAGAACCATCAAGCACAAATCAGGACAGTGCCGATAAAGGGTTCTCCTAAAGATGATGTCTATCAAAATAATCTGCAGACGTTTCTTGAACTGAAGAGAACCATCAAGCACAAATCAGGACAGTGCCGATAAAGGGTTCTCTCAAAGATGATGTCTATCAAAATAATCTGCAGACGTTTCTTGAACTGAAGAGGACCATCAAGCACAAATCAGGACAGTGCCGATATAGGGTTCTCTCAAAGATGATGTCTATCAAAATAATCTGCAGACGTTTCTTGAACTGAAGAGGACCATCAAGCACAAATCAGGACAGTGCCGATAAAGGGTTCTCTCAAAGATGATGTCTATCAAAATAATCTGCAGACGTTTCTTGAACTGAAGAGGACCATCAAGCACAAATCAGTACAGTGCCGATATAGGGTTCTCTCAAAGATGATGTCTATCAAAATAATCTGCAGACGTTTCTTGAACTGAAGAGGACCATCAAGCACAAATCAGGACAGTGCCGATAAAGGGTTCTCTCAAAGATGATGTCTATCAAAATAATCTGCAAACGTTTCTTGAACTGAAGATGGCCATCAAGCACAAATCAGGACAGTGCCGATAAAGGGTTCTCTCAAAGATGATGTCTATCAAAATAATCTGCAGACGTTTCTTGAACTGAAGAGGACCATCAAGCACAAATCAGGACAGTGCCGATATAGGGTTCTCTCAAAGATGATGTCTATCAAAATAATCTGCAGACGTTTCTTGAACTGAAGAGGACCATCAAGCACAAATCAGGACAGTGCCGATAAAGGGTTCTCTCAAAGATGATGTCTATCAAAATAATCTGCAGACGTTTCTTGAACTGAAGAGGACCATCAAGCACAAATCAGGACAGTGCCGATAAAGGGTTCTCTCAAAGATGATGTCTATCAAAATAATCTGCAGACGTTTCTTGAACTGAAGAGGACCATCAAGCACAAATCAGGACAGTGCCGATAAAGGGTTCTCTCAAAGATGATGTCTATCAAAATAATCTGCAGACGTTTCTTGAACTGAAGAGGACCATCAAGCACAAATCAGGACAGTGCCGATAAAGGGTTCTCTCAAAGATGATGTCTATCAAAATAATCTGCAGACGTTTCTTGAACTGAAGAGGACCATCAAGCACAAATCAGGACAGTGCCGATAAAGGGTTCTCTCAAAGATGATGTCTATCAAAATAATCTGCAGACGTTTCTTGAACTGAAGAGGACCATCAAGCACAAATCAGGACAGTGCCGATAAAGGGTTCTCTCAAAGATGATGTCTATCAAAATAATCTGCAGATGTTTCTTGAACTGAAGAGGACCATCAAGCACAAATCAGGACAGTGCCGATATAGGGTTCTCTCAAAGATGATGTCTATCAAAATAATCTGCAGACGTTTCTTGAACTGAAGAGGACCATCAAGCACAAATCAGGACAGTGCCGATAAAGGGTTCTCTCAAAGATGATGTCTATCAAAATAATCTGCAGACGTTTCTTGAACTGAAGAGGACCATCAAGCACAAATCAGGACAGTGCCGATAAAGGGTTCTCTCAAAGATGATGTCTATCAAAATAATCTGCAGACGTTTCTTGAACTGAAGAGGACCATCAAGCACAAATCAGGACAGTGCCGATAAAGGGTTCTCCTAAAGATGATGTCTATCAAAATAATCTGCAGACGTTTCTTGAACTGAAGAGGACCATCAAGCACAAATCAGGACAGTGCCGATAAAGGGTTCTCTCAAAGATGATGTCTATCAAAATAATCTGCAGACGTTTCTTGAACTGAAGAGGACCATCAAGCACAAATCAGGACAGTGCCGATATAGGGTTCTCTCAAAGATGATGTCTATCAAAATAATCTGCAGACGTTTCTTGAACTGAAGAGGACCATCAAGCACAAATCAGGACAGTGCCGATAAAGGGTTCTCTCAAAGATGATGTCTATCAAAATAATCTGCAGACGTTTCTTGAACTGAAGAGGACCATCAAGCACAAATCAGGACAGTGCCGATAAAGGGTTCTCTCAAAGATGATGTCTATCAAAATAATCTGCAGACGTTTCTTGAACTGAAGAGGACCATCAAGCACAAATCAGGACAGTGCCGATAAAGGGTTCTCTCAAAGATGATGTCTAGCAAAATAATCTGCTGACGTTTCTTGAACTGAAGAGGACCATCAAGCACAAATCAGGACAGTGCCGATAAAGGGTTCTCTCAAAGATGATGTCTAGCAAAATAATCTGCAGACGTTTCTTGAACTGAAGAGGACCATCAAGCACAAATCAGGACAGTGCCGATAAAGGGTTCTCTCAAAGATGATGTCTAGCAAAATAATCTGCAGACGTTTCTTGAACTGAAGAGGACCATCAAGCACAAATCAGGACAGTGCCGATAAAGGGTTCTCTCAAAGATGATGTCTATCAAAATAATCTGCAGACGTTTCTTGAACTGAAGAGGACCATCAAGCACAAATCAGGACAGTGCCGATAAAGGGTTCTCTCAAAGATGATGTCTATCAAAATAATCTGCAGACGTTTCTTGAACTGAAGAGGACCATCAAGCACAAATCAGGACAGTGCCGATATAGGGTTCTCTCAAAGATGATGTCTATCAAAATAATCTGCAGACGTTTCTTGAACTGAAGAGGACCATCAAGCACAAATCAGGACAGTGCCGATAAAGGGTTCTCTCAAAGATGATCTCTATCAAAATAATCTGCAGACGTTTCTTGAACTGAAGAGGACCATCAAGCACAAATCAGGACAGTGCCGATAAAGGGTTCTCTCAAAGATGATGTCTAGCAAAATAATCTGCTGACGTTTCTTGAACTGAAGAGGACCATCAAGCACAAATCAGGACAGTGCCGATAAAGGGTTCTCTCAAAGATGATGTCTATCAAAATAATCTGCTGACGTTTCTTGAACTGAAGAGGACCATCAAGCACAAATCAGGACAGTGCCGATAAAGGGTTCTCTCAAAGATGATGTCTAGCAAAATAATCTGCAGATGTTTCTTTAACTGAAGAGGACCATCAAGCACAAATCAGGACAGTGCCGATAAAGGGTTCTCTCAAAGATGATGTCTAGCAAAATAATCTGCAGACGTTTCTTGAACTGAAGAGGACCATCAAGCACAAATCAGGACAGTGCCGATAAAGGGTTCTCTCAAAGATGATGTCTATCAAAATAATCTTCAGACGTTTCTTGAACTGAAGAGGACCATCAAGCACAAATCAGGACAGTGCCGATAAAGGGTTCTCTCAAAGATGATGTCTATCAAAATAATCTGCAGACGTTTATTGAACTGAAGAGGACCATCAAGCACAAATCAGGACAGTGCCGATAAAGGGTTCTCTCAAAGATGATGTCTATCAAAATAATCTGCAGACGTTTCTTGAACTGAAGAGGACCATCAAGCACAAATCAGGACAGTGCCGATAAAGGGTTCTCTCAAAGATGATGTCTATCAAAATAATCTGCAGACGTTTCTTGAACTGAAGAGGACCATCAAGCACAAATCAGGACAGTGCCGATATAGGGTTCTCTCAAAGATGATGTCTATCAAAATAATCTGCAGACGTTTCTTGAACTGAAGAGGACCATCAAGCACAAATCAGGACAGTGCCGATAAAGGGTTCTCTCAAAGATGATGTCTATCAAAATAATCTGCAGACGTTTCTTGAACTGAAGAGGACCATCAAGCACAAATCAGGACAGTGCCGATATAGGGTTCTCTCAAAGATGATGTCTATCAAAATAATCTGCAGACGTTTCTTGAACTGAAGAGGACCATCAAGCACAAATCAGGACAGTGCCGATAAAGGGTTCTCTCAAAGATGATGTCTATCAAAATAATCTGCAGACGTTTCTTTAACTGAAGAGGACCATCAAGCACAAATCAGGACAGTGCCGATAAAGGGTTCTCTCAAAGATGATGTCTATCAAAATAATCTGCAGACGTTTCTTTAACTGAAGAGGACCATCAAGCACAAATCAGGACAGTGCCGATAAAGGCTTCTCTCAAAGATGATGTCTATCAAAATAATCTGCAGACGTTTCTTTAACTGAAGAGGACCATCAAGCACAAATCAGGACAGTGCCGATAAAGGGTTCTCTCAAAGGTAATGTCTAGCAAAATAATCTGCTGACGTTTCTTGAACTGAAGAGGACCATCAAGCACAAATCAGGACAGTGCCGATAAAGGGTTCTCTCAAAGATGATGTCTATCAAAATAATCTGCTGACGTTTCTTTAACTGAAGAGGACCATCAAGCACAAATCAGGACAGTGCCGATAAAGGGTTCTCTCAAAGGTAATGTCTAGCAAAATAATCTGCTGACGTTTCTTGAACTGAAGAGGACCATCAAGCACAAATCAGGACAGTGCCGATAAAGGGTTCTCTCAAAGATGATGTCTATCAAAATAATCTGCAGACGTTTCTTTAACTGAAGAGGACCATCAAGCACAAATCAGGACAGTGCCGATAAAGGGTTCTCTCAAAGGTAATGTCTAGCAAAATAATCTGCTGACGTTTCTTGAACTGAAGAGGACCATCAAGCACAAATCAGGACAGTGCCGATAAAGGGTTCTCTCAAAGATGATGTCTATCAAAATAATCTGCAGACGTTTCTTGAACTGAAGAGGACCATCAAGCACAAATCAGGACAGTGCCGATAAAGGGTTCTCTCAAAGATGATGTCTATCAAAATAATCTGCAGACGTTTCTTTAACTGAAGAGGACCATCAAGCACAAATCAGGACAGTGCCGATAAAGGGTTCTCTCAAAGATCATGTCTATCAAAATAATCTGCAGACGTTTCTTGAACTGAAGAGGACCATCAAGCACAAATCAGGACAGTGCCGATAAAGGGTTCTCTCAAAGATGATGTCTATCAAAATAATCTGCAGACGTTTCTTTAACTGAAGAGGACCATCAAGCACAAATCAGGACAGTGCCGATAAAGGGTTCTCTCAAAGGTAATGTCTAGCAAAATAATCTGCTGACGTTTCTTGAACTGAAGAGGACCATCAAGCACAAATCAGGACAGTGCCGATAAAGGGTTCTCTCAAAGATGATGTCTATCAAAATAATCTGCAGACGTTTCTTGAACTGAAGAGGACCATCAAGCACAAATCAGGACAGTGCCGATAAAGGGTTCTCTCAAAGATGATGTCTATCAAAATAATCTGCAGACGTTTCTTTAACTGAAGAGGACCATCAAGCACAAATCAGGACAGTGCCGATAAAGGGTTCTCTCAAAGATGATGTCTATCAAAATAATCTGCAGACGTTTCTTTAACTGAAGAGGACCATCAAGCACAAATCAGGACAGTGCCGATAAAGGGTTCTCTCAAAGATCATGTCTATCAAAATAATCTGCAGACGTTTCTTTAACTAAAGAGGACCATCAAGCACAAATCAGGACAGTGCCGATAAAGGGTTCTCTCAAAGATCATGTCTATCAAAATAATCTGCAGACGTTTCTTTAACTAAAGAGGACCATCAAGCACAAATCAGGACAGTGCCGATAAAGGGTTCTCTCAAAGATCATGTCTATCAAAATAATCTGCAGACGTTTCTTTAACTAAAGAGGACCATCAAGCACAAATCAGGACAGTGCCGATAAAGGGTTCTCTCAAAGATCATGTCTATCAAAATAATCTGCAGACGTTTCTTTAACTAAAGAGGACCATCAAGCACAAATCAGGACAGTGCCGATAAAGGGTTCTCTCAAAGATCATGTCTATCAAAATAATCTGCAGACGTTTCTTGAACTGAAGAGGACCATCAAGCACAAATCAGGACAGTGCCGATAAAGGGTTCTCTCAAAGATGATGTCTATCAAAATAATCTGTGGACGTTTCTTGAACTGAAGAGGATCATCAAGCACAAATCAGGACAGTGCCGATAAAGGGTTCTCTCAAAGATGATGTCTATCAAAATAATCTGTGGACGTTTCTTGAACTGAAGAGGACCATCAAGCACAAATCAGGACAGTGCCGATAAAGGGTTCTCTCAAAGATGATGTCTATCAAAATAATCTGTGGACGTTTCTTGAACTGAAGAGGACCATCAAGCACAAATCAGGACAGTGCCGATAAAGGGTTCTCTCAAAGATGATGTCTATCAAAATAATCTGTGGACGTTTCTTTAACTGAAGAGGACCATCAAGCACAAATCAGGACAGTGCCGATAAAGGGTTCTCTCAAAGATCATGTCTATCAAAATAATCTGTGGACGTTTCTTTAACTGAAGAGGACCATCAAGCACAAATCAGGACAGTGCCGATAAAGGGTTCTCTCAAAGATGATGTCTATCAAAATAATCTGTGGACGTTTCTTTAACTGAAGAGGACCATCAAGCACAAATCAGGACAGTGCCGATAAAGGGTTCTCTCAAAGATCATGTCTATCAAAATAATCTGCAGACGTTTCTTTAACTAAAGAGGACCATCAAGCACAAATCAGGACAGTGCCGATAAAGGGTTCTCTCAAAGATCATGTCTATCAAAATAATCTGCAGACGTTTCTTGAACTGAAGAGGACCATCAAGCACAAATCAGGACAGTGCCGATAAAGGGTTCTCTCAAAGATGATGTCTATCAAAATAATCTGTGGACGTTTCTTGAACTGAAGAGGATCATCAAGCACAAATCAGGACAGTGCCGATAAAGGGTTCTCTCAAAGATGATGTCTATCAAAATAATCTGTGGACGTTTCTTGAACTGAAGAGGACCATCAAGCACAAATCAGGACAGTGCCGATAAAGGGTTCTCTCAAAGATGATGTCTATCAAAATAATCTGTGGACGTTTCTTGAACTGAAGAGGATCATCAAGCACAAATCAGGACAGTGCCGATAAAGGGTTCTCTCAAAGATGATGTCTATCAAAATAATCTGTGGACGTTTCTTGAACTGAAGAGGACCATCAAGCACAAATCAGGACAGTGCCGATAAAGGGTTCTCTCAAAGATGATGTCTATCAAAATAATCTGTGGACGTTTCTTGAACTGAAGAGGACCATCAAGCACAAATCAGGACAGTGCCGATAAAGGGTTCTCTCAAAGATGATGTCTATCAAAATAATCTGTGGACGTTTCTTGAACTGAAGAGGACCATCAAGCACAAATCAGGACAGTGCCGATAAAGGGTTCTCTCAAAGATGATGTCTATCAAAATAATCTGTGGACGTTTCTTGAACTGAAGAGGATCATCAAGCACAAATCAGGACAGTGCCGATAAAGGGTTCTCTCAAAGATGATGTCTATCAAAATAATCTGTGGACGTTTCTTGAACTGAAGAGGACCATCAAGCACAAATCAGGACAGTGCCGATAAAGGGTTCTCTCAAAGATGATGTCTATCAAAATAATCTGTGGACGTTTCTTGAACTGAAGAGGACCATCAAGCACAAATCAGGACAGTGCCGATAAAGGGTTCTCTCAAAGATGATGTCTATCAAAATAATCTGTGGACGTTTCTTGAACTGAAGAGGATCATCAAGCACAAATCAGGACAGTGCCGATAAAGGGTTCTCTCAAAGATGATGTCTATCAAAATAATCTGCAGACGTTTCTTGAACTGAAGAGGACCATCAAGCACAAATCAGGACAGTGCCGATAAAGGGTTCTCTCAAAGATGATGTCTATCAAAATAATCTGCAGACGTTTCTTTAACTGAAGAGGAC
The DNA here is from genome assembly GCA_963556195.1 of Sepiola atlantica. Taxonomy (NCBI): domain Eukaryota; kingdom Metazoa; phylum Mollusca; class Cephalopoda; order Sepiida; family Sepiolidae; genus Sepiola; species Sepiola atlantica. The sequence continues at coordinate 97,214,856 of OY744535.1, forward strand.
CATCAAGCACAAATCAGGACAGTGCCGATAAAGGGTTCTCTCAAAGATCATGTCTATCAAAATAATCTGCAGACGTTTCTTTAACTAAAGAGGACCATCAAGCACAAATCAGGACAGTGCCGATAAAGGGTTCTCTCAAAGATCATGTCTATCAAAATAATCTGCAGACGTTTCTTGAACTGAAGAGGACCATCAAGCACAAATCAGGACAGTGCCGATAAAGGGTTCTCTCAAAGGTAATGTCTAGCAAAATAATCTGCTGACGTTTCTTGAACTGAAGAGGACCATCAAGCACAAATCAGGACAGTGCCGATAAAGGGTTCTCTCAAAGATGATGTCTAGCAAAATAATCTGCTGACGTTTCTTGAACTGAAGAGGACCATCAAGCACAAATCAGGACAGTGCCGATAAAGGGTTCTCTCAAAGATGATGTCTATCAAAATAATCTGCAGACGTTTCTTGAACTGAAGAGGACCATCAAGCACAAATCAGGACAGTGCCGATAAAGGGTTCTCTCAAAGGTAATGTCTAGCAAAATAATCTGCTGACGTTTCTTGAACTGAAGAGGACCATCAAGCACAAATCAGGACAGTGCCGATAAAGGGTTCTCTCAAAGATGATGTCTATCAAAATAATCTGCAGACGTTTCTTTAACTGAAGAGGACCATCAAGCACAAATCAGGACAGTGCCGATAAAGGGTTCTCTCAAAGGTAATGTCTAGCAAAATAATCTGCTGACGTTTCTTGAACTGAAGAGGACCATCAAGCACAAATCAGGACAGTGCCGATAAAGGGTTCTCTCAAAGATGATGTCTATCAAAATAATCTGCAGACGTTTCTTTAACTGAAGAGGACCATCAAGCACAAATCAGGACAGTGCCGATAAAGGGTTCTCTCAAAGGTAATGTCTAGCAAAATAATCTGCTGACGTTTCTTGAACTGAAGAGGACCATCAAGCACAAATCAGGACAGTGCCGATAAAGGGTTCTCTCAAAGATGATGTCTATCAAAATAATCTGCAGACGTTTCTTTAACTGAAGAGGACCATCAAGCACAAATCAGGACAGTGCCGATAAAGGGTTCTCTCAAAGATGATGTCTATCAAAATAATCTGCAGACGTTTCTTTAACTGAAGAGGACCATCAAGCACAAATCAGGACAGTGCCGATAAAGGGTTCTCTCAAAGATGATGTCTATCAAAATAATCTGCAGACGTTTCTTGAACTGAAGAGGACCATCAAGCACAAATCAGGACAGTGCCGATAAAGGGTTCTCTCAAAGATGATGTCTATCAAAATAATCTGCAGACGTTTCTTTAACTGAAGAGGACCATCAAGCACAAATCAGGACAGTGCCGATAAAGGGTTCTCTCAAAGGTAATGTCTATCAAAATAATCTGCAGACGTTTCTTTAACTGAAGAGGACCATCAAGCACAAATCAGGACAGTGCCGATAAAGGGTTCTCTCAAAGATGATGTCTATCAAAATAATCTGCAGACGTTTCTTTAACTGAAGAGGACCATCAAGCACAAATCAGGACAGTGCCGATAAAGGGTTCTCTCAAAGATGCCGTCTATCAAAATAATAAGCAGACGTTTCTTGAACTGAAGAGGACCATCAAGCACAAATCAGGACAGTGCCGATAAAGGGTTCTCTCAAAGATGATGTCTATCAAAATAATCTGCAGACGTTTCTTTAACTGAAGAGGACCATCAAGCACAAATCAGGACAGTGCCGATAAAGGGTTCTCTCAAAGATGATGTCTATCAAAATAATCTGCAGACGTTTCTTTAACTGAAGAGGACCATCAAGCACAAATCAGGACAGTGCCGATAAAGGGTTCTCTCAAAGATGCCGTCTATCAAAATAATAAGCAGACGTTTCTTGAACTGAAGAGGACCATCAAGCACAAATCAGGACAGTGCCGATAAAGGGTTCTCTCAAAGATGATGTCTATCAAAATAATCTGCAGACGTTTCTTTAACTGAAGAGGACCATCAAGCACAAATCAGGACAGTGCCGATAAAGGGTTCTCTCAAAGGTAATGTCTATCAAAATAATCTGCAGACGTTTCTTGAACTGAAGAGGACCATCAAGCACAAATCAGGACAGTGCCGATAAAGGGTTCTCTCAAAGGTAATGTCTAGCAAAATAATCTGCTGACGTTTCTTGAACTGAAGAGGACCATCAAGCACAAATCAGGACAGTGCCGATAAAGGGTTCTCTCAAAGGTAATGTCTAGCAAAATAATCTGCTGACGTTTCTTGAACTGAAGAGGACCATCAAGCACAAATCAGGACAGTGCCGATAAAGGGTTCTCTCAAAGGTAATGTCTATCAAAATAATCTGCAGACGTTTCTTGAACTGAAGAGGACCATCAAGCACAAATCAGGACAGTGCCGATAAAGGGTTCTCTCAAAGGTAATGTCTAGCAAAATAATCTGCTGACGTTTCTTGAACTGAAGAGGACCATCAAGCACAAATCAGGACAGTGCCGATAAAGGGTTCTCTCAAAGGTAATGTCTATCAAAATAATCTGCAGACGTTTCTTTAACTGAAGAGGACCATCAAGCACAAATCAGGACAGTGCCGATAAAGGGTTCTCTCAAAGATGATGTCTATCAAAATAATCTGCAGACGTTTCTTTAACTGAAGAGGACCATCAAGCACAAATCAGGACAGTGCCGATAAAGGGTTCTCTCAAAGATGCCGTCTATCAAAATAATAAGCAGACGTTTCTTGAACTGAAGAGGACCATCAAGCACAAATCAGGACAGTGCCGATAAAGGGTTCTCTCAAAGATGATGTCTATCAAAATAATCTGCAGACGTTTCTTTAACTGAAGAGGACCATCAAGCACAAATCAGGACAGTGCCGATAAAGGGTTCTCTCAAAGGTAATGTCTAGCAAAATAATCTGCTGACGTTTCTTGAACTGAAGAGGACCATCAAGCACAAATCAGGACAGTGCCGATAAAGGGTTCTCTCAAAGGTAATGTCTATCAAAATAATCTGCAGACGTTTCTTGAACTGAAGAGGACCATCAAGCACAAATCAGGACAGTGCCGATAAAGGGTTCTCTTAAAGGTAATGTCTAGCAAAATAATCTGCTGACGTTTCTTGAACTGAAGAGGACCATCAAGCACAAATCAGGACAGTGCCGATAAAGGGTTCTCTCAAAGGTAATGTCTATCAAAATAATCTGCAGACGTTTCTTTAACTGAAGAGGACCATCAAGCACAAATCAGGACAGTGCCGATAAAGGGTTCTCTCAAAGATGATGTCTATCAAAATAATCTGCAGACGTTTCTTTAACTGAAGAGGACCATCAAGCACAAATCAGGACAGTGCCGATAAAGGGTTCTCTCAAAGATGCCGTCTATCAAAATAATAAGCAGACGTTTCTTGAACTGAAGAGGACCATCAAGCACAAATCAGGACAGTGCCGATAAAGGGTTCTCTCAAAGATGATGTCTATCAAAATAATCTGCAGACGTTTCTTTAACTGAAGAGGACCATCAAGCACAAATCAGGACAGTGCCGATAAAGGGTTCTCTCAAAGGTAATGTCTAGCAAAATAATCTGCTGACGTTTCTTGAACTGAAGAGGACCATCAAGCACAAATCAGGACAGTGCCGATAAAGGGTTCTCTCAAAGGTAATGTCTATCAAAATAATCTGCAGACGTTTCTTGAACTGAAGAGGACCATCAAGCACAAATCAGGACAGTGCCGATAAAGGGTTCTCTCAAAGGTAATGTCTAGCAAAATAATCTGCTGACGTTTCTTGAACTGAAGAGGACCATCAAGCACAAATCAGGACAGTGCCGATAAAGGGTTCTCTCAAAGGTAATGTCTATCAAAATAATCTGCAGACGTTTCTTTAACTGAAGAGGACCATCAAGCACAAATCAGGACAGTGCCGATAAAGGGTTCTCTCAAAGATGATGTCTATCAAAATAATCTGCAGACGTTTCTTTAACTGAAGAGGACCATCAAGCACAAATCAGGACAGTGCCGATAAAGGGTTCTCTCAAAGATGCCGTCTATCAAAATAATAAGCAGACGTTTCTTGAACTGAAGAGGACCATCAAGCACAAATCAGGACAGTGCCGATAAAGGGTTCTCTCAAAGATGATGTCTATCAAAATAATCTGCAGACGTTTCTTTAACTGAAGAGGACCATCAAGCACAAATCAGGACAGTGCCGATAAAGGGTTCTCTCAAAGGTAATGTCTATCAAAATAATCTGCAGACGTTTCTTGAACTGAAGAGGACCATCAAGCACAAATCAGGACAGTTCCGATAAAGGGTTCTCTCAAAGGTAATGTCTAGCAAAATAATCTGCTGACGTTTCTTGAACTGAAGAGGACCATCAAGCACAAATCAGGACAGTGCCGATAAAGGGTTCTCTCAAAGATGATGTCTAGCAAAATAATCTGCAGATGTTTCTTTAACTGAAGAGGACCATCAAGCACAAATCAGGACAGTGCCGATAAAGGGTTCTCTCAAAGATGATGTCTATCAAAATAATCTGCTGACGTTTCTTTAACTGAAGAGGACCATCAAGCACAAATCAGGACAGTGCCGATAAAGGGTTCTCTCAAAGGTAATGTCTATCAAAATAATCTGCAGACGTTTCTTGAACTGAAGAGGACCATCAAGCACAAATCAGGACAGTGCCGATAAAGGGTTCTCTCAAAGATGATGTCTAGCAAAATAATCTGCTGACGTTTCTTTAACTGAAGAGGACCATCAAGCACAAATCAGGACAGTGCCGATAAAGGGTTCTCTCAAAGATGATGTCTATCAAAATAATCTGCTGACGTTTCTTGAACTGAAGAGGACCATCAAGCACAAATCAGGACAGTGGCGATAAAGGGTTCTCTCAAAGGTAATGTCTAGTAAAATAATCTGCAGATGTTTCTTTAACTGAAGAGGACCATCAAGCACAAATCAGGACAGTGCCGATAAAGGGTTCTCTCAAAGGTAATGTCTAGCAAAATAATCTGCAGATGTTTCTTTAACTGAAGAGGACCATCAAGCACAAATCAGGACAGTGCCGATAAAGGGTTCTCTCAAAGATGATGTCTAGCAAAATAATCTGCTGACGTTTCTTGAACTGAAGAGGACCATCAAGCACAAATCAGGACAGTGCCGATAAAGGGTTCTCTCAAAGATGATGTCTATCAAAATAATCTGCTGACGTTTCTTGAACTGAAGAGGACCATCAAGCACAAATCAGGACAGTGCCGATAAAGGGTTCTCTCAAAGATGATGTCTATCAAAATAATCTGCTTACGTTTCTTGAACTGAAGAGGACCATCAAGCACAAATCAGGACAGTGGCGATAAAGGGTTCTCTCAAAGATGATGTCTATCAAAATAATCTGCTTACGTTTCTTGAACTGAAGAGGACCATCAAGCACAAATCAGGACAGTGCCGATAAAGGGTTCTCTCAAAGATGATGTCTATCAAAATAATCTGCTGACGTTTCTTGAACTGAAGAGGACCATCAAGCACAAATCAGGACAGTGCCGATAAAGGGTTCTCTCAAAGATGATGTCTATCAAAATAATCTGCTGACGTTTCTTGAACTGAAGAGGACCATCAAGCACAAATCAGGACAGTGCCGATAAAGGGTTCTCTCAAAGATGATGTCTAGCAAAATAATCTGCTTACGTTTCTTGAACTGAAGAGGACCATCAAGCACAAATCAGGACAGTGGCGATAAAGGGTTCTCTCAAAGATGATGTCTATCAAAATAATCTGCTTACGTTTCTTGAACTGAAGAGGACCATCAAGCACAAATCAGGACAGTGGCGATAAAGGGTTCTCTCAAAGATGATGTCTATCAAAATAATCTGCTGACGTTTCTTGAACTGCCCAAATCAGAGAAGGGCCTCGTATCCACGTGTGCTTATCATTAAATGGAGATAAAACAGAGACTGTTGGACATTCATGACTGAAACTTGGTGGGCAAGTCAGGCATAGAGTGGAGTTCATGTGTCCTAAATATGGTTGGATTGCAGAAAGGATTGTTCATTTTATGAACGATTTATTCGGTGACTTTTTTTCGGGGTCAGAGGGGTCACTCTGTATTATATGCTAAATCTTGAAACCCCCTCAAAACAGGGTAATCGATATAATAATACGCAAAGGCATTCTATGATTGTACGTACGTTATCACCTTTCACATACATAAAAAATGAGATCATCCGATTAGCAAAGATGGTTATTGGTAATTAATCTGATGTCGCTAAGGTAAGAAATTCCGGCTTTAACCATTTTAAAATGAATTGTTCCAAAATCAAATTCTATCAATTCTATGACAATTATTTTTGTGGTAAGAAAAGAGAGAATATTAGTTTTGTTTCCGTGGTGATAGAATTGGAGCACAGGGTGGAGCAGGTGCTAGTGGGACTGTCGCCCAAAGAAACGGGTCTATCAGGCATGTATACGCAGTGTGGTGAGGGTTGAGGACATGTGTTGCATGGATAGAAATGGTATGAGAATAATGCGATGGATATGTAATGCAAATCTTAAAGACAGGCTCATTGATGACGTCAGAAGAAGATTAACTGTGGACAGTATAGGCAGATGTGTGCAGAACAGGAGACTTCGATGGTATGGTCACGTTTGAAACAATGAATAAGATTTCTTGGGTTAGTAGATGTAGAACAGTTCATGTAGCAGGGTCAGTTGTCAGGGGAGGGCTTAGAAAAACATGGAAGGAAGGTGTAAGTATGGACTTTAAAGAAAAAGAAATGAAGACCTGGGCAGGGATAGGTTGGAAGTAAATTTATTAAAGTTGTCCAACACATGCCAGTATATAAAACGGACGTTAAATCAATGATGATGATGATGATAATGATGATTTCTTTTAAGAGAAAAAAAGTTTTTCTTACCCAATTCATGTACAGATGGTAGAGGACGATTGTTTTTTGCAGCTTTTTTCTTCACTGTAAATAAAAAATAATGAAAATAAAATCTAAAAACGCATGATAACACATCATTTAATGATGGGAGATAATGCCTGGGAGGATGGTATCATGACGAACGAACATATAGCTTTTTATTGTAATATAGAAAATACATTTTTTGTAAACTTCACAATTTAGGGGGGCAATCCCTTCCCAAAATCCGTTTAAAATAAGCAAAATACAAAAAATTTAATACAGAAAAATATTGTTATACATCAAATTCTGCGTTCTATTATGTTATAAAATTTTAACAGAGCGCACATGCGTGAGCATCAATAATATGTATGTGCGAGGAAAACTCTTAAACTAATGAACTGATCATTATGAATCATGGGATACGTATTCTAGGAATCATGGTCAGTAACGTGGGTACGTTATATTTTTTGTAAACTTCATCATTTAGGTGGTGTATCCCTTAAACCGCACCTTACACCAACAAAATAAGAGAATTAAAATTAAAAACTACTGCTATAAATATTGCTTATACCCGTCTTGGGACGGGTATTCGTCTAGTATATTTATACTAATGTTTCTATTTAATTAGTCAATCAGATTGTCTTCTTTCCTAACGACCTTATTCATATTTCATTATAGAGCGAGTCTATATAAATTCATACCAACAGTATCTCTCCTAAGAACTATATATTTATAAAGAAATATAGTCGCTCTTTCAAGAGACAAAGTCTCTCTGGGCTTGTCTTAAAGATTTGAATTGTCGAGTTATCTGCCCCTAATTCCTTTGATTTTATATGCGTGAGAGTTATCTGCCCCTAATTCTTTTGATTTTATATGGGTGAGAGTTATCTGCCCCTGATTCCTTTTATTTTTATATGGGTGAGAGTTATCTGCCACTAATTCCTTTGATTTTATATGCGTGAGAGTTATCTGCCCCTAATTCTTTTGATTTTATATGCGTGAGAGTTATCTGCCCCTAATTCTATTGATTTTATATAAGTGAGATTTATCTGCCCCTAATTCCTTTGATTTTATATGCGTAAGAGATATCTGCCCCTAATTCCTTTGATTTTATATAAGTGAGATTTATCTGCCCCTAATTCCTTTGATTTTATATAGTGAGAGTTATCTGCCCCTAATTCCTTTGATTTTATATGGGTGAGAGTTATCTGCCCATAATTCCTTTGATTTTATATGAGTGAGAGTTATCTGCCCCTAATTCCTTTGATTTTATATGCGTGAGATTTATCTGCCCCTAATTCCTTTGATTTTATATAAGTGAGATTTATCTGCCCCTAATTCCTTTAATTTTATGTGCGTGAGTGTTATCTGCCCCTAATTCCTTTGATTTTATATAGTGAGAGTTATCTGCCCCTAATTCCTTTGATTTTATATGGGTGAGAGTTATCTGCCCCTAATTCCTTTGATTTTATATGAGTGAGAGTTATCTGCCCCTAATTCCTTTGATTTTATATGCGTGAGATTTATCTGCCCCTAATTCCTTTGATTTTATATAAGTGAGAGTTATCTGCCCCTAATTCCTTTAATTTTATGTGCGTGAGTGTTATCTGCCCCTAATTCCTTTGATTTTATATAGTGAGAGTTATCTTCCCTTAATTCTTTTGATTTTATATGAGTGAGAGTTATCTGCCCCTAATTCTTTTGATTTTATATGGGTGAGAGTTATCTGCCCCTAATTCCTTTGATTTTATATGGGTGAGAGTTATCTGCCCCTAATTCCTTTGATTTTATATGAGTGAGAGTTATCTGCCCCTAATTCCTTTGATTTTATATGCGTGAGATTTATCTGCCCCTAATTCCTTTGATTTTATATAAGTGAGATTTATCTGCCCCTAATCCCTTTAATTTTATATGCGTGAGATTTATCTGCCCCTAATTCCTTTAATTTTATGTGCGTGAGTGTTATCTGCCCCTAATTCCTTTGATTTTATATAGTGAGAGTTTTCTGCCCCTAATTCCTTTGATTTTATATGGGTGAGAGTTATCTGCCCCTAATTCCTTTGATTTTATATGAGTGAGAGTTATCTGCCCCTAATTCCTTTGATTTTATATGCGTGAGATTTATCTGCCCCTAATTCCTTTGATTTTATATAAGTGAGATTTATCTGCCCCTAATTCCTTTAATTTTATGTGCGTGAGTGTTATCTGCCCCTAATTCCTTTGATTTTATATAGTGAGAGTTATCTGCCCCTAATTCCTTTGATTTTATATGGGTGAGAGTTATCTGCCCCTAATTCCTTTGATTTTATATGAGTGAGAGTTATCTGCCCCTAATTCCTTTGATTTTATATGCGTGAGATTTATCTGCCCCTAATTCCTTTGATTTTATATAAGTGAGATTTATCTGCCCCTAATTCCTTTAATTTTATGTGCGTGAGTGTTATCTGCCCCTAATTCCTTTGATTTTATATAGTGAGAGTTATCTTCCCTTAATTCTTTTGATTTTATATGAGTGAGAGTTATCTGCCCCTAATTCTTTTGATTTTATATGGGTGAGAGTTATCTGCCCCTAATTCCTTTGATTTTATATGGGTGAGAGTTATCTGCCCCTAATTCCTTTGATTTTATATGAGTGAGAGTTATCTGCCCCTAATTCCTTTGATTTTATATGCGTGAGATTTATCTGCCCCTAATTCCTTTGATTTTATATAAGTGAGATTTATCTGCCCCTAATTCTTTTAATTTTATGTGCGTGAGTGTTATCTGCCCCTAATTCCTTTGATTTTATATGCGTGAGAGTTATCTTCCCTTAATTCTTTTGATTTTATATGAGTGAGAGTTATCTGCCCCTAATTCTTTTGATTTTATATGGGTGAGAGTTATCTGCCCCTAATTCCTTTGATTTTATATGCGTGAGATTTATCTGCCCCTAATTCCTTTGATTTTATATAAGTGAGATTTATCTGCCCCTAATTCCTTTAATTTTATGTGCGTGAGTGTTATCTGCCCCTAATTCCTTTGATTTTATATAGTGAGAGTTATCTTCCCTTAATTCTTTTGATTTTATATGAGTGAGAGTTATCTGCCCCTAATTCTTTTGATTTTATATGGGTGAGAGTTATCTGCCCCTAATTCCTTTGATTTTATATGGGTGAGAGTTATCTGCCCCTAATTCCTTTGATTTTATATGAGTGAGAGTTATCTGCCCCTAATTCCTTTGATTTTATATGCGTGAGATTTATCTGCCCCTAATTCCTTTGATTTTATATAAGTGAGATTTATCTGCCCCTAATTCTTTTAATTTTATGTGCGTGAGTGTTATCTGCCCCTAATTCCTTTGATTTTATATGCATGAGAGTTATCTTCCCTTAATTCTTTTGATTTTATATGAGTGAGAGTTATCTGCCCCTAATTCTTTTGATTTTATATGGGTGAGAGTTATCTGCCCCTAATTCCTTTGATTTTATATGCGTGAGATTTATCTGCCCCTAATTCCTTTGATTTTATATAGTGAGAGTTATCTGCCCCTAATTCCTTTGATTTTATATGGGTGAGAGTTATCTGCCCCTAATTCCTTTGATTTTATATGAGTGAGAGTTATCTGCCCCTAATTCCTTTGATTTTATATGCGTGAGAGATATCTGCCCTTAATTATTTTGATTTTATATGCGTGAGAGTTATCTGCCCCTAATTCTATTGATTTTATATAAGTGAGAGTTATCTGCCCCCAATTCTTTTGATTTTATATAAGTGAGAGTTATCTGCCCCTAATTCCTTTGATTTTATATAAGTGAGAGTTATCTGCCCCTAATTCCTTTGATTTTATATGCGTGAGAGTTATCTGCCCCTAATTCCTTTGATTTTATATGCGTGAGAGTAATCTGCCCCTAATTCCTTTGATTTTATATGCGTGAGAGTTATCTGCTCTTAATTTTTTTGTTTATCATTTTTGTGTGTGATAAGTTTTCGTAGACATTGTATACAAACAAATGATAAGGTTATGTGTGTCGCCATCTTATTGAAACTATTGTTGCACAAAACACTATTTTCATATTAAGGGACGTATATAGTATGCGCTCCAGGGCGGCGATAGGTACGTATATAGTATACGCACCGGGGCGAAGATAAGTACATATATAGAAGGCGCAGACAGAGGTGGTACTTTTAATAGAAATATGTCATACTTTTTCCCTGGGCAACGGAAAAGGAATGGTGGGGAGGAGACAGCTTTCGCCGAAAGCAACAGGGAGCAGGTGGCAACGGGAAAAGAGGGGGGCGGTGAAATGGGTCGACCAGCGAAGAGAAAGGGGGAAAGATAAAGAGACGGCTATAGAGAGAGAGAGAGAGAAATAGAAGTTTGAATATAAAGATGTTACAAACGCTATTTTTCTGCTATTTTGTGTTTTTATGACCCCGAGCAACGCCGGGTAGCCCTGCTAGTCTTATTGAAACTATAGTAGCACAAAACACTATTTTCATATTTCAGATGCTTCGTGAACCTTATGTTGAATATGCACGTGAATGTTAAATATAATTTTATACGGATAACATGGTGGTGCTATCCTGTTGTTAGTAACATTTCAAAAGTAAAATAAGATAAAAGCTACTAAAAGTATATTATTTTGTGAGCCACAAATATGCCAACCATTTATTCCTTTACTAAAAAGTACGGGAATAAATGGTTGGCATATTTGTTTGAAAAAGAATTGAGCACTTTAGATTTATTTTCAGATTTATTTTTGGTTGCAGCATATCCTCACCTTAACCCTAACCCAACAAACCTAGAAGAACTGACTTTTCAAAAATAAGTCAAATTACAAGAAGAAATATGAGACCCAAGAAAAGGTTTGTAATTACAGAAAAGACGCTGAAATGAAAGACTGACGAACAAATCATAAATTATCTTCAACATCTATGAAATGCGAGTATATATTGCAAGTTTCAAAACCTCGAACAAGAAGTACAAACAATTGAAGAGAACTTGATTCAATTAACGTCAATTGAAGGTGAAATGTGCAATGCATCACACCGATATAAAATAATGGAACAAATAGGAAATATGTCAGAGTTATCTACCCTTAATTTCTTTTATTATATATGGGTCAGAGTTATCTGCCCCTAATTAATTTGATTGTATATGGGTCAGAGTTATCTGCCCCTAATTAACTTGATTGAATATGGGTCAGAGTTATCTGCCCTTAATTAATTTGATTGAATATGGGTCAGAGTTATCTGCCCTTAATTAATTTGATTGCATATGGGTCAGAGTTATCTGCCTCTAATTAATTTGATTGAATATGGGTCAGAGTTATCTGCCCCTAATTAATTTGATTGAATATGGGTCAGAGTTATCTGCCCTTTATTTATTGGATTAAATATGGGTCAGAGTTATCTGCCCCTAATTAATTTGATTGAATATGGGTCAGAGTTATCTGCCCCTAATTAATTTGATTGAATATGGGTCAGAGTTATCTGCCCCTAATTAATTTGATTGAATATGGGTCAGAGTTATCTGCCCCTAATTAATTTGATTGAATATGGGTCAGAGTTATCTGCCCCTAATTAATTTGATTGAATATGGGTCAGAGTTATCTGCCCTTAATTAATTTGATTGAATATGGGTCAGAGTTATCTGCCCTTAATTAATTTGATTGAATATGGGTCAGAGTTATCTGCCCTTAATTAATTTGATTGAATATGGGTCAGAGTTATCTGCCCCTAATTAATTTGATTGAATATGGGTGAGAGTTATCTGCCCCTAATTAATTTGATTGAATATGGGTCAGAGTTATCTGCCCCTAATTAATTTGATTGAATATGGGTCAGAGTTATCTGCCCCTAATTAATTTGATTGAATATGGGTCAGAGTTATCTGCCCCTAATTAATTTGATTGAATATGGGTCAGAGTTATCTGCCCCTAATTAATTTGATTGAATATGGGTCAGAGTTATCTGCCCCTAATTAATTTGATTGAATATGGGTCAGAGTTATCTGCCCCTAATTAATTTGATTGAATATGGGTCAGAGTTATCTGCCCCTAATTAATTTGATTGAATATGGGTCAGAGTTATCTGCCCCTAATTAATTTGATTGAATATGGGTCAGAGTTATCTGCCCCTAATTAATTTGATTGAATATGGGTCAGAGTTATCTGCCCCTAATTAATTTGATTGAATATGGGTCAGAGTTATCTGCCCCTAATTAATTTGATTGAATATGGGTCAGAGTTATCTGCCCCTAATTAATTTGATTGAATATGGGTCAGAGTTATCTGCCCCTAATTAATTTGATTGAATATGGGTCAGAGTTATCTGCCCTTAATTAATTTGATTGAATATGGGTCAGAGTTATCTGCCCTTAATTAATTTGATTGAATATGGGTGAGAGTTATCTGCCCTTAATTAATTTGATTGAATATGGGTCAGAGTTATCTGCCCCTAATTAATTTGATTGAATATGGGTGGTAGTTATCTTCCCTTAATTTCTTTGTTTATCATTTTTGTGTGTGATAAGTTTTCGTAGACATTGTATACAAACAAATGATAAGGTTATGTGTGTCGCCATCTTATTGAAACTATTGTTGCACAAAACACTATTTTCATATTATGGGACGTATATAGTATGCGCTCCAGGGCAGCGATAGGTATGTATATAGTATACGCACCGGGGCGAAGATAAGTACATATATAGAAGGCGCAGACAGAGGTGGTACTTTTAATAGAAATATGTCATACTTTTGCCCTGGGCAACTGAAAAGGAATGGTGGGGAGGAGACAGCTTTCGCCGAAAGCAACAGGGAGCAGGTGGCAACGGGAAAAGAGGGGGGCGGTGAAATGGGTCGACCAGCGAAGAGAAAGGGGGAAAGATAAAGAGACGGCTATAGAGAGAGAGAGAGAGAAATAGAAGTTTGAATATAAAGATGTTACAAACGCTATTTTTCTGCTATTTTGTGTTTTTATGACCCCGAGCAACGCCGGGTAGCCCTGCTAGTCTTATTGAAACTATAGTAGCACAAAACACTATTTTCATATTTCAGATGCTTCGTGAACCTTATGTTGAATATGCACGTGAATGTTAAACATAATTTTATACGGATAACATGGTGGTGCTATCCTGTTGTTAGTAACATTTCAAAAGTAAAATAAGATAAAAGCTACTAAAAGTATATTATTTTGTGAGCCACAAATATGCCAACCATTTATTCCTTTACTAAAAAGTACGGGAATAAATGGTTGGCATATTTGTTTGAAAAAGAATTGAGCACTTTAGATTTATTTTCAGATTTATTTTTGGTTGCAGCATATCCTCACCTTAACCCTAACCCAACAAACCTAGAAGAACTGACTTTTCAAAAATAAGTCAAATTACAAGAAGAAATATGAGACCCAAGAAAAGGTTTGTAATTACAGAAAAGACGCTGAAATGAAAGACTGACGAACAAATCATAAATTATCTTCAACATCTATGAAATGCGAGTATATATTGCAAGTTTCAAAACCTCGAACAAGAAGTACAAACAATTGAAGAGAACTTGATTCAATTAACGTCAATTGAAGGTGAAATGTGCAATGCATCACACCGATATAAAATAATGGAACAAATAGGAAATATGTCAGAGTTATCTACCCTTAATTTCTTTTATTATATATGGGTCAGAGTTATCTGCCCCTAATTAATTTGATTGTATATGGGTCAGAGTTATCTGCCCCTAATTAACTTGATTGAATATGGGTCAGAGTTATCTGCCCTTAATTAATTTGATTGAATATGGGTCAGAGTTATCTGCCCTTAATTAATTTGATTGCATATGGGTCAGAGTTATCTGCCTCTAATTAATTTGATTGAATATGGGTCAGAGTTATCTGCCCCTAATTAATTTGATTGAATATGGGTCAGAGTTATCTGCCCTTTATTTATTGGATTAAATATGGGTCAGAGTTATCTGCCCCTAATTAATTTGATTGAATATGGGTCAGAGTTATCTGCCCCTAATTAATTTGATTGAATATGGGTCAGAGTTATCTGCCCCTAATTAATTTGATTGAATATGGGTCAGAGTTATCTGCCCCTAATTAATTTGATTGAATATGGGTCAGAGTTATCTGCCCCTAATTAATTTGATTGAATATGGGTCAGAGTTATCTGCCCTTAATTAATTTGATTGAATATGGGTCAGAGTTATCTGCCCTTAATTAATTTGATTGAATATGGGTCAGAGTTATCTGCCCTTAATTAATTTGATTGAATATGGGTCAGAGTTATCTGCCCCTAATTAATTTGATTGAATATGGGTGAGAGTTATCTGCCCCTAATTAATTTGATTGAATATGGGTCAGAGTTATCTGCCCCTAATTAATTTGATTGAATATGGGTCAGAGTTATCTGCCCCTAATTAATTTGATTGAATATGGGTCAGAGTTATCTGCCCCTAATTAATTTGATTGAATATGGGTCAGAGTTATCTGCCCCTAATTAATTTGATTGAATATGGGTCAGAGTTATCTGCCCCTAATTAATTTGATTGAATATGGGTCAGAGTTATCTGCCCCTAATTAATTTGATTGAATATGGGTCAGAGTTATCTGCCCCTAATTAATTTGATTGAATATGGGTCAGAGTTATCTGCCCCTAATTAATTTGATTGAATATGGGTCAGAGTTATCTGCCCCTAATTAATTTGATTGAATATGGGTCAGAGTTATCTGCCCTTAATTAATTTGATTGAATATGGGTCAGAGTTATCTGCCCTTAATTAATTTGATTGAATATGGGTGAGAGTTATCTGCCCTTAATTAATTTGATTGAATATGGGTCAGAGTTATCTGCCCCTAATTAATTTGATTGAATATGGGTGGTAGTTATCTTCCCTTAATTTCTTTGTTTATCATTTTTGTGTGTGATAAGTTTTCGTAGACATTGTATACAAACAAATGATAAGGTTATGTGTGTCGCCATCTTATTGAAACTATTGTTGCACAAAACACTATTTTCATATTATGGGACGTATATAGTATGCGCTCCAGGGCAGCGATAGGTATGTATATAGTATACGCACCGGGGCGAAGATAAGTACATATATAGAAGGCGCAGACAGAGGTGGTACTTTTAATAGAAATATGTCATACTTTTGCCCTGGGCAACTGAAAAGGAATGGTGGGGAGGAGACAGCTTTCGCCGAAAGCAACAGGGAACAGGTTGCAACGGGAAAAGAGGGGGCGGTGAAATGGGTCGACCAGCGAAGAGAAAGAGGGAAAGATAAAGAGACGGCTATAGAGAGAGGGAGAGAAATAGAAGTTTGAATATAAAGATGTTACAAACGCTATTTTTCTGCTATTTTGTGTTTTTATGACCCCGAGCAACGCCGGGTAGCCCTGCTAGTCTTATTGAAACTATAGTAGCACAAAACACTATTTTCATATTTCAGATGCTTCGTGAACCTTATGTTGAATATGCACGTGAATGTTAAACATAATTTTATACGGATAACATGGTGGTGCTATCCTGTTGTTAGTAACATTTCAAAAGTAAAATGAGATAAAAGCTACTAAAAGTATATTATTTTGTGAGCCACAGATATGCCAACCATTTATTCCTTTACTAAAAAGTACGGGAATAAATGGTTGGCATATTTGTTTGAAAAAGAATTGAGCACTTTAGATTTATTTTCAGATTTATTTTTGGTTGCAGCATATCCTAACCTTAACCCTAACCCAACAAACCTAGAAGAACTGATTTTTCAAAAATAAGTCAAATTATAAGAAGAAATATGAGACCCAAGAAAAGGTTTGTAATTACAGAAAAGACGCTGAAATGAAAGACTGACGAACCAATCATAAATTATCTTCAACGTCTATGAAATGCGAGTATATATTGCAAGTTTCAAAACCTCGAACAAGAAGTACAAACAATTGAAGAGAACTTGATTTAATTAACGTCAATTGAAGGTGAAATGTGCAATGCATCACACCGATATAAAATAATGGAACTAATAGGAAATATGTCAGAGTTATCTACCCTTAATTTCTTTTATTATATATGGGTCAGAATTATCTGCCCCTAATTAATTTGATTGAATATGGGTCAGAGTTATCTGCCCTAATTAATTTGATTGAATATGGGTCAGAATTATCTGCCCCTAATTAATTTGGTGTAATATGGGTAAGAGTTATCTGCCCTAATTAATTTGATTGAATATGGGTCAGAGTTATCTGCCCTAATTAATTTGATTGAATATGGGTCAGAATTATCTGCCCCTAATTAATTTGATTGAATATGGGTCAGAGTTATCTGCCCCTAATTAATTTGATTGAATATGGGTCAGAGTTATCTGCCCCTAATTTATTGGATTGAATATGGGTCAGAGTTATCTCCCCCTAATTTAATTGTTTTTTTTGTGTGTGTGATAAGTTTTAGTATACATCGAATACAAATCAAATGATAAGGTTATGTGTGTCGTCATATTATGACAACACACAATACTGTATTCATATTTAAGGTGCTTTGTGAACTGTTGGGATTAAAATAATCCTGAAAATAAGTTCAGTTCTCCCACGTGAGAATGGGGTAACAATGTGCAGATAAAATCATCAAAGGAGAGATATAGGACGGAAGTCTGAGAGAAGGAACACAAAACACAAGAATGTAATTTCATAGCAATTTTAGTAAGAAAGAGATAGGTGGAGTCATAGAATATTTACAGAGTTTTAAAAGTTCAGTTAGGCATTGGTGAATTTGAGAGAGGGTTTCCGAAAACGTGGTTCGCGTAAACTTATCTGTATAGAGTTCTGGTAACGGCGGGAGGTCATTCTCTGTGACTGCCGTCTTGGGCTGTATAACATGATGGAGCTATCATGTCGTAAGCAACATCTTAAAAGTAAAATAGGATAAAACCTACTAAAAGTATGTTATATATTCTGTGAGATTGTAGGTAATCATCCCCACTTGTGAGTTGAGCTTTCTAGTAAGGGAATAAATGGTTAACACTTAGGAATATTTGTTTGAAAAAAACAAAGTAGCGTTTTAGATTTATGTTTAGTTACAGCGTATCCTAACCCTAACCACAAACTTAGAAGAACTGACTGACTTTTGAAAAAATGAGTCAGATCATTAAAAAAATATGAGATCCCTCCCCCCCCAAAAAAACAAAGTTCATGTCGATGAAACAAAAAATTGATGAACCAATCATAAAATAGCTACACTGTCTATAAAATGGGAGTAGATCTTGCGAGTTTGAAAAACGTCGGACAAGAAGAACAAACAATTAGAGAGGAATTAATTCAATTAAGGTTAATTGAAGGTGAAATGTGCAATGCATCACACCGATAAAAAATAATGGAACAACTACAAATAGGAAATATTTCTTTTAATAACTGCATTGACTTTATCCAACAACAAGAATTAATACAGAAATACAACCAGTATAAAAGTCATCTCTGCAACCAAATATTCACCGAAACTTACAGGTTAAAAAGATTTTTTAAATGTTGGTATTTTGGACGTAAACACGAAATGTAAAGGGGAAAATGCCCAGCACTTGGAAAAACTTGTACAAATTGTACAAACCATTTTCAAGCAATAAGAAATTTGGAAAATATGGGCAACTTGCATGTGGCTCATTAAACAAGCTGCCGTTCCAACATATATAAATCTAAGTGAACTTACTTGAGTAACTTCGGTATTTGAAATAAATAATTCCACCAATTATAATAATAATAAGTGCTGCAATCGTAGAAGACAGTATTATTATTATTAATATATTGTCATCACTCCCATCACTCCTTTTAATATCTGAAACAAAAAAAAAAACAGTGATTAAGAACTTGGAAAACAAAGAATTCTACCAGATATAATAATAATTAGTGCTGCAATCGTAGGTACCAGTATTATTACCAATGTATTATCATCATTCTCTTTAATATCTGAAACCAAAAAAGAAAATTGATTAAGAATTTGGAAAACACAACATAATGTTCGGTAAAAAGTGGCACCTCCAAAATTTGAACATGTTAAACCTCAATAAATGAAATATTATTAAGAATAAATGTATGTTGGGAAACAGGGGCTTTGATGTTTAAAAAATATTGTAGTTTTATTTTTTTAGATATTTATTCTTGCAGAATTCACGGGAAATAACTTGACATGATTACTTCCCTTTAATGTTTAAAAATATCGCAGTTATATTTTTTTAGGTATTTATTCTTGCAAAATCTACGGGAAATAACTTATGACATGATTAACTTCCTTTAATGGTTAGAAGTATCGTGGTTTTATTGTTTAATATATTTATTCTAGCAGAATCCGAGGGAAATAAATTATGACATGATTACTTTCCTTTAATGTATTCGGCAAGTAAAAGGTAAAATCGCAACTCAGAAACTTTTCTTAGTCTGAATAAACATTTTCAGAAGGAAAGTGATGCAAAATAACAGTGGAAATGAGACAATATTGATATGTTAGATTAGATGTTGGATTTACATATGTTAGATTAGATGTTGGATTTACATATGTTAGATTAGATGTTGGATTTACATATGTAAGATTAGTTGTTGGATTTACATATGTTAGATTAGATGTTGGATTTACATATGTTAGATTTACATATGTTAGATTAGATGTTGGATTTACATATGTTAGATTATATGTTGGATTTACATATGTTAGATTAGATGTTGGATTTACATGTATTAGATTAGATGTTGGATTTACATGTGTTAGATTAGATGTTGGATTTACATATGTTAGATTTACATATGTTAGATTAGATGTTGGATTTACATATGTTAGATTAGATGTTGGATTTACATATATTAGATGAGATGTTGGATTTACATATGTTAGATTTACATATGTTAGATTAGATGTTGGATTTACATATGTTAGATTAGATGTTGGATTTACATGTGTTAGATTAGATGTTGAATTTACATATGTTAGATTAGATGTTTGATTTTCATGTGTTAGATTAGATGTTGGATTAACATGTGTTAGATTAGATGTTGGATTTACATGTGTTAGATTAGATGTTGAATTTACATATGTTAGATTAGATGTTGGATTTACATATGTTAGATTAGATGTTGAATTTACATATGTTAAATTAGATGTTTGATTTTCATGTGTTAGATTAGATGTTGGATTTACATATGTTAGATTAGATGTTGGATTTACATATGTTAGATTAGATGTTGGATTTACATATGTTAAATTAGATGTTGGATTTACATGTGTTAGATTAGATGTTGGATTTACATATGTTAGATTAGATGTTGAATTTACATGTGTTAGATTAGATGTTGGATTTACATATGTTAGATTAGATGTTGGATTTACATGTGTTAGATTAGATGTTGAATTTACATATGTTAGATTAGATGTTGGATTTTCATGTGTTAGATTAGATGTTGGATTTACATATGGGAACTTGCTGTAGTCATCGATGGCGACTAGCACATAATCTTCAGATGGGAAAGGACCAGCGAAGTCCAGGGAGATTTTAGTCCCTTTGGCAGTGGGGAGTGATGTGATGAGTATGGGCTCACGGTGTGATGATGATACAGGGTTGAAAGCCTGGCAGGGGATACAGTTGCGCACCATCTCTTTCACTAGCTTGTCGATTCCAGGGAACCACACCTTTTCCCTCACTAGCTGCTTCATCTTGACAATGCCCTGGTGGCCTCGAAGGATGAGACAATCATGTGCGGATAGTTCGTCCTTGAAGCGTGTGAGACTGGATATCTGTGTGTCATTCAAGTTTCCATCTGAAAGTGAAGTCACCACTTTCTGCAACAAGGGGTCTTCTCGTGTGGCTAACTTAACCTCTCCAAGGGTGATAGATTTGGGTATGGGAACCTGCTGTAGTCGTCAATGGTGTGTTGAGCCACGTGTCTTATGTATGCCTCAGCTGCATCGTCTCTCTTTGGTTTGTAATGAGGATGTCGGCTGAGGTAGTCGACAGAGTTTAGGTTGTCCTTTCCAGGCTGGTACACTAAATTATACTAATATGGTATGAGGCGCAGACACCAGCATTACATTCTGGACGTGGCTGGCTTGAGGCTTTTGACGATATCGAGAAGTGGTCTGTGGTCAGTGGTGACGGTGAACCTTGACCCATACAAATAGAGGTGAAAATGTTCGGCAATGGCTAGCATCTCTCTCTCAGTCTGTGAGTATCGCTGTTCTACATCTGTGAGGGAACGGAATGCATAACACAGTATTTTCTCATCTTGTGTAAGCAATCCGAGGCAATGGCTGAATCCCTAGAAAATGACATCCAGGCTGTAGTGGATTGGGGTCATAAATGGTTGGTAACTTTTAATGCCACAAAGACAAAGCTCCTTTCCTTCCACAACTACAAGAAACCTCTTCAACCATCATGGCAAATAACACCCTACCTGAGAGTGCAATATTTAAACTCCTCGGCCTAACGTTCACAGGTAACATGGATTGGAGCAAATACATTGAAGACATTCCCAAAGAAGGTGGACTCCCTCTACCGTGATAGTAAACTCTTCACACTATCCTGAAAATTTCTCACACCTGACATTATCCTGTATCTCTACAAAGCCACCATCCGCCCAGGCATGGAGTATTGTTGCCACATCTGGGCTGGTGCATCATCCACTAGTCTTTCCCTCTTAGACAAAGTCCAAAAAAGAGTCGCCAACCTAATAGGTCCTTCATTATCCATCAAGCTCCAGCCCCTGTCCCATCGTCGCAATGTTGCTTCCTTCTGCTTGTTTTACAAATACTTCTATGGATTGTGCTCCGATGAACTTGCTTCTCTGGTGCCCCCTCGACATAAATACACTAGACCAACTTGTCAATCAGCAAAATCCCATCCATTCACTGTGGAGGTCCCCAGATGCCGGAGAGCCTTCTACTCTAATAGCTTCTTTCCTTGTGCTGCCGGCCTATGGAACTCCCTCCCTGCTCCCTGTTTCCCAGACTGTACCGACATGCAGAGGTTTAAAACTAATGTAAACAGACATCTCGCTACACAACTCCCAACTTAGGATGACACCCAAAACCTACACCCTAATTCTCAGTAACCCCTTACATATACAGTGGTGGCCTGCCTCGTATGGGGTTAAATATGTTAAAAAAAAGAAGAAAATTGCCCCTTATCCAAAGTTGCCTCTTAACGCCCTTCTTCTGCCCTGTACTATCTGTGCGAGTATTTATGTCTTATGTATGCCTCAGCTGCATTGTCTCTCTTTGGTTTGTAATGAGGATGTCGGCTGAGGGAGTCGACAGAGTTTAGGTTGTCCTTTCCAGGCTGGTACACTAAGTTATACTCATATGGTATGAGGCGCAGACACCAGCATTACATTTTGGACGTGGCTGGCTTGAGGCTTTTGACGATATCGAGAAGTGGTCTGTGGTCAGTGGTGACGGTGAACCTCGACCTATAGAAATAGAGGTGAAAATGTTCGGCAACATATACAACGGCTAGCATCTCGCTCTAGACCTCTTCAAAATTGACCTTTTTCTTCAAACATATGGAAACTGCTATTATTCCCATTCTCCAAGGTCTAAATTAGCTAAATATACCAGTTATTGTATACATGCATTAAGAGTAACATTTTTGAGATAAAGTTATGTATTATATGATGGCATCCTTTCCAAGCTTAAAAAATATATATGTTTGTGCATTAAAATTAATTAAAATTAACACAGGTGTTCATGTGTTTACTACCAGATGCAAGAAAATTTTATTAGCTTTCATTTGGTACCACTTTCAATGCTATAGCATCAACCTCTGGAAAGCTACAATAAAAATAAGGACATAATATCCCAAATTTTGCAGCGTTTTTGAAAAACGTCAACAATAAAATTACATGGCTCTTGAGGCAGGCATAGCCAAGGTCCAAGATCACAATAACTGGTATATTTCGCTAATATAGACCTTGGAAAATGGGAATAATAGCAGTTTCCATATGTTTGAAGAAAAAGGTCAATTTTGAAGAAGTCTAATCTCGCTCTCAGTCTGCTAGTATCGCTGTTCTACATCTGTGAAGGCACGGAATGCATAACACAGCAGCACGACAAGGCGTGGACCTCCTTTCGTTCTATGCATGCAGCACGTATGTGTGGGAGTTCAATCGCCCTGGCTTCGTCCAGTACATGATTGAGTGTGGAGTTGTCTCTTAACGCCCTTCTTCTGACCTTAGAGGACGAACAGTCCTGTACTATCTGTGCGAGTATTTCTCGATCCGTGTCTGTGAAGTCACACGTGGATGCTAATGTCCTCAGTCTGACATAGAAAGAGTCCAAGGTTTCGTCCACATTCTGCGATGCGCCTCGAAATTTGGAGATCTTGTACGACATATTCTTTTGAGATGTGAAATAGTCCGTAAGTGACTTCTTTGCGGGTTCATAAGTGTTTGGTATCTTTGATCTATCTCATGATTCGACAGTCGAGTCAACGCCTTTCTGTATGTCCATGAAGTTGTGGAAAAGATCAAAAACTTTGTCTCCGGCATAGTGAAGCAGGTCGACGTTTCATTTCTTGTCTGTGTCGATGTCCAAAGCAATAAATAGATTCTCAAGCTTGTCCAACTACTTTTACCAGCGGATTCCAATGGTATTCTGATTAGAATGGACACTAAAACTTGGAAAATTGGGTAATCCGTTAGAAGACATTCTCTCTGTTCTTGTGAATATTTTCTTTGTTTAGTTTTATTTTTTAATTGTGAGGACGTCACGTAAATCGTTGCCAGTTTTAAAATTGTATTTATCTCTCATCTAGTGAAAGAGTTGAAAGAGAAAGAAGATACAAACGGAACAAATGCAAGAACACAGGAGAAGGAACACGTTAACACTTTGGTTGCTTCGCTCGTAATAAGAACACGTCAGCCTAAAGTGTTTATTTTACAAAGATTTCATACAAGGGAGATCACTCTGACCGCCAAATATCGAGGAAGGCTGAATCGATAATTTAAGGGATGTGAATTATCCACGGGTCTGAAAAATCACAATCAAAACCTCTCCACTCAATTATAAAATGTTCATTTAATTAAAAGTCAATGTTCATTTGTTTTTAGTGTAGAAAGTTCATTGAGAAATGTTAGAGGAAAAATCTGGCCTTATATGGGGTCGAAGTGGATCCAAAAAGACAATTTCGATAAATTCAGAAAACCCTCTGATTGGTTCAAAATATTATTGTTATTTGTTTTTATTAATTCAGGTAGATGCATGAGCAAAAACGAGTTTCAGTATTTTTATTTTGGGCATAAGTTTACTATAGATGATAGATGTCGCGGATTAAGGGAACTGTCCAACTGACATCAAGCTTTTATTCCCCATGAACTGTTTCACACCTGGTGTTTTCTTTTCTGATCTCCTGGGTTGCATTAGTTCAGGGCAAGTTATTGCCCTTAGATTGCATTTTAGCTGCACATTACATCTCTCCTCTTCCTCCAATTTTAAGTAGGCTATGTATGTGTCTGGTGTTAATATCTTTGTGAAACGCATGCTTTTTTATATAATATAATTCTTTTTTTAAAATGATTTTATTATTTATAATTCATTATTTGTGTGATGTTATAGAGCATAGTCCTTAAGTCTGTCGGGAATGTGTCTTTCCCAGTTAGAGTGTCTGTCAGTCAAAACAGTTTTAAACACTGTTCGACATGCACATTCATGCCTCAAAATCAGATTTTCTCTCCGAGGAGGACTGTTCACTTCGCAATTCCCGGATGTCCAGCGTGTAAAAGTTTAACAGCTTTGCATGAAGTGTCTCCAGAAAGATCATGCAGTGACTTTTGAGGATGATACTTGCATTGTCTGCAAGTGACAGTTCAGATCGACAATGGAAGAGAGTGTGGAATGTTGGTTTGTCAACATCATCTTTATTGGTATGTCATTTGGTTACAATTGCTCTAATTGCAGTGGTGAGTGATTTTTTTTGTATTTTTTTAACATAGTTAACACCAAACAAGGCAAAAGTTTTGGGGGCTCATCTTAAGTTGGGAGCTGTGCAGCGAGATGTCTGTTTACATTAGTTTTAAATTTCTGCATGTCGGTACTGTCAGTAGTTGTCTTGTTGACTTGTGGGTAGTTTATAAGGTTTTTGGCATTAAAACGAGAGTTTCTCCCACATTGTAGTTTGATAAATAAACTTGTCCTGAAAAATCAATTTATTTCATGCTGCATGTAGTAGTAGAAAAAATATACTTGTTCTGAAAAGGACAGTTTATCACAAAATGTGTGTAGTAGTTTGAAAAATTAACTTGTCCTGAAAAAGCCAATTCATCTCATTTGTATACAATGTTTGAAACATAAACTTCTTATTCACATGTGTGCGATTTCTACATCACTTATTCATAAAATTAGTTTCATCAAAAATATAACTAATCTATTGTTACTTCTCACTGCTCTCTCCTCTGGGCCATACTAATTCAAATAAAGACTGAAAATGCAGGAAGGAAAAAATGACCTACTTTCTGTGTTGACAGACATAAACATGTGAACGAACTGATGATTGATACATTCTTTTACATTAGAAAGAAGCAGACAAAAACAGACATGTTAAAATTCAGTAAACTTGCTTACCAGTTTGGCAGTTATCTCCCTTGTATCCAGCTTCACATTTCCAATTTGAACAAACCCCATATTTTTTATGGCAGTAGGTATTGTTTGCACAATGACAGGTCTGCAAACATCCACTGCCAAATTTACCAACCGGACAATCTGAAAAGAGTGAAAATAAGACATAAACAAACAAACAAATGGGTTAATTTATCAAGATTAGCTGAGTTTAGATCACAACCAAATTGTATTTATTTATTCTGCCATGGCATCTCGGTAAAACATTATGCAAAAGACAAAATCACTGGTTTCTCTTGTTTTGCGTGGTTCTTCCGTTTTATGGAGTCAAAGTCAATTGCATCCACTTGTTTGCAAAAAAAAAATACATAAACAAAAGTTAAAATTGTTTCATTATTGTTTTAATATTAATCTAATCTGTTACATATAATTACGAATCTTTATCAGCATGTGATTTAAGATACAGCAATAATTTGCATATGCGGTGGGTTAAACAATATAAAAACCGTACTTTTTTGACTGAAGAGTTGAGTTTGGAAAAGAAGAGAGTGAAGATTGGAGAGAGAATTTTTAATGTTGGAGATTGCAATTGTCGGTGAAGGTGAAGAAAATCCAATTTCATTTTTTATTTAAGTTTGGATTAAAAGCTATCTCGGCGTGAAGAGGAGAATATGGAGTCCGGAAAAATAAGTTTGAGCAAGGATGTGATATCGCCTTTTAGTGGAGAAGGTGATGTAGTCGGGTGGATGAAAAAAGTAAAACTGGTGGCGAAACTACAGAGAGTACAAGACCTGGCTAGTTTCATTCCACTTTTTCTGCATGGGGATGCGCTTGCTCTCTACCTCGAGATGAGTGATACAGACAAATTAGATGCGGAAATGATAGAGATGAGATTGGTGACAGCATTCACTGAAGGTCCTTTCGAAGCCTATGAAAAACTGAAACGATTCAGGTGGACTGGAGAATCGGTGGATGTTTATGCCAACAATATCAAAAGATTGGCTGGATTAGCTGGATACCTAGGGATAGGTCTGGATCAGACAGCAAAACTCGCGTTCACCACAGGATTTCCAGATGATGTATCTGTGGCACTGCAACAATTGCATCACTTGGAGAGACTGAATGTTAGTCGACTGATACCGACTGCACGGCTATTGGTTAGCAAGAGGATGCGAGATACTGGGACGGTGGCAGCGAGTGCACAAAGCACTACACTGAAAAATGAGATTCAAAGAGAATCTTCAAGCATTCGGTGCTTTAGGTGTCGAGGACCACATCTTATTAAAGATTACACAGAGCCAGCTAGAGTCAGAGTAAGGTGCTATGAGTGTGGAAGAATTGGGCACATTGCGAGATATTGTTCTCTGGCTCAGGGAAACGAGCAAAGGGGAGCTTCTGCGCCAGTAGCTACCCAGAAACAGAATGAAAGCGCAGTACGGAACTCTACCCATGATAGAAGTGGCAGTAAATGATGCTGTAATTGTAGGGAACATGAACATGAAGGGGGCTTACTTGCGAAACGTCCTCGAGTTTGCCTGTCCTGTGCGCTGCGGGTGAAAGAAAGAAATCCAACATGGCGTCCCTGAATGTTTATTACATACAGTTCACGCAAAATCTCGCAAAGTCTCGTTGCACGTATGGAAATGAGGTGTGCCTCGATATTATAAAAGCGGGTCTCGTACCGTCTCAGGGGACTCGGTGTGAAGCAAGTGCACGTAACGAACGGTGAGAGCTGCTTTGAAAGTTAACAGAGTGATTTGCGACCTTCGTTATTACTACAGTAATGACGGCACTTGTTGACACTGAATGCACCACCACTCTACTCAACTCCAAACTTGTCAGTGGGTGTGGTAGAAGTGGCACGATAAAAACAGTTGACGGTCGGGACGTAAAATGTAAGGGAGCCCGGCAAGTGGAAATGAAAGTATGTGGGATACGAGTGAAGGTGGAAGTGATTCTGATGGATCACATGATTGACGGAATTGATGTCATAATTGGAATGGACGTGATCAATGAGATGGGAGGTGTGAGTATCAACAAAACTGAGGTCAAGTTTGGAGATGTACACTGTGCCGTAGCTTCCCATCAGCCGAACGTTTGCAAAATTGAGGATAAAGATTTCGAGGCGGATTTTGATGGAGAGAGATGGACAGTGAAATGGAAATGGATGGGAGAGCATCCAGTGTTGCAGAACAAAGTACAATATTATAAGAATTCCCTGGACAGTGAGAAAAATTCAGAGTTCGAGTGGAAAGATGGATAGCAGATGGTATTCTCTTACCATGGAAGGGTGAAGAAAAAGGTGTGTTACCG
This sequence comes from Sepiola atlantica, assembly GCA_963556195.1. NCBI lineage: Eukaryota > Metazoa > Mollusca > Cephalopoda > Sepiida > Sepiolidae > Sepiola > Sepiola atlantica. The sequence goes on from OY744535.1 coordinate 97,242,612, forward strand.
TTGATGGCAGTGGTCCAGGCCACAAAAGGTAAAGTGAGGCCAGTGTTAGATTTTCGGGAATTGAACCGTTTTGTAGCATGTCATACAGGGAGCGACCTAATAGATGTGTGTGATGAAAAGATGAGAAAATGGAGGCGGTTGGCAGGAGGAACTGCGATTGTCGACCATAAGTCTGCCTACTTGCACCTACACGTGGCAAAGGAGCTATGGCAGTACCAGCTAGTCTGCTATAAAGAAAGAACCTACTGTCTGACACGGTTAGGATTTGGGCTTAATATTGCACCAAATATTATGACAAAAACTGTGTTAATGAAAGGAAATAAGACAAAGGAGGCCACTGATTCGTACATTGATGACATAATCGTAGATGTGACAAAAGTATCGACAGAGGAAGTGGTGGAACATCTTAATGGATTTGGGCTGACAGCAAAGCCACCTGAATCCTTGGACGGTGGAGCGGCACTGGGACTTAAGTTGATGAAAGGAAAGACGGGTGAGCTGATGTTTAAAAGGGGCAACGAAGTCCCGGAGATGACGGAAGAAATCAATAGGCGGCAGTTATTCTCTATCTGCGGCAAATTGTTGGGGCACTATCCAGTTGCTGCATGGCTGCGACTGGCATGCAGTTATGTTAAAAGAAGAGCAAGTGGAGTAAACTGGGAGGAAAGAGTTGATGGCAAAACTGTCAAAGTAATACAGGAGATTCTAACTGATGTAGAGAAGGAGGACCCAGTTAGTGGAGCTTGGCACATACCTGAAACCAAAATAGGAGTAGTGTGGTATGATGCAAGCAGTATTGCAACAGGCGGGGCTGGTCAGATGTGTGGTTTGGTGGCGGAAGATGCAGCATGGCTGAGGAAAAAAGATGACTGCAATCACGTTAACGTGGCCGAATTAGCGTCAATTTAGCCATAAAATGGGGATTGAGAAAGATTGAAATAAGGACCGATTCAGCAACGGTACTAAGTTGGGTGAACTCTACAGTGGAGGAGAGTGGAAGAATAAGAACTAAGGGTGCTGGAGAAATGATCGTAAAGCGAAGATTGGGAATACTTGGAGAGTTAATATCCGAATTTGGACTGCGAATAAAGGCAGTGTTTGTGTCTTCACAGAGAAACAAAGCAGATGCGCTAACCCGAATAAAGAAACGGTGGTTAGTTGAGAAAGAAGAGGTCCCGGTATGCTGTTTAGGAACCGGAAAGTTGATCCACTTATAAGACGGGAGGAAGTTCAGAGAGTGGTCAGGAACTGTGTTCGATGTCACTCAATCGATCCTGCCCCGAATATACATGATCCTGGTGAAATTGGAACTTCAAATAATTGGACAAGATTAGCTATTGACATAACACACTATCGTGGGGGCGCATACTTGTCAATGATTGACTGTGGGCCTGGGAGACTAGCAATATGGAGGGAGTTACATGCGGAGACGGCAACTGCGGTTACAGAGGATTGGAGAAGGTGATGCTTGAACGGGGTCCGGTAATGGAGGTGATAATGGACAATGGCACGGTTTTTCGCTCAGAACGTCTCCAGACAATGCTAGAAAAATGGAAGATAAAAAGATATTACAGGGCAGCCTATAGGCCCGGAGGAAATGGAATAGTAGAGCGACATCATCGGACAGTGAAAGCGATAGCTGAAAGAGGAGGGATATCACCCGAAGAGGCCACATTCTGGTACAACATGGCACCCAAGGTCGGACAGAGGGACGAGACAGTGCCACATAGATCCATTTTTAAATATGAATGGCAACATCCAAGAAATATATCCTCAGAAATCGAAGAGCGAGGACCAGCCAGAATCTAAATAGGAGAAGAGGTTTGGGTGAAGCCACCAAATGCTCGATGTACAACGCAATGGGGAAGAGGAGTGATTACTGGAGTGCAATCCCCTAACAACTTGAGTGTCGATGGGATGCCGCGGCATATTTTAGATTTGAGGCGTGTGGTCCAAGTAAATGATGGAGATGTAAGCACCGGACATGAAGTTGAGGTGGTCGCGATACAAAGACCGCCGAGAGAACTTAATGCGCCTATTTGGGCACAGGATTATTTGATGGGAAATGATCTTCGATGACCATGGGGGCATGTGATTTAAGATACAGCAATAATTTGCATATGTGGTGGGTTAAACAATATAAAAACCGTACTTTTTTGACTGAAGAGTTGACTTTGGAAAAGAAGAGAGTGAAGATTGGAGAGAGAACTTTTAATATTGGAGATTGCAATTGTCGGTTAAGGTGAAGAAAATCCAATTTCATTTTTTATTTAAGTTTAGATTACACAGCAATAATGAATAAATACTGTATGGAAAATCGGACATTCTACAAGTGACGATCTATCATTTCCTATCGACTCACGGAATCATGAACTCTTTTCCTAATGGACACATATTTATTTCTTTAAAATAAATGCCACTTTTATATTTCGATGCACACACAAGTTTGTTTTTCACTGCAAAGTCAACTGCGTTCACTCGTTTAAAAATAGTAAATAAACAAAAATTTAAATTGTTTCATCATTATTTTTTCTAGTTTCATTTTCTTAAATCTCATTGGTATAACTTTCAATAAGTTGGCTTCCTTTAAAACATCTCATCTGAAAGCTCCCAATACTGCTCATGCAATCCAATCTTTATAGCATGATAATAAAATCATTCAATATTATATTAATACCTATTTACACTAGTTACATTCTTGAAATGCTGAAAGAACTTGTTTCAGTAATTGATTACTCTCTCCCTATGTTTATTGGGGTGAGCGATCAAATTGTTCTTTTTGAAATGGGCGAAAAGCAATAATTTCACATTGAAATCAATTGAACTTTAAGAATTAGAGACATGCATAAGGTTTGAAACCGTAGTTGAAAAAAATTCATTATCGAAGTAAAAATGTTTAATAATATAAATGTATTTGGTTACATATATTTACAAATTTTTATCAGCAAGAATAAATAAATATTGTATGGAAACAAAGAAATTCTACAAAGATAATCTGTTTTTAAGTTCTATAGAAGAGACAGAAGCCAATAAAGTCAAATGAGCTCAAATTAAGTAGAAGCCCTCTAGTCAATCGGAATAGAAATAACTGAATTTTCTGTGATTCTGTACAAGTTTCGCTTCCTCTGTGCAACTGTTGGTTCAGAATTATCTCCCTTGGATAAACATTTTTTGTACTAATGCAAGAAAGTGCTTCTAGCGCAAGAGATTTTAATTGAATGCTATCGTACATATTCTATTTTCTTGTCTTCTTTTTATTTGCTGCTTTATTATTCTCTCAATCACTTTCAAAACATGATCCATCAGCTTTAAGCCTCTCTAATTACCTTGATTTTTCAACCAAAAGTTGCGCATTAATCTTAGTAGTAAAGAACTGTCCACATAACTTGCGTGCAGTGTCAGACCAGTGAGGGGGGATGTTGAGACCCGGCCCCGGGCACCAATGTTAGGGGTAGCAAAATGTCCTCTAGGCATGACCAAGCCTCCAAGGCACACATTTCAAATAGGTGCACCTATTTGAAATGTTCAAAATCTTTTTCACACTTACTTTGCTAAACGTTTATATGGCACCTCTCAGAGAGTTCCCAGCTAGATATTTAACAGCTAGGACACAATTGTTTTTATTACTGGTGTCTTGGCCTTGTACACTCAGGTCACCTGGTCAATGCTACGTATATCTCCTCAGAAAATATTAATATTTGTATTTTTTCGGTTTGAACTTCTTTAAACCAATTGCTTTGAAATTAATTGAATCAATTTTCAATTTACGGAAAATATGAAAACTTATGACTTTTAAACTATCTCTCAAATAGCTATTTTCACTAAGCTTGGTGAGATAAAATGACGTAGTTGTATTTGGAAATATATGTTTAAAAATAATTATATTCTTTTTCCTGAATAAGTCCTTAAAGTTTCATGAAAATTTGATAATTATAGCTGATATCTTTTAAAGATTTTCCAAATATCTCTGGTTAATAGAAACATGTGTCTTAATCATGACACAAAGATTGTGCTGGAATCAAAGAGTAGCTTTAGAGTTATGAATAAAATAGAATTTATCAACATTTAAGGATATTTTAAGTAAATGTGGTATTGTGGTTACTGCAACGATTCTTCTCTAAGAGTAGGATAGACAAAGAGATGAACAACAACACCCGTATCACTCCACACTTGTGATGGCCTTGTTTCTAATTTGTTAAAATGTATATCTTATATTTTTTCGCAAATAATCCAAAATGTAATATTCCAATGAAATTGTTAAAATTATATATATATTAATATATGAATTTTAGTAAAAATGGCACCAGTAAAAATGGCACAAATGGATAAATAGAAAAAACTGGCGCAAGGAAAAAATATAGACGAAAATGTCACAATGACTTCATTAAAATCTTGGCCACAATACATAAAGAGAAACCATAAGATTGTCAAATTAAAAGAAAATTATGTCTATATTTAAAATTAGATGAGGATGAGGACCACAACCCCAACCCCACCCCCACAAAAATAATGAGATTTTATATTTTAGGCGATTGTGTGTAAAACTTAAGGAAAAACAATTGGTGCTCTGATATTAGAATGGTACCAAATTCCTGCCCTAATAAACATAAATCCCATGATATTTTATCCGGTGTTAAGGGAAAAAGAGAATTGCCAGTAGAATCCAAGTCAAAAGTATCGAGGTCGAGACTATCGGGTTTCAGGTAATGTTCCATAACAAAGTTAAATAAATTGTAATAAAAACTGGAATCCAGAATAACTTACTGATAAGCTTATATTTAACCTTTCGTTACTTACTGTTACAAATGGGGATAAAATATCCACTTCTAATATACTACACCAATGTAGCATATTCCATTATTAACGAAGGGGTGAGATGGGTGTCAATTACTTTTGATACTACACAGTTTCTGTTGCCACCACAGGGAGAAGCTTCTCAAAACGAAAGCTTATTAAAACTTATTTTGGGTGCGGTGGATGTGAATACATGAGTGTGGCTGTCTATAGCAAGACGTGTCTGGCTTTAGTCAGATATATGCATGTCAGAACAATTTAACATAAGATGATGAAAATTTTATTAAGCTCAAGTGAAATGTATTGGCCACATAAATTTGAAAAAAAAAACATTTGAAAATATGCCATAAACCAAAACTCAGTGAATGTCATGAACAAATAGTTGGATCTTGACAAAATTGGATTGGAGTAAAACAGGGTGAGAATTATTTGCATTTTCACTTATTTGTAAAAAGAGGTTACATTTGCCTCGGGTTTTCTTTTGAAAATGAAAAATTTATCAAGGGAGATAACTCAATTTTTTATAGAGGAATTTCTATGAATGATCTTTTTTAGATCGACACAAAACAATTTAGATATTATTTTTATCTTTACTTTTTTGCTTGGCAATTAATACACAATCATTTTAATCAGTTCAGACTATATACAACCAAGCGCACCTGAGTTCGTGCCGGCTTGTTTAGAGAAAGTCATCATCAAAGTCATCATCAAAGCCATCATCAAAGCCATCATCCTTCTTCCACCGAATGAAAGACCATCACCAACTTTACCATGAAGTTTTAACTCTTATATGTTTAAGTAATTAATTAAAATTGACATTTTAATTACTTAGCTTTTCCACAACCGATCCTCATCTACCAATCAACACAATTAATGTTGAATATAAAGATGTTGAATATAAATATGTTGGATATAAATATGTTGAATATAAATATGTTGAATTAAATATGTTGAATATAAATATGTTGAATATAAATATGTTGAATATAAATATGTTGAATATAAATATGTTGAATATAAATATGTTGAATATAAAGATGTGGAATATAAATATGTTGAATTAAATATGTTGAATTAAATATGTTGAATATAAATATGTTGAATATAAATATGTTGAATATAAATATGTTGAATATAAATATGTTGAATTAAATATGTTGAATATAAATATGTTGAATATAAATATGTGGAATATAAATATGTTAAATATAAATATGTTAAATATAAATATGTTGAATATAAATATGTTGAATTAAATATGTTGAATTAAATATGCTGAATATAAATATGTTGAATATAAATATGCTGAATATAAATATGTTGAATTAAATATGTTGAATATAAATATGCTGAATATAAATATGTTGAATATAAATATGTTGAATATAAATATGTTGAATTAAATATGCTGAATATAAATATGTTGAATATAAATATGTTGAATTAAATATGTTGAATTAAATATGTTGAATATAAATATGCTGAATATAAATATGTTGAATTAAATATGTTGAATATAAATATGCTGAATATAAATATGTTGAATATAAATATGTTGAATATAAATATGTTGAATATGAATATGTTGAATTAAATATGTTGAATATAAATATGCTGAATATAAATATGTTGAATATAAATACGTTGAATTAAATATGTTGAATATAAATATGTTGAATATAAATATGTTGAATATAAATATGTTGAATTAAATATGTTGAATATAAATATGTTGAATATAAATATGTTGAATATAAATATGCTGAATATAAATATGTTGAATATAAATATATTGAATATAAATATGTTGAATATAAATATGTTGAATATAAATATGTTGAATATAAATATATTGAATATAAATATGCTGAATATAAATATGCTGAATATAAATATGTTGAATTAAATATGCTGAATATAAATATGCTGAATTTAAATATGTGTAATTGTAAATCTAAAATCAGAAATGTAAAGTATTCCTTTCTTAAATGATTGGATTTCAATATTTTATCATTAACCATTGTCATAATCTTTCATTCAACTTTAAAATATTTTCTTCATTCAAATTATTTAAACATTTGAATGAAATTAACTTTTTAATTATTTTTACCTAACAATATTTTCTTTTCAATTATTTTTTAAAAATAGTTCAGTAAACTTGCATGAAATTTATTTTTTACTTTTTTTTTACCTAACAATATTTTCTTATACATTTCAATTGTTCTTTAAAAATAGTTCAGTAAATTTGCTTACCAGTTTGGCAGTCATCTCCCTCGTATCCTGCTGCACATTTCCCATCACTGCATTCCCCATTTGTTTTATTACATTTTGTGGAGTATGCACAATGACAGCTCTTCACACATCCACTGCCAAATTTACCATCTGGACATTCTGAAAAGATTAAAAAGAAAGCATAAACAATTGACTTAAGTTATCAAGAACAAGTTTGCTACCAGCATCCTTCAGCTGCTGCTTTCTCATCTGATGAAGAATGCGCCAAAAGTAAGGCGATCCACAATACAGGCCTGGCAAACATGTGACATCTGAAACTATTTTGATAATTTTTACAAAATATATGATGTTTGTTACATATACATGTCTGGGGAGGGCATGTGGACGAGTGGTTATAGCACTTGTCTTTGGGCTGGACGATCTTTGGTTCGATCCCACTCATGGCATGCGAATTTTCGGGTCTGAAAACTCCCTCTGTCCACCCAGCAGTAAATGGGTACCTGACTAAAACTCAGGGAAGGTTCAAGGCAGCGGAAGGAGAGGGATGGACTCCGCCTTCCATATGCTGTGCCCTAGACACAGTGATTCTTAACAAATCACCGCCGCTACGGTCATGGGCAGTGTGCGATGTCGGCAACGACACTCGTGCGCGTCCAGGCTATGCGACCTTTACCGTTACCTTTTACATATACATGTGTTCTTGGTCTTTTGGCTAAGATCAAAGTGTAGTATCTGTTCCGATGGATACTGCACCCCATAGACTGGTATTATCTTGGCCTTCGGGGCTTGATTTACGCCGGTCTATGGGTCTGTCCTGTGCAGTTCTAGGAGGTCCATCCTCCCAGGCTTCGCCTCCCCTCTTTGGGGAGGAGTAAGTTTATTGCTTACTGCCTGAGGCGCCGCTACCGGGGAATGCCGACGGGGCTGCCCAGGCAATTTTTAATGGCCAGAGTTCTCACCTCTCGGGCGCTGGCTTTTCAAGTCCCACTTTCCCGACCCGACCTTGGGTCACATCTTACTTGTGGGAGTAAGATAAAAACTCCTGGAGAGGAGTAAATTAATACATATACAATTTGTTTTTACAGAAGATGCAGAAAATGCTTATTTCTTCATGATACGATAATACATATACACAGTCAATATAATAATATCAACTTACATCAACAAGAACATAAAACTAATAACTTTTGAAAAGAGTAAAGTCAACGTTTGATCATTTGCTAGCTTCATGTCAATTTTCACCTGAGCAAGCAAAACTCGGATTTTGAGGGACTTTTTCATCTGTCATGTCAACCAACAACATTCAGTATCGTGAATAAAATTGCTAAGAGACAATTGATGACAGCAAATGACAGAGCTGATGAGGCGATCAAAAAGTTGGCCACTCAATTGTTCAAAAGTTTGTTCACTGAAAAACTACAATAGCTGATCAACATTATCCACAACTTTCCTTCTCAATGCAATTGTTCCTTTCTTTTTCATGTTCAGTATCGTGAACAAGGTTGCTAAATATGTGACAGCAACAATTGAAGAAAATCAAAGACAGAGGCTATGATGTAGTCAAAAAGTTTGCCACTTGATTGCTCTGAACCCCATGGCAGCCATTTGTTGATCGCTTTTTCATTGAAGGATCTTTCTATCCTTCTCAATGCAATTGCTTCTTCTCTATCTCTCTCTCCCCCCCTCTGTTCCTTCTTCAACAATTTCCCTTCTCACCACAATTGTTCCTCTCTCTCTCTCGCTTTCTCTCTCTCTCTCTCTCTCCCCTATTCCTTCTTCCACAACTTTCTTTCTCATTGCAATGCCACCAATTAACTCACAGGAGATTGACATCCCTTTATATTATCTCTTCATCATTTTCTTATTTTTATTTTTAGATTTTTGCAATGTAATTTGCGTGAAAAGTTGAGTTTGTCTAAAACCAATTGTTGACGGATGTTGATGGTGCATGCCACCTCTAAAAATGTTAAAAAAATTTAAGCAGCAATAGAGAAAACTTAGAGGAAATATAAAAAGTGCCACTGAGGTGTTTTTTTCTCTTCCCAGCTGACAAGGTTACCAAAATACGTCTATTCTTGTTTTTCAATTTTATCTTTCAAAGTAGAAGGAACTGGCCATTTTCTTCCTCTATTCATTCAACGTCACTTTTCCCTTGTTCAGGTACAGACATTCTTTTATATTACGCAAGCTCACTCTTCACTTCTCACGCTTCAGCAAGTCAGCAGTCTCCAAATTCCATTCTGTGCGATCTTGACCAATCACTTGCTTCCAAGTTTTCCTTGACCGGCCAACCCTCCTGTGATTTACAACATTCATGCTTCTGCAACGGTTTATCCAGGAGAATGAACGTTTCACATGACCATACCAGCATAATCGATTTATCCTTAAGATAACCTCCATGCTGGGCAAGTGATGTGCTTTCAGCAAATCTTCTGACCTGATGTGTTGGTTTTGGTCATATTTCACATTGCAGATCCATCTGATCATCGAGATATCATTGCGCTGCAGATGGGCGAGAGAAGACTGGGTGAGGACCCAGCATTCACTGGCATATATCATGACACTCCTGACACGGATGAAGAGTGGGTACTGAGTTCACATCAACCACCTGCACTCAGCATATTTCCGACATAGCAGAAATAGTCTACTACCTCTAGGATATTGTCATCTAGTGCCATCTCTTTGTGGAGACGACTGTCAATAGGATGTGCCTGTCTCATGCATCTCTTGCACTTAAAGTTGGGGTTCAGGACTTACTTAACCTTCAGGTCACTACACTTTTTGTGAACCCACAGTAGGCACAGGTTTTCATTGTATTGCATTGCTTCTAACACCCTTCCAGCACACAGAACAAGGTTCCTTAGGGATTGTAGACCTGATCCACACACCATCATTTTAGTTTTAGGCAAGTTCACTCTCAAACCCTTGACATTCAGACCGTTTTTGCATATATCTAGTTTGTTCTTTAACTGTTCCAAGGACTCGGCAATGATAACTAAGTCATCAGCATAGAATAATTCCCATGGACAGCCAAACTGAAACTCTCTTGACATTGCCTCTAAGTGTAAAAGATAGACAAGCTACTCCCCTATGCCCACCTTATGCATTGCCCACTATATCACCTCTTTAGGAAGTGTCGAAGGCTTTCTCTAGGTCCACAAATGCCATGTAGAGTCTTCTGTCTGCACAGACATATCTCTCCTGTAGTTGGTGAACGATGAATATGGCATCAATTGTGCTCATGCCAGGTACAAAGCTAAACAGCATCTGATCTATGTTAACCTGCTGTCTGATGATGTTGTCTGCTACATGTTCAATCACTTTCATTCCTGTTTCTAGGAGCTTCAGGTCTCTATAATTACCCCATGGTCATGCGTCTTCTTTCTCGTTGTAGCAATTGACAAAGTAATTCTCACTCCAGCACTCTGGCACACGCTCTTCTTTTATGATAGCATTCACTGTCTGTTAGGATTAGAATGCCGACCCTACCAGATTCTTTCACTTTAATATATTCTTCATCTTTTTCAAACTGATTGAATATTGATGAGCTTGATTCAAACTGATTAGCAACTTTACTATGAATTCTCAACTGAAACAAAGAACATTGTAAAGACATTGCAGGGCCGATAAAGATGTCAGCCTCAAAACTAAAAAATAAAGGTGAATCAACACAACTAAAACAAGAATAACGGTCAAAAGATTTAAGGTATTATCGCCAAATTTCGTTCTCAGTGAAAATAACAATCATGGTACAGGTAGTTGCCTCGTTGACTTATGGGTAGTTTTTATGGTTTTTGGCATTAAAGAGATACTTTCTTGCATCTTGTAATTTGAGAAATAACCTTGTCCTGAAAAATCAATTTATTGCATGTTACAACGAGTAGTAATAAAAATAAACTTGTCCTGAAAAATCAATTTATTGCATGTTACAAGTAGTAGTAATAAAAATGAACTTGTCCTGAAAAGGACAGTTTATAACAAAATGCTTGTAGTAGTTTGAAAAATGAACTTTTCCTGAAAAGGTCAATTCACCCTATTTGCATATAGTAGCTGGAGAAATAAATTCAAATGTATGCGATTTTTGGTTGCAACAACATCACCTAATCATAAAATTAGTTTCATCAAAAATCTTTCTCGATATTTATAACTAAACCTTTCAGAATTCACTGCCTTAGTAATCACAACTATAATCATACACATTATGTTCTTTACAATTTTTTTATAGATTCAATGAATAAAAAATATAACTAATCTATTGTTACTTCTTACTGCTCTCTCCTCTGGGCCATACTAATTCAGATAAAGACTGAAAATGCAGAAAGGACAAAAATGAACTACTTTCTGTGTTGACAGACATAAACATGTGAACGAACTGATGATTGATACATTCTTTTACACTAGAAAGAAGCAGACAAAAACAGACATGTTAAAGGAGAGTTCAGTCAACTTGCTTACCAGTTTGGCAGTCATCTCCCTTGTATCCAGCTTCACATTTCCTACCTGGACAATACCCATCTTTTTTATCGCAGTAGTAATTTTTTGCACAATGACAGGTCTGCAAACATCCACTGCCAAATTTACCAACCGGACAAACTGAAAAGAGTGAAAATAAGACATAAACAAACAAATGGGTTAATTTATCAAGATTAGCTGAGTTTAGATCACAACCAAATTGTATGTATTTATTCTGCCATAAAATTTTGGTAAAACATTATGCGAAAGACAAAGGAAATAAATACACAATCCTATTTCAGCTTTAATAAAAAATAAAATAAAATGTAAATAAAAAAGACAAAATCACTCATTAAATCACAATGTTTGAAAAGCAAAATGAGTCATTGAACCGATGTCGGCCGGGAATAAAAATATTAAAATACAAAATGTAGTATATAGAATGCAGTAAAATAAAATAAATGAATAGGATTGTTTATGTAAGAATAGTTTAAGTATAGCCCGTAGTGTTCCAAATATGGGAATTTTGCAATTCTGCTTAACTGTTATTGCGATATGTCTAGAATAGTTTGTTTTACCATAGTTTGCATAAGTCCATGAAAATCAGTACTTGAAGAAGAAAAAGAGAAAATGAAAGTAGCTTAATGTACCCAGCATGACCCAGGAGTCAATTTTTTTCCATAAATCATATGAATTGAAAACTATACTAGGTAAAATGAAGAGTAAAAAGTATTAATAATGTAAGCAACTGTTAATGAACGATTGTTTTCTTGACTTCAAAGAGTTTTGTGTTTGCTAATTGTGAATTTGATAATCGGTTATTCAGGCAATTGAGAATGTCTTTGGAATAGCCAATCAAAACGCCCCACCCCCAAAAGAAAGAGTAAGTGAATGTAGCATCCAGTTTTTAGGTGGAAAATGTAGCTACAGACAAAAGTAAGATCGAAATTATGAAATAATAATGGCAGTACAAGTATGAAATAATATGAAGAAGACTTCTCAGTGAATGCGGGTGGTAATGGTAGTAGATGTGAGTGTTGGAGTGAAAATCCCTCCAGCTTCCTGTTTGGATGACAATTTGGATTCCAACCTATCAAATTCTTGAATTAGAGTTAGATGAAACTAAAATTCAAACTTGTATTCTTGTACTTTCACAATTTCTATGTACTTATGAAATATGGATAAGCTAAACCTGATTAGGTGGGTAAATATCACAGAAAATGAACTGGCAAAATGAAATTTGAACTATTGCTTAGATTAGTTTTAAAAAGAATTTAAATGAAAAAGTAGTGGTGCAGATGTAATTGTCAACATAAGTTATCTTCTTTTATTAAAACTCTTCACTGACATCACTCCAGAAATAGAAACGAGGCTTCATTCTCTTTCTCATTATAGACGGTGTGCAGTTGAGATGTATAAAAACACAACTAATAAATAACAATTTATCTCAGTTATGTTATGTGGCTCACCATCTGACCAGATAACAAGTGAACTAGGTTTGGTTTGGTTTGGTTTGTTTTACAGCAAATCAACCTCTTATAGGTCATTTAATGCCAAAACATTAGCTGTAGTATTGTGGATGGAAGTTACATGTTACTTTTGGTTGTTTTGTTTTACGGCACATAAACCCTTTTCGGATTATTTAATGCCAAATTGGGTAATTTTAGTAAAAGTTTCTATGCTTTAAGTTCCTTATATATTCAAATATTTATTCATGGTGTTTGGTTTGGTTTGGTTTGGTTTTATGGCACATCAACCCTTTTCGGATTATTTAATGCCGAATCGGGTAATTTTAGTCAAAGTTTCTATGCTTCAAGTTCTTTATATATTTAAATATTTATTCATGATGTTTGGTTTGGTTGTTTTGTAGAGGAAAATTTTTGTTTTTGATTTTAACTTTGCAGAACATGATTGAGTTTTGCAAATGGAAAGGAAAAAAAAGCAATAATATCACTGTTTGGTGCAGTTTAAGTCATGAAAAGTGAACTATGAAATAACCAATCACTATAAGTGATAGATAGTGAAAGGTGTCAGAGAAAGAGTGTCCTAAAAGGTGGGTGGAGAAAAAGCGGAAGTCAAAAGTTACGTCACTTCCGTTCGGGGAAGGGGACACAGCAGGCCGAGAATGACTGAAAGTAAATCTCTCACAGTTATTCCTTTGTTTTCTCTCTCTCTACTATTACTACTACTACGCACGCAATTCATTTTTATGTCTTTGTTCTGTTAAAATAAAACTTTTAAAACCAGACTGGCATCCATGTGGTTTCTGTCACCAGCTAAATTGAACAGTACGAGATACACTAGCCAGCAAAGATGAAGCCGGGTCCACCCAACCCATGAGGTAAGCAGAATGTAACAGAAGATCGATGTCACATCCAATAGAAAAATAGCCAATAATTTTTATAAGTCTTAATTAAATATATATTTTATTAAATTTCCTTACCAGTTTGGCAGTTATCTCCCATGTATCCCGCTTCACATTTCCCTTGAATGCATCTTCCATCTGTTCTACTGCAATGGCGGTTGTTTTCACAATGACAGGTCTTGGAACATCCGCTGCCAAATTTATCAGACGGACATGCTGAAAAGAATCAATGGTTTAATTTATTTGGGTAAAAAGAGTAGGCTATCAACACACTGTTACCTCAAACTGTTTTTTATCTATTAACGCAAGAACTCTCATCCATTTTTTCAACGTAGCCATACCATTTTTACCACCGAAGTGTACTCGTCTGCATAGATCTCCCTATACACTCACTAGCCAGGTATCAACCATACATCTTCACACTGTGTACACATCACTGATAGAGCCTTCTCTTGGTCGACAGTGGTATCATTCTGCTGGTTAGTAAATTGCAGAAGTTTACTCCATCCACTCCTAATTCTTGCAATCAAGCTAGCACCTGCTCCACCCTGTGCTCCAATGATATCACCAAGGTAAAACAAACTTCTCGACAACCTCGGTTCGCCATCAAAATATAACTTCTCCATCTGACAATTGGTTATCCTCTCTTAACCTACCAGTAATACCACTGCACTTCTTGTGTGTACCTAATGCTTAGATACCATAAAAAATTAAATTGCACTGACTCTCTTTCCACAAACTGAGCAGAGGAACTTTCCTATTTTGGGGAGCTTTCCAAGACTACAACCACTGATCATCACTTTGGTATTGGTAACATTCACTTTCAGAACTGTACTTTCAAGTCTTTAACTTAAGAAGTAGGTCATCCATTGTTTCACAGGCAAGTATTAAATCATCAGCATACAGCATCTCTCCCGGGCAATCAGTACAGAACTCCCTGGAAAATGCTTCTACGACATAAGTGAAAAGCAACGGACTCAGTACAAAACCCTGATATACTAATATTTAAATATTAAAGCTGTCACTAAATGTGCTGTTAATTCTAACATGACTTTGAGCATTTCTGTACATTGCTTGAACAACCTTTACCAACCACTTGTTAGCCCCTAGTTTATGCACAGCCCACCAAACAATTTTAAATTTAAGCTGTCACTAAATGTGCTGTTAATTCTAACATGACTTTGAGCATTTCTGTACATTGCTTGAACAACCTTCACCAACCACTTGTTAGCCCCTAGTTTATGCCAAGCCCACCAAACAATTTTAAATTTAAACTGTCACTAAATGGGCTGTTAATTCTAACATGACTTTAAGCATCTCTATACATTGCTTGAACAACCTTTACCAACCACTTGTTAGCCGCTAGTTTATGCAAAGCCCACCAAACAATTTTAAATTTAAGCTGTCACTAAATGTGCTGTTAATTCTAACATGACTTTAAGTATTTCTGTACATTGCTTGAACAACCTTTACCAACCACTTGTTAGCCGCTAGTTTATGCAAAGCCCACCAAACAATTTTAAATTTAAGCTGTCACTGAATGTGCTGTTAATTCTAACATGACTTTAAGTATTTCTGTACATTGCTTGAACAACCTTTACCAACCACTTGTAAGCCCCTAGTTTATGCCAAGCCCACCAAACAATTTTAAATTTTAGCTGTCACTAAATGTGCTGTTAATTCTAACATGACTTTAAGCATTTCTATACATTGCTTGAACAACCTTTACCAACCACTTGTTAGCCGCTAGTTTATGCAAAGCCCACCAAACAATTTTAAATTTAAGCTGTCACTGAATGTGCTGTTAATTCTAACATGACTTTAAGTATTTCTGTACATTGCTTGAACAACCTTTACCAACCACTTGTAAGCCCCTAGTTTATGCCAAGCCCACCAAACAATTTTAAATTTATTAAATCTGCACCATTTCCTAAGTGTCAAGACTGAACCACAACAACAACAATTACAACAAAGGCGCCCTCTGGGCCAATCCAAAACTTCACCCAATGGCTGTAACTTGATACATTACATTCCTCCATTCTTAGATGGATCACTAAACATAGTCTCTTAACTTAAATGGAGCTCTCCTTACACGCTCAGATCTCCGAGGAATAGGCGATGCTTTCTGTTTGAAGTCTATAGGTTCCACCTCAGCCTCATCCTGTTTTAATAATTCAGGAACTCCTTCTTCCTCAGTAGACTCCCTTGTACTGGTTGTCACCGTGTCCTCTGCGGCATCATTCATATCAGTCACATTCTCCTCTGGGATCCGGATTGTCCTTTTAATGATCTGGTCTGAATGTCTCCATGTAACTTCTCTCTCGGTCTCTACCTCAAAATTGATATTACCCAACTGCCTCGTAATGATGCCCTCCAGCCACCGTTGACCAGTGCCAAAATTCCTCACAAGGACTGGATCATTCACCCCATGATTTCGGCACGGTGTCATGGTCTTAGTACCCTTCTCCATTTTGTAGTTATACACCCTGCTCTTAAACTTGTTTGGCTGTAACAGATGAAAGGCTGTTCTTAATTGTCGCATGAACAGCAATTCAGCTGGAGGAACCCCAGTTACTGTGTGTGGAGCTGTCCTGTAGTTAAAAAGGAATCTGTTGACTTTTGTTTCAAGAGATGATTTTGTGTCTTTGTCCATCCTCTTCATTGTTTCCTTGAATGTACGCACACTGTGTTCAGCCTGGCCGTTGGAGGAGGGATGTTAAGGAGCCGTGAATATGTGTTTAACCCCATTTGCCTCTAAAAACCATCTGAATTCATCACTGGAGAAACAAGGGCCGTTGTCACTCACAACCAGCAGAGGCAAACCATGAGTCGCAAAGATTCCCCTCAACTTCTCAATGGTAGCTGCAGCAGTGGATGTCTTCATTATGCAAACCTCCATCCATTTGGATTAGGCATCAACCACTATTAAGAACATATGTCCAAAAACTGGACCAGCATAGTCTATGTGAATTCTTTCCCAGGGCTGACTTGGATATTCCCAACAATGAATCGGAGTTCTGTTGGGCTGTTTCTGATTTAGCACACAACTTTCACACCCCTTGGCGGTCCACTCAATATCTTCATCCAGTTTTGGCCACCATACATAGCTTCTAGCTAATGCTTTCATCCTCACAATGCCTACATGAGTCTGGTGTAATTGCTGCAGAACTTTTCCTCTCAACTTAGGAGGAATAATAATCCTGCTTCCCCACAGTAACACGCCATCTTCACAGGTCAGTTCCTCCCGTTTATTAAAATAGGGCTTTAACTGTTCACTCCAACTGACCCCATTCCAGCCATTCATGGTGAATTTGTATACCCGACTCAAGATCGGATCTTTCCTAGTCTCTGCTCTCACAGCTTCAACCTTCACTGGAGCTTCCACAAGGTCCATCATAAATATTTCATTAGTGGATTTAGATATATCTTTTTCCTGAGCCTCCAGAGGAAGACGACTCAAACAGTCCGCATTACTATTGAGGGCTCCAGTTCGATATTCTAGTTTGTAATTATAGGCAGCCAAGAATAGAGCCCAACGCTGAACCCGGGCAGCTGCCATAACAGGAATTGACTTGTTCTCTGCAAATAGACCCAACAACGGTTTGTGATCGGGGAACATCGTGAAGGGGTTTCCAAACAGATATTGATGTAACCTCTTCACTGCAAAAACCAGGGCATGCCCTTCCTTTTCAATGTGTGCATAATTCTGTTCAGCATCTGAGCGCGTTCGGGAGATGTAACATACTGGCTTTTCACTGCCATCTTCCATCCTATGAGCCAACACAGCTTCCAAGCCATAAGGAGAAGCATCCACTTGTACAAGTGTGGGCTTAGATGGGTCAAAATGAGTCAGAAGGGGTGCTGTACACAGCATTTTCTTTGTCTCTTCAAAAGCTTTTTGTTGGCAGGCTTCCCACTTCCAAACTGTGCCTTTCCTCATTAGACTGTGCAGTGGCTCAAGTTGTGTGGACACATTTGGTAAATGGCTGCGATAATAATTTACTGCCCCAAGATAGGTTTTCAACTCTGTACCATTCCTGGGTGTGGGGGCTCTTGCCACCGCAGCCACTTTCTCTGGTAGAGGAGCTGTACCATCCTTGCTAACCTTGAACCCTAGATAGGCCATTTCCTCAAGAAGGAATTCGCACTTGCTTCTTTTCAATTTGAGCCCAGCTATGCTCAGTGTATGCAATACTCTCCCTAGGTTCTTTAAGTGGCTGTCATCATCGGGACCTGAAATTAGTATATCGTCCACTCGTACCTTGCAGAAAGGAACATCTTTCAATCGTTTGTCCATCTCCTGTTGAAAAATGCCTGTAGCACTGTGCACCCCGAACTGTAACCTTGTGGGTTGGTACAAACCCCTATGTGTGTTTACAGTTAACAATTCCTGGGTACCTTCCTCCAATTTCAGCTGCTGATAGGCATGGCTTAAATCCAGTTTGCTGAATTTTTCACCCCCTCTCAGTGTGGCAAATATATCTTCAGTTCGAGGAATAGGGTAGCTGACACATGGAGCTGCTGCATTGATGGTTTGCTTATAGTCCCCACATATTCGGATCCCCCCATTGTTACTTTTAACAACGGGCACTATGGGTGCAGCCCATCTAGAATATTCTACTCTTTTGTAAATGCCTTGGTTTTCTAGGCGGTCTAACTCCTTCTCCACCCCTTCTCTCAAAGCATAAGGTACAGGCCTGGCTCGACAAAATTTGGGCTTGGCTTCTTTATCAATGGGTATACTCACCTGAAAGTCTTTCAGGCATCCCATTTCTCCATTAAATAAGGCATCATATTTTGTAAGTATTTTTTTAAGCCTCGATGGGTTCTCCCTTGTTAAACAAAACAGCCTTTCCCAGTCCAGCTTTAACTTCTTCATCCAATCTCTACCCAGTAGAGTTGGTACCTCTCCTTTCACAACCAGTAGTGGTAAACAGTTCACTTGTCCTTCATGTAATACCTCTACAACTGTTATCCCCTGAGGTTTTACTATTTCACCAGTATACGTCGTCAGTTTTACTGTGCTTTTTTTTAAATCCTGAATCCTGCCCAGTTCTTTAAATTTTTTTAGACTAATGACCGAACAAGATGCTCCTGTATCTACCTCCATGACCACTTTTTTTTTGTTTAACAACACCTCCACCTTTACCGGTGGTGTTTGCAAGTTAGAAACATTGTATAAATTCAATTCTTCTTGCCGAACCTCCCTCTCATCGAGATTTAACCTTTCCATAGTGAATCCTTTTACAACTGTCTGGTCTTCATCCACCACATTCATTGGATCGCTCTTTTTAGTTATTTTAAAGAATTTACCTTGTTGCTGCCTCACTTTCTGCGGGTGTGTCCTGTCTTATGACATCTGTAACATTCACTATTTTTAAATGTACATTTATCTGCCGTGTGTCTGGTACTACCACATCTGTAACAATCCCGTCTCAAGGGTAATTTGTGTATTGGGTTTTCATAATCGGGAAATGTTTCCTGCATTGATATAGAATATTTCCGGGCTGATTCGATTGACACTGCTATTTCAATAGCTTGATTCAACATTAGATCCCTTTCGGTTAGTGGTCGTTCCTGGATTTTCACATCTTTAATTCCAGAGACTAAGCGGTCCCGTATGTATTCACCAACCCTCTCTTCAAAATTGCAGTGTTTGGACATTTTCCTTAATGCGGCCACATAGTCACTTATAGACTCTTCCTCCTTTTTGTCCCTCGTGTTGAACAAGAATCTTTCATGAATCACATTAGGTGCTGGTTTAATATGTCTCTGCATCAGCCCAACTAGTTTTCTTTTCCGGACGATTATCTGCTAAACCTCTTAACACAGCATAGTTTTTTGCACCAATAACGGATAATAAAATCGCCTTTTTCTTCCCTTCACTCTCAATATCATTGGCTATAAAAAAAAAACTCCACACGTTCAATGTAGTTAATCCAAGACTCCTCAACATCGTTCCATTCCCGTAAAGTGCCCATCAACGCCATTTTTTTTTTTATGCTTCTGGGAACTCCGAACACATCCAATAAGTGTGTTACTTCCAGCACATGTTGGTGTTAATCTTCCAAATCCCTTCCTCGCATATTCTTCTACTACCTCGTCGCCAATTATTAAGTCTGCACCATTTACTAAGTGTCAAGCCTGAACCAAGTGCCGATCTGTTAAAGTCTCTTCTTTTTATAATCAACACAACAACAACCATTACAACAAAGGCGCCCTCTGGGCCAATCCAAGACTTCACCCAATGGCTGTAACTTGATACATTACAAAATTTAAGCTATCACTAAATGTGCTGTTAATTCTAACATGACGTTGAGCATTTCTGTACATTGCTTGAACAACCTTCACCAACCACTTGTTAGCTCCTAGTTTATGCAAAGCCCACCAAACAATTTTAAATTTAACCTGTCACTAAATGTGCTGTCAATTCTAACATGACTTTTAGCATTTCTGTACATTGCTTGAACAACCTTCACCAACCACTTGTTAGCCCCTAGTTTATGCAAAGCCCACCAAACAATTTTAAATTTAAACTCTCACTAAATGTGCTGTTAATTCTAACATGACCTTGAGCATTTCTGTACATCGCTTGAACAACCTTCACCAACCACTTGTTAGCCCCTAGTTTATGCAAAGCCCACCAAACAATTTTAAATTTAATTTGTGGACTCGCTCTCAATGTTATTAAAATACAGAAAAAATAGGAGGAATATGAAAAGCAGATATAAACAATACAAAGGTTTTATATAAATTCACATATAAACTTGAAAGCGAGTAAGAAAATGTATTGAACTCCTAACGATGATAAATATTGTTGACTATTTTGGTTGTGGCAGATGTAAATGTGTGGGTGCAGCTGTCTATAGCAATATATAAGTGAGTCTGGCTTTAGTCAGTAGCAAGTTTGTGACAAGTATGTGTGAAAAGCTTAATGATAGAAACATTCCACAAAAGGAGTGATCAAAAGTTCATTAAGCTCAAATGAAACATGTTGATCAGTTTCTCTTCTACAAGTTCTTTTTCGCATAAA
This sequence comes from Sepiola atlantica, assembly GCA_963556195.1. Lineage (NCBI taxonomy): Eukaryota > Metazoa > Mollusca > Cephalopoda > Sepiida > Sepiolidae > Sepiola > Sepiola atlantica. The sequence goes on from OY744535.1 coordinate 97,263,488, forward strand.
TGAATAATGCATGTTGAATGTATGGCCAGTTCTAAATCTAACACATGAAAAAGATTCCAATTTACCAATGTTACATGTTTCATTGTTGCATCTCAGGATGATTAAGAAAAAATATTAATACTGTTTCTTCAATCCTATTGCCTAATTCCTTGATTTTGGACCCTTTTTATATTCTTCGTAAATTCACACGTTCACAAAACACAAATTTGTATATAAGCAGAGACACTTTTGATTTGGTTAAAATATAGGCATTTTTATATTTATTGGTTTTATATTTATTCTGCGTGGATCCACATGCATAAAGACCATTTTAATCACTTTTGATTTGGACGTCACAGGGTGAACATCCGCTTCTCTGTACGTCACAACAACTATACAAATGTTACATAACTTTGATGTTTAATTGATGGATCTCAAAATGAAAAAAAAAAAACTAATATTATTTCTCCGATTTAATAAAAAAATTTAAATAGGTAGAATAAGTAAAAAGGAGAATTTTTTAATAAGACATGACAAGAAATATGCGATAATCTATATAAAACAAAATGCATTGAATATTATAAAAAATGGTTGGATTCTGACAAACTTGGATCTAAGAGTAAAATAAGATGAATGTTGCTTACAATTTCAGTTTCTTTTTTAATCTTTATTTTTTTAAATTTACTAATGAGTCACTGCTTATCAAGGCTGAAAGCCACTTGAGGATTAGGGTTAATGAGATGGATTGATTTGCAGTTGAAAGATGATGGAATTTTATGAGAGGATTGATAATAATGAATGAAATGAATGAAATTTGATGATTTTTGAGGACGATTTAGGACAAGTGTTTGTTATTATTGGTAAAAAGAAGTAACATTTTCCTTGGGTTTTCTTTTGAAAATGAAGATTTATCAAGGGAGATAACTCAATCCTTTAATAGAGGAATTTATTTATTTAAGTGATTTAACAAAACAATGCATTAGGGCTTTTCATTGAGGTCACTGGAAGGGTTGGGTTACATCACACTGAAAACTAACAAGGAACCATGAGATCTTTAAAGTGGACAGGATCAAAAGTAAGAACAACAGATACAAGGAATAAACAACAACAAATCATCGGAATCACAGACAGGAGGTTACTAGAGACAATCGCCATCATGTCAACGTGACATGCTTAAGACAAAAACTGGTGAACAAGCAAATTACGCTTAATTCCAAGAATGTCATCAGTGAAATGACTTCTCTGCACAGCTGGCGACAGATAAGTTAACTTTTCAAACTATTTGTTTACAAACAAGCGTTTCTGGGTTTGTGCAGATTTGTTTAGGGAAAGCCATCGCACTTCCACTACAAACACAATAGCCGTCACTACTTGACGCAGTAGGCAATTTGACAAAATATTCAAATAGTCAAGCAAAATTTTTCTACTTTAAAGTTTTAACTCATATATGTTATAGTTATGAATTAAAATTGCCATTCTAATTACTTAGCTTTTCTACAACCAATCCTCATCTACCAATCAACACAATTACAGGTTGAATATAAATATGTTGAATATAAATATGCTGAATATAAATATGTTGAATTAAATATGTTGAATATAAATATGCTGACTATAAATATGCTGAATATAAATATGTTGAATATAAATATGCTGAATATAAATATGTTGGATATAAATATGTTGAATATAAATATGCTGAATATAAATATGTTGAATACACATATGTTGAATATAAATATGTTGAATATAAATATGTTGAATATAAATATGTTGAATATAAATATGTAGAATATAAATATGTTGAATATAAATATGCTGAATATAAATATGTTGAATATAAATATGCTGAATATAAATATGTTGAATATAAAGATGTTGAATATAAATATGTTGAATATAAATATGCTGAATATAAATATGTTGAATATAAATATGTTGAATACACATATGTTGAATATAAATATGCTGAATATAAATATGTTGAATATAAATATGTTGAATATAAATATGATGAATTTAAATATGTCGAATATAAATATGTTGAATTAAATATGTTCAATATAAATATGTAGAATATGTAGAATATGCTGAATATGTTGAATTTAAATATGTAGAATATAAATATGTTGAATATAAATATGTTGAATATAAATATGTTGAATATAAATATGCTGAATATAAAGATGTTGAATATAAATATGTTGAATATAAATATGTTGAATGTAAATATGTTGAATATAAATATGCTGAATAAAAATATGTTGAATGTAAATATGTTGAATATAAATATGTTGAATATAAATATGCTGAATATAAATATGCTGAATATAAATATGCTGAATATGAATATGTTGAATATAAATATGTTGAATATAAATATGCTGAATATAAATATGTTGAATATGTTGAATATAAATATGTTGAATGTAAATATGTTGAATATAAATATGTTGAATATAAATATGTTGAATATAAATATGTTGAATATAAATATGCTGAATATAAATATGTTGAATATAAATATGTTGAATATAAATATGCTGAATATAAATATGCTGAATATAAATATGCTGAATATAAATATGCTGAATATGAATATGTTGAATATAAATATGTTGAATATAAATATGTTGAATATAAATATGTTGAATATAAATATGCTGAATATAAATATGCTGAATATAAATATGCTGAATATGTTGAATATAAATATGTTGAATATAAATATGTTGAATATAAATATGATGAATATAAATATGTTGAATATAAATATGCTGAATGTAAATATGTTGAATATAAATATGCTGAATATAAATATGTTGAATATAAATATGTTGAATTAAATATGTTGAATATAAATATGTTGAATATAAATATGGTGAATATAAATATGTTGAATATAAATATGTTGAATATAAATACGTTGAATTAAATACGTTGAATATAAATATGTTGAATATAAATATGTTGAATACAAATATGTTGAATATCAATATGTTGAATATAAATATTTTGAATATAAATACGTTGAATATAAATATGTTGAATTAAATACGTTGAATATAAATATGTTGAATTAAATATGCTGAATGTAAATATGTTGAATATAAATATGCTGAATATAAATATGTTGAATATAAATATGTTGAATATAAATATGTTGAATATAAATATGTTGAATATAAATACGTTGAATTAAATACGTTGAATATAAATATGTTGAATATAAATATGTTGAATATAAATATGTTGAATATAAATATGTTGAATATAAATTTTTTGAATATAAATATGCTGAATTTAAATATGTTGAATATAAATATGTTGAATTAAATATGTTGAATATAAATATGTTGAATATAAATATGCTGAATATAAATATGCTGAATATGTTGAATTTAAATATGTAGAATATAAATATGTTGAATATAAATATGCTGAATATAAATATGTTGAATATAAATATGCTGAATATAAATATGCTGAATATAAATATGTTGAATATAAATATGCTGAATATAAATATGCTGAATATAAATATGCTGAATATAAATATGCTGAATATAAATATGTTGAATATAAATATGTTGAATATCAATATGCTGAATATAAATATGCTGAATATAAATATGTTGAATATAAATCTGCTGAATATAAATATGTTGGATATAAATATGTTGAATATAAATATGCTGAATATAAATATGTTGAATATAAAGATGTTGAATATAAATATGTTGAATATAAATATGCTGAATATAAATATGTTGAATATAAATATGTTGAATACACATATGTTGAATATAAATATGCTGAATATAAATATGTTGAATATAAATATGTTGAATATAAATATGATGAATTTAAATATGTTGAATATAAATATGTTGAATTAAATATGTTCAATATAAATATGTAGAATATGTAGAATATGCTGAATATGTTGAATATAAATATGTAGAATATAAATATGTTGAATATAAATATGTTGAATATAAATATGTTGAATATAAATATGCTGAATATAAAGATGTTGAATATAAATATGTTGAATATAAATATGTTGAATGTAAATATGTTGAATATAAATATGCTGAATAAAAATATGTTGAATGTAAATATGTTGAATATAAATATGTTGAATATAAATATGCTGAATATAAATATGCTGAATATAAATATGCTGAATATGAATATGTTGAATATTAATATGCTGAATATAAATATGTTGAATATGTTGAATATAAATATGTTGAATATAAATATGTTGAATATAAATATGTTGAATATAAATATGTTGAATATAAATATGTTGAATATAAATATGCTGAATATAAATATGTTGAATATAAATATGTTGAATATAAATATGCTGAATATAAATATGCTGAATATAAATATGCTGAATATAAATATGCTGAATATGAATATGTTGAATATAAATATGTTGAATATAAATATGTTGAATATAAATATGTTGAATATAAATATGCTGAATATAAATATGCTGAATATAAATATGCTGAATATGTTGAATATAAATATGTTGAATATAAATATGTTGAATATAAATATGATGAACATAAATATGTTGAATATAAATATGCTGAATGTAAATATGTTGAATATAAATATGCTGAATATAAATATGTTGAATATAAATATGTTGAATTAAATATGTTGAATATAAATATGTTGAATATAAATATGTTGAATATAAATATGTTGAATATAAATATGTTGAATATAAATACGTTGAATTAAATACGTTGAATATAAATATGTTGAATATAAATATGTTGAATACAAATATGTTGAATATAAATATGTTGAATATAAGTATGTTGAATATAAATACGTTGAATATAAATATGTTGAATTAAATACGTTGAATATAAATATGTTGAATATAAATATGTTGAATATAAATACGTTGAATATAAATATGTTGAATTAAATATGCTGAATGTAAATATGTTGAATATAAATATGCTGAATATAAATATGTTGAATATAAATATGTTGAATATAAATATGTTGAATATAAATATGTTGAATATAAATATGTTGAATATAAATACGTTGAATTAAATACGTTGAATATAAATATGTTGAATATAAATATGTTGAATATAAATATGTTGAATATAAATTTTTTGAATATAAATATGCTGAATTTAAATATGTTGAATATAAATATGTTGAATAAAATATGTTGAATATAAATATGTAGAATATAAATATGCTGAATATAAATATGCTGAATATGTTGAATTTAAATATGTAGAATATAAATATGTTGAATATAAATATGCTGAATATAAATATGTTGAATATAAATATGCTGAATATAAATATGTTGAATATAAATATGTTGAATATAAATATGCTGAATATAAATATGGTGAATATAAATATGCTGAATATAAATATGTTGAATATAAATATGTTGAATATAAATATGCTGAATATAAATATGCTGAATATAAATATGTTGAATATAAATATGCTGAATATAAATATGTTGGATATAAATATGTTGAATATAAATATGCTGAATATAAATATGTTGAATATAAATATGTTGAATACACATATGTTGAATATAAATATGTTGAATATAAATATGTTGAATATAAATATGTTGAATATAAATATGTAGAATATAAATATGTTGAATATAAATATGCTGAATATAAATATGTTGAATATAAATATGCTGAATATAAATATGTTGAATATAAAGATGTTGAATATAAATATGTTGAATATAAATATGCTGAATATAAATATGTTGAATATAAATATGTTGAATACACATATGTTGAATATAAATATGCTGAATATAAATATGTTGAATATAAATATGTTGAATATAAATATGATGAATTTAAATATGTTGAATATAAATATGTTGAATTAAATATGTTGAATATAAATATGTAGAATATGTAGAATATGCTGAATATGTTGAATTTAAATATGTAGAATATAAATATGTTGAATATAAATATGTTGAATATAAATATGTTGAATATAAATATGCTGAATATAAAGATGTTGAATATAAATATGTTGAATATAAATATGTTGAATGTAAATATGTTGAATATAAATATGCTGAATAAAAATATGTTGAATGTAAATATGTTGAATATAAATATGTTGAATATAAATATGCTGAATATAAATATGCTGAATATAAATATGCTGAATATGAATATGTTGAATATAAATATGCTGAATATAAATATGTTGAATATGTTGAATATAAATATGTTGAATATAAATATGTTAAATATAAATATGTTGAATATAAATATGTTGAATATAAATATGTTGAATATAAATATGCTGAATATAAATATATTGAATATAAATATGTTGAATATAAATATGCTGAATATAAATATGCTGAATATAAATATGCTGAATATAAATATGTTGAATATAAATATGTTGAATATAACTATGTTGAATATAAATATGCTGAATATAAATATGCTGAATATAAATATGCTTAATATGTTGAATATAAATATGTTGAATATAAATATGTTGAATATAAATATGTTGAATATAAATATGTTGAATATAAATATGCTGAATATAAATATGTTGAATATAAATATGTTGAATATAAATATGCTGAATATAAATATGCTGAATATAAATATGCTGAATATAAATATGCTGAATATGAATATGTTGAATATAAATATGCTGAATATAAATATGTTGAATATAAATATGTTGAATATAAATATGTTAAATATAAATATGTTTAATTAAATATGCTGAATATAAATATGCTGAATGTAAATATGTTGAATATAAATATGCTGAATATAAATATGTTGAATATAAATATGTTGAATTAAATATGTTGAATATAAATATGTTGAATATAAATATGTTTAATATAAATATGTTGAATATAAATACGTTGAATTAAATACGTTGAATATAAATATGTTGAATATAAATATGTTGAATATAAATATGTTGAATATAAATATGTTGAATATAAATATTTTGAATATAAATACGTTGAATATAAATATGTTGAATTAAATACGTTGAATATAAATATGTTGAATTAAATATGCTGAATGTAAATATGTTGAATATAAATATGCTGAATATAAATATGTTGAATATAAATATGTTGAATATAAATATGTTGAATATAAATATGTTGAATATAAATACGTTGAATTAAATACGTTGAATATAAATATGTTGAATATAAATATGTTGAATATAAATATGTTGAATATAAATATGTTGAATATAAATTTTTTGAATATAAATATGCTGAATTTAAATATGTTGAATATAAATATGTTGCATTAAATATGTTGAATATAAATATGTAGAATATAAATATGCTGAATATAAATATGCTGAATATGTTGAATTTAAATATGTAGAATATAAATATGTTGAATATAAATATGTTGAATATAAATATGTTGAATATAAATATGTTGAATATAAATATGTTGAATATAAATACGTTGAATTAAATACGTTGAATATAAATATGTTGAATATAAATATGTTGAATACAAATATGTTGAATATAAATATGTTGAATATAAATATTTTGAATATAAATACGTTGAATATAAATATGTTGAATTAAATACGTTGAATATAAATATGTTGAATTAAATATGCTGAATGTAAATATGTAGAATATAAATATGCTGAATATAAATATGTTGAATATAAATATGTTGAATTAAATATGTTGAATATAAATATGTAGAATATAAATATGCTGAATATAAATATGCTGAATATGTTGAATTTAAATATGTAGAATATAAATATGTTGAATATAAATATGCTGAATATTAATATGTTGAATATAAATATGCTGAATATAAATATGTTGAATATAAATATGCTGAATATAAATATGTTGAATATAAATATGTTGAATATAAATATGCTGAATATAAATATGCTGAATATAAATATGCTGAATATAAATATGTTGAATATAAATATGTTGAATATAAATATGCTGAATATAAATATGCTGAATATAAATATGTTGAATATAAATCTGCTGAATATAAATATGTTGGATATAAATATGCTGAATATAAATATGTTGAATATAAATATGCTGAATATAAATATGTTTAATATAAATATGTTGAATACACATATGTTGAATATAAATATGTTGAATATAAATATGTTGAATATAAATATGTTGAATATAAATATGTAGAATATAAATATGTTGAATATAAATATGCTGAATATAAATATGTTGAATATAAATATGCTGAATATAAATATGTTGAATATAAAGATGTTGAATATAAATATGTTGAATATAAATATGCTGAATATAAATATGTTGAATATAAATATGTTGAATACACATATCTTGAATATAAATATGCTGAATATAAATATGTTGAATATAAATATGTTGAATATAAATATGATGAATTTAAATATGTTGAATATAAATATGTTGAATTAAATATGTTGAATATAAATATGTAGAATATGTAGAATATGCTAAATATGTTGAATTTAAATATGTAGAATATAAATATGTTGAATATAAATATGTTGAATATAAATATGTTGAATATAAATATGCTGAATATAAAGATGTTGAATATAAATATGTTGAATATAAATATGTTGAATGTAAATATGTTGAATATAAATATGCTGAATAAAAATATGTTGAATGTAAATATGTTGAATATAAATATGTTGAATATAAATATGCTGAATATAAATATGCTGAATATAAATATGCTGAATATGAATATGTTGAATATAAATATGCTGAATATAAATATGTTGAATATGTTGAATATAAATATGTTGAATATAAATATGTTGAATATAAATATGTTGAATATAAATATGTTGAATATAAATATGTTGAATATAAATATGCTGAATATAAATATGTTGAATATAAATATGTTGAATATAAATATGCTGAATATAAATATGCTGAATATAAATATGCTGAATATAAATATGTTGAATATAAATATGTTGAATATAAATATGTTGAATATAAATATGCTGAATATAAATATGCTGAATATAAATTCGCTGAATATGTTGAATATAAATATGTTGAATATGAATATGTTGAATATAAATATGTTGAATATAAATATGCTGAATATAAATATGTTGAATATGTTCAATATAAATATGTTGAATATAAATATGTTGAATATAAATATGTTGAATATAAATATGTTGAATATAAATATGTTGAATATAAATATGCTGAATATAAATATGTTGAATATAAATATGTTGAATATAAATATGCTGAATATAAATATGCTGAATATAAATATGCTGAATATGAATATGTTGAATATAAATATGTTGAATATAAATATGTTGAATATAAATATGTTGAATATAAATATGTTGAATATAAATATGCTGAATATAAATATGCTGAATATAAATATGCTGAATATGTTGAATATAAATATGTTGAATATAAATATGTTGAATATAAATATGATGAATATAAATATGTTGAATATAAATATGCTGAATGTAAATATGTTGAATATAAATATGCTGAATATAGATATGTTGAATATAAATATGTTGAATTAAATATGTTGAATATAAATATGTTGAATATAAATATGTTGAATATAAATATGTTGAATATAAATACGTTGAATTAAATACGTTGAATATAAATATGTTGAATATAAATATGTTGAATACAAATGTGTTAGATATAAATATGTTGAATATAAATATTTTGAATATAAATACGTTGAATATAAATATGTTGAATTAAATACGTTGAATATAAATATATTGAATTAAATATGCTGAATGTAAATATGTTGAATATAAATATGCTGAATATAAATATGTTGAATATAAATATGTTGAATATAAATATGTTGAATATAAATATGTTGAATATAAATATGTTGAATATAAATACGTTGAATTAAATACGTTGAATATAAATATGTTGAATATAAATATGTTGAATATAAATATGTTGAATATAAATATGTTGAATATAAATTTTTTGAATATAAATATGCTGAATTTAAATATGTTGAATATAAATATGTTGAATTAAATATGTTGAATATAAATATGTAGAATATAAATATGCTGAATATAAATATGCTGAATATGTTGAATTTAAATATGTAGAATATAAATATGTTGAATATAAATATGCTGAATATAAATATGTTGAATATAAATATGCTGAATATAAATATGCTGAATATAAATATGTTGAATATAAATATGCTGAATATAAATATGCTGAATATAAATATGCTGAATATAAATATGTTGAATATAAATATGTTGAATATAAATATGCTGAATATAAATATGCTGAATATAAATATGTTGAATATAAATCTGCTGAATATAAATATGTTGGATATAAATATGTTGAATATAAATATGCTGAATATAAATATGTGTAATATAAAGATGTTGAATATAAATATGTTGAATATAAATATGCTGAATATAAATATGTTGAATATAAATATGTTGAATACACATATGTTGAATATAAATATGCTGAATATAAATATGTTGAATATAAATATGTTGAATATAAATATGATGAATTTAAATATGTTGAATATAAATATGTTGAATTAAATATGTTCAATATAAATATGTAGAATATGTAGAATATGCTGAATATGTTGAATTTAAATATGTAGAATATAAATATGTTGAATATAAATATGTTGAATATAAATATGTTGAATATAAATATGCTGAATATAAAGATGTTGAATATAAATATGTTGAATATAAATATGTTGAATGTAAATATGTTGAATATAAATATGCTGAATAAAAATATGTTGAATGTAAATATGTTGAATATAAATATGTTGAATATAAATATGCTGAATATTAATATGCTGAATATAAATATGCTGAATATGAATATGTTGAATATAAATATGCTGAATATAAATATGTTGAATATGTTGAATATAAATATGTTGAATATAAATATGTTGAATATAAATATGTTGAATATAAATATGTTGAATATAAATATGTTGAATATAAATATGCTGAATATAAATATGTTGAATATAAATATGTTGAATATAAATATGCTGAATATAAATATGCTGAATATAAATATGCTGAATATAAATATGCTGAATATGAATATGTTGAATATAAATATGTTGAATATAAATATGTTGAATATAAATATGTTGAATATAAATATGCTGAATATAAATATGCTGAATATAAATATGCTGAATATGTTGAATATAAATATGTTGAATATAAATATGTTGAATATAAATATGATGAATATAAATATGTTGAATATAAATATGCTGAATGTAAATATGTTGAATATAAATATGCTGAATATAAATATGTTGAATATAAATATGTTGAATTAAATATGTTGAATATAAATATGTTGAATATAAATATGTTGAATATAAATATGTTGAATATAAATATGTTGAATATAAATACGTTGAATTAAATACGTTGAATATAAATATGTTGAATATAAATATGTTGAATACAAATATGTTGAATATAAATATGTTGAATATAAATATTTTGAATATAAATACGTTGAATATAAATATGTTGAATTAAATACGTTGAATATAAATATGTTGAATTAAATATGCTGAATGTAAATATGTTGAATATAAATATGCTGAATATAAATATGTTGAATATAAATATGTTGAATATAAATATGTTGAATATAAATATGTTGAATATAAATATGTTGAATATAAATACGTTGAATTAAATACGTTGAATATAAATATGTTGAATATAAATATGTTGAATATAAATATGTTGAATATAAATTTTTTGAATATAAATATGCTGAATTTAAATATGTTGAATATAAATATGTTGAATTAAATATGTTGAATATAAATATGTAGAATATAAATATGCTGAATATAAATATGCTGAATATGTTGAATTTAAATATGTAGAATATAAATATGTTGAATATAAATATGCTGAATATAAATATGTTAGATATAAATATGCTGAATATAAATATGTTGAATATAAATATGTTGAATATAAATATGCTGAATATAAATATGCTGAATATAAATATGCTGAATATAAATATGTTGAATATAAATATGTTGAATATAAATATGCTGAATATAAATATGCTGAATATAAATATGTTGAATATAAATCTGCTGAATATAAATATGTTGGATATAAATATGTTGAATATAAATATGCTGAATATAAATATGTTGAATATAAATATGTTGAATACACATATGTTGAATATAAATATGTTGAATATAAATATGTTGAATATAAATATGTTGAATACAAATATGTTGAATATAAATATGTTGAATATAAATATGCTGAATATAAATATGTTGAATATAAATATGCTGAATATAAATATGTTGAATATAAAGATGTTGAATATAAATATGTTGAATATAAATATGCTGAATATAAATATGTTGAATATAAATATGTTGAATACACATATGTTGAATATAAATATGCTGAATATAAATATGTTGAATATAAATATGTTGAATATAAATATGATGAATTTAAATATGTTGAATATAAATATGTTGAATTAAATATGTTGAATATAAATATGTAGAATATGTAGAATATGCTGAATATGTTGAATTTAAATATGTAGAATATAAATATGTTGAATATAAAAATGTTGAATATAAATATGTTGAATATAAATATGCTGAATATAAAGATGTTGAATATAAATATGTTGAATATAAATATGTTGAATGTAAATATGTTGAATATAAATATGCTGAATAAAAATATGTTGAATGTAAATATGTTGAATATAAATATGTTGAATATAAATATGCTGAATATAAATATGCTGAATATAAATATGCTGAATATGAATATGTTGAATATAAATATGCTGAATATAAATATGTTGAATATGTTGAATATGAATATGTTTAATATAAATATGTTAAATATAAATATGTTGAATATAAATATGTTGAATATAAATATGTTGAATATAAATATGCTGAATATAAATATATTGAATATAAATATGTTGAATATAAATATGCTGAATATAAATATGCTGAATATAAATATGCTGAATATAAATATGTTGAATATAAATATGTTGAATATAACTATGTTGAATATAAATATGCTGAATATAAATATGCTGAATATAAATATGCTTAATATGTTGAATATAAATATGTTGAATATAAATATGTTGAATATAAATATGTTGAATATAAATATGTTGAATATAAATATGCTGAATATAAATATGTTGAATATAAATATGTTGAATATAAATATGCTGAATATAAATATGCTGAATATAAATATGCTGAATATAAATATGCTGAATATTAATATGTTGAATATAAATATGCTGAATATAAATATGTTGAATATAAATATGTTGAATATAAATATGTTAAATATAAATATGTTGAATTAAATATGCTGAATATAAATATGCTAAATGTAAATATGTTGAATATAAATATGCTGAATATAAATATGTTGAATATAAATATGTTGAATTAAATATGTTGAATATAAATATGTTGAATATAAATATGTTGAATATAAATATGTTGAATATAAATACGTTGAATTAAATACGTTGAATATAAATATGTTGAATATAAATATGTTGAATATAAATATGTTGAATATAAATATGTTGAATATAAATATTTTGAATATAAATACGTTGAATATAAATATGTTGTATTAAATACGTTGAATATAAATATGTTGAATTAAATATGCTGAATGTAAATATGTTGAATATAAATATGCTGAATATAAATATGTTGAATATAAATATGTTGAATATAAATATGTTGAATATAAATATGTTGAATATAAATACGTTGAATTAAATACGTTGAATATAAATATGTTGAATATAAATATGTTGAATATAAATATGTTGAATATAAATATGTTGAATATAAATTTTTTGAATATAAATATGCTGAATTTAAATATGTTGAATATAAATATGTTGAATTAAATATGTTGAATATAAATATGTAGAATATAAATATGCTGAATATAAATATGCTGAATATGTTGAATTTAAATATGTAGAATATAAATATGTTGAATATAAATATGTTGAATATAAATATGTTGAATATAAATATGTTGAATATAAATATGTTGAATATAAATACGTTGAATTAAATACGTTGAATATAAATATGTTGAATATAAATATGTTGAATACAAATACGTTGAATATAAATATGTTGAATTAAATATGCTGAATGTAAATATGTAGAATATAAATATGCTGAATATAAATATGTTGAATATAAATATGTTGAATATAGATATGTTGAATATAAATATGTTGAATATAAATATGTTGAATATAAATACGTTGAATTAAATACGTTGAATATAAATATGTTGAATATAAATATGTTGAATATAAATATGTTGAATATAAATATGTTGAATATAAATTTTTTGAATATAAATATGCTGAATTTAAATATGTTGAATATAAATATGTTGAATTAAATATGTTGAATATAAATATGTAGAATATAAATATGCTGAATATAAATATGCTGAATATGTTGAATTTAAATATGTAGAATATAAATATGTTGAATATAAATATGCTGAATATTAATATGTTGAATATAAATATATTGAATATAAATATGTTGAATATAAATATGTTGAATATAAATATGTAGAATATAAATATGTTGAATATAAATATGCTGAATATAAATATGTTGAATATAAATATGCTGAATATAAATATGTTGAATATAAAGATGTTGAATATAAATATGTTGAATATAAATATGCTGAATATAAATATGTTGAATATAAATATGTTGAATACACATATCTTGAATATAAATATGCTGAATATAAATATGTTGAATATAAATATGTTGAATATAAATATGATGAATTTAAATATGTTGAATATAAATATGTTGAATTAAATATGTTGAATATAAATATGTAGAATATGTAGAATATGCTGAATATGTTGAATTTAAATATGTAGAATATAAATATGTTGAATATAAATATGTTGAATATAAATATGTTGAATATAAATATGCTGAATATCAAGATGTTGAATATAAATATGTTGAATATAAATATGTTGAATGTAAATATGTTGAATATAAATATGCTGAATAAAAATATGTTGAATGTAAATATGTTGAATATAAATATGTTGAATATAAATATGCTGAATATAAATATGCTGAATATAAATAGGCTGAATATGTTGAATATAAATATGTTGAATATAAATATGTTGAATATAAATATGTTGAATATAAATATGCTGAATATAAATATGTTGAATATAAATATGTTGAATATAAATATGCTGAATATAAATATGCTGAATATAAATATGCTGAATATAAATATGCTGAATATGAATATGTTGAATATAAATATGCTGAATATAAATATGTTGAATATAAATATGTTGAATATAAATATGTTAAATATAAATATGTTGAATTAAATATGCTGAATATAAATATGCTGAATGTAAATATGTTGAATATAAATATGCTGAATATAAATATGTTGAATATAAATATGTTGAATTAAATATGTTGAATATAAATATGTTGAATATAAATACGTTGAATTAAATACGTTGAATATAAATATGTTGAATATAAATATGTTGAATATAAATATGTTGAATATAAATATGTTGAATATAAATATTTTGAATATAAATACGTTGAATATAAATATGTTGAATTAAATACGTTGAATATAAATATGTTGAATTAAATATGCTGAATGTAAATATGTTGAATATAAATATGCTGAATATAAATATGTTGAATATAAATATGTTGAATATAAATATGTTGAATATAAATATGTTGAATATAAATATGTTGAATATAAATACGTTGAATTAAATACGTTGAATATAAATATGTTGAATATAAATATGTTGAATATAAATATGTTGAATATAAATATGTTGAATATAAATATGTTGAATATAAATATGTTGAATGTAAATATGTTGAATATAAATATGTTGAATTAAATATGTTGAATATAAATATGTAGAATATAAATATGCTGAATATAAATATGCTGAATATGTTGAATTTTAATATGTAGAATATAAATATGTTGAATATAAATATGTTGAATATAAATATGTTGAATATAAATATGTTGAATATAAATATGTTGAATATAAATATGTTGAATTAAATATGCTGAATATAAATATGCTGAATATAAATATGTTGAATATAAATACGTTGAATTAAATACGTTGAATATAAATATGTTGAATATAAATATGTTGAATATAAATATGTTTAATATAAATATGTTCAATATAAATATGCTGAATTTAAATATGTTGAATATAAATATGTTGAATAAAATATGTTGAATATAAATATGTAGAATATAAATATGCTGAATATAAATATGCTTAATATGTTGAATTTAAATATGTTGAATATAAATATGCTGAATATAAATATGTTGAATATAAATATGTTGTATATAAATATGTTGAATATAAATATGTTGAATATAAATATGTTGAATATAAATATGTTGAATATAAATATGCTGAATATAAATATGCTGAATATAAATATGTTGAATTAAATATGTTGAATATAAATATGTTGAATATAAATATGTTGAATATAAATATGCTGAATATAAATATGCTGAATATAAATATGTTGAATATAAATATGTTGAATATAAATATGTTGAATATAAATATGTTGAATATAAATATGTTGAATATAAATATGCTGAATTTAAATATGTTGAATATAAATATGTTGAATTAAATATGTAGAATATAAATATGCTGAATATAAATATGCTGAATATGTTGAATTTAAATATGTAGAATATAAATATGTTGAATATAAATATGCTGAATATAAATATGTTGAATATAAATATGTTGAATATAAATATATTGAATATAAATATGCTGAATATGAATATGCTGAATATAAATATGTTGAATATAAATATGTTGAATATAAATATGTTGAATATAAATATGCTGAATATAAATATGCTGAATATAAATATGTTGAATATAAATATGCTGAATATAAATATGTTGAATATAAATATGTTGAATATAAATATGTTGGATATAAATATGTTGAATATAAATATGTTGAATATAAATATGTTGAATATAAATATGTTGAATATAAATATGCTGAATATAAATATTCTGATTATAAATATGCTGAATATAAGTATGTGTAATTGTAAATCTAAAATCAGAAATGTAAAGTATTCCTTTCTTAAATGATTGGATTTCAATATTTTATCATTAACCATTGTCATAATCTTTCATTCAAATTTTTAAATATTTTCTTCATTCAAATTTTTAAATAATTTGAATGAAATTTACTTTTTAATTATTTTTACCTAACAATATTTTCTTATACGTTTCAATTGTTCTTTAAAAATAGTTCAGTAAACTTGCTTACCAGTTTGGCAGTCATCTCCCTCGTATCCTGCTGCACATTTCCCATCACTGCATTTCCCATTTGTTTTATTACATTTTATGGAGTATGCACAATGGCAGCTCACTTCTCAGTTATTGCCAAATTCCATACAAAAACAACGCAATCACAGTTTCTTACCAGTCTGACAGTGATCTCTGTTGCACAATGGCAGCTTTCTCAAGGGTAATGGTAAAAGTGATACAATAGCACCGACAGATCTCGAACCACGCACATGCATGTAACCCCTACACCACACCAGTTCTATAGGCATCTATGACTTGACTTATAACAACATAAAGGGGGATAACTCAATCTTTTAATAGAGGAATTTCTATGAGTGATTTTGGAAGTCTAAACAAAACAATTCAGATAATAGTTTTCTGTTTTATGTTCCGCTTGTCAAT
Source organism: Sepiola atlantica (assembly GCA_963556195.1). Lineage (NCBI taxonomy): Eukaryota > Metazoa > Mollusca > Cephalopoda > Sepiida > Sepiolidae > Sepiola > Sepiola atlantica. Next base: position 97,281,477 of record OY744535.1, read on the forward strand.
TAATACACAATCATTTAGTAAAATGCTGAAAAAACAAGTAAAAATGTTAACTTGTGCATGTTTAAGTATAATTATAATTGACATTTTAATAAATTACTTAACTCTTTTAAAATCAGTTACCATCTTCCTTTTTTAAAATCCTTACCCGAAGTTTGGCAGTCATCTCCCTTGTATCCTACTGCACATTTCCCATTACTGCATATCCCATTTGTTTTATTACAATCAACATTTTGTGAACAATGACAAGTTTTCGAACAACCACTGCCAAATGTACCTGACTGACATTCTGAAAAAAATAAAAATAAAATAATTAATTTATAAGTTTATCTGAAACAAAATTACGCTCAATGTACATCATAGATCAGCACTTTCTCTGCTTCTCTGTAATCTCATCATGGATGCAGTTGTCCGGGATCTTACAGGCCTATCCCTTGGATGCTTTTGCATAGATAATGTCATGCTGGTTTTTAAGAATAGACTTGATTTGCCATGACACGTGCAATCCGAGAACAACGCCGTCTGGCTTGAGACTGAACACCGGGAAGATGGAGTACTTGACCGCAGATAAAGATGATGAGTGAGGAACCATTCAGGTACAACCTGTTGCTTTGGAGGCAGAAAGAAGACGTGATGGAGATGAAGATGTTGAATTGGACTTCGTGTCAGACATAACTTGACCGTGACTGAAATGTCGATATTTGTCACCATTACAATATTACACCAATCTCAGACAAAATGAGGGAAAATGAACTACGTGAAAACGACAACGCTATCTACAAAATGTGATTCAAGATGGAAGTCCCAAGGGAAAGGATGGAGGACGGTTTAAACAAAGGTGGCTGGATACCCTATCCCAAGATGGCCAGGTTTCACCCTGACCAAGACTTTGACCGTGGAGGGAGAAATCTCTTGCGATCTTTGCTGCGTAGTATAATTGCAGAAGAAAATGATGAAATTTATCTGAAAGTAGAAACAGCTGAAGGATTCACAAGAAGTATCATATCTAATACAATTGTAGTGGAAATAGTTAAATATAGTTCAGTCAACTTCCACAAGGATAATTTGGTTTTAAGTTCTGTAGAAGAGAAAGACATCAATAATGTTCATTGAACTCAAATTTGGTTTTATGATAAACTTCCACGATTATCTCCCTTTAACAGGACTCTTAAAAGAACTCTGATTACTCAAAGATGGCTGTCTTATAATTAGATACTAGCGCTGTAATCTAAATGAATAAATACAAAAGGTTACTTACAAAATGTGTTTGTCTTGTTAACTGAATTGTCCTGCCATGAAGAATGTCTGAATGTTGCTGAGATCAAAAGGTATGTCTCACATTCGTGTGAACTTGGCTTTATATCGATAATAATTCTTAACAGTTATGTGTGTGTGTGTGTTATATTAAGGCCATGTGTATGAGGCGGTAGCCATTTTGTAATCTTGTCATCTTGTCAAAGTTGAACCCAGGGACAAAGGCCACGGGAAGATGTCTGTTGAGTCCAAAGAGATAAATTTGGGGGCTGGTCCGAGCAACGTGGCTGTTGTTGACAGTTCCAATGAAAAAAGAGAGAGTGAACGCTGTGCGATCTCTTTTATAGTCTCTTGTCACGTGGTCAACTCTCATGAGAGATGCTCTCTGATTGGGCAAGCTGAAAGGGAAGTTAAATGACTGCACCAATCAACGCCGAGCTTATAAATTAAGCAGATTCAAAATCGTAAACCGCAACCTGTCACTGCTTGTAGCCTTTTGCTACATGTCATCCTTGGTTTAAATTGATAAAAATGTCTATCCTACTCTTAACTTGAATCATCTCAGTCACAGCAATACCACATTTACTCTAGGGGCCGTCCTACTTAAGACATCCTCAATTCATTCGAAATTTTTATTTTTGATAAATAAGATTATATCAGGTTGGAAAGAAAGTAATGTCGTTTTTGCCCAACACATTTCATCTGAAACATTCACATTCGGGCATTTTTAATATTCACAATAATTCCCCTCATTTCCTATGACTTCTGTCCAACGATCAACTAGCTTCTTGATGCCTTTTTCAAAACATTTCTCTGATTTTTGAGAGAAAAACAAATTTAGGTCATTTTTGAGTTGGTCGTCATTTTCATAAATTTTATTGTTTAAGTGATGCTGCAACGACTGGAAAATATGGTAGTCAGATAGAGCAATGTCAGGTGAATAAGGCGGATGAGGTAAAACTTCCCTATTAAAACCCATGACCTTTTCCTGAATGAGTTTTGCTGTGTGAGGTCTTTCGTTACAATGCTGAAGCACTACACCCTTCCTATTGAGTAATGCTGATCGTTTTTTTTGATAGGACAATTCTTAGATCATCCAGCTGCGAACAATATTTTACTGCTGTGATTGTTTGATTAAGCTCTAGTAACTCATAATGAATCAGTCCTCTCATGTCCCACCATAAAAAGGGCATAACCTTCTTTGGGTGTAGTCCTTGTTTTGGAACCGGCTGTGGACTTTGGTTTCGATTTAACCATTGTCTTTTCTGTTGGGTATTCTTGTAAAGAACCCATTTTTCATCTCCAGTCACAATTCTTTGCAAAAATGGTTCTCGATGATTCCTGGAAAGCAAAGATGTGTAAACAGTCAATCTTTGATTTCGTTGAGCGTCGGTCAAATCGTGAGGAACCCAGAGTCCAAGTTTTTAAACTTTTCCTAACTTTTGAAGACATAAAATAATTATGGTATGGGTTGTATTGAATTGTTGAGCTAATTCTCTGCTGGTTAACTTGGATTGACCTCCACAGCGTCTTTAATAGCGTCTTTATCAATTGATTTTGGCTTTCCCGAACGTCGCCGATCTGACAGGTTAAAGTCTTCAAATGAAAATTTTGCAAACCACCGTTGACATTTTCGATCATTCAGAACATTAATCCCATAGACAGTTCCAATATTCCTTGTAGCTTCTGCAGCTGAGTTTCCTTTTTTGAATTCATAGAGCATGCAATGTCTCAGATGCTCCTCACTAATATTCATTTTTTGACGGCTGAGACCGATAAACTTAATTACTATATCTGAAAGGCAAAGCAAGATATTAAGACACCAATTCACCCAAAAATCTAGAACTGTGTACAGCTTAGGAGGCTGCAAAGTGATGAAGTAAAAATACGTGATATATACAGAAATTCATTGGAGTGGGGAAAAAACAAAAAGTTTGGTTAGTAAGATCCTCCTAAAACTTTCCGGTTTGTTCAGAACCGAAAATTAGCAGGTCAATTTCTAATTGGGAGTGGGATCTAAGTTGAATAAAAAAGAAAACTGGGGATGGAGTTTTGAGAATGGGTCATGTTCTCCCAAGATAAATTCAATTTGGGAAAGGCCGAGGACAAAAAATTTAAAGTGGCGAGTGGGCATCTTGGAGGATTTCTATTACCAGGGGTAAGGGGTTTAATTTATTCACTTGACTAGCTAAGAGGCTAAATTACCTGAAGAGCTGAGGTCCCACAGGACCAGGAACCGCACTCGCCATGCTCATACTTGACTCTTTTTCATACACACAAACTCGCTACTTGTATCCAAAAACCGATAAATGTAATCTTTTTCTATAACATCTGATCTTGACTTTCAGCTGGTGTTTGAAAAAGTAATCAGATCCTGATCAGCAAGGGATTAAACATCTTGGTCATCTTTCAAGACACGACGTCCACACCACTATTCGCACTACAACCAGAATCAGAGGAAGCACCAATCGTCTGTCCCTGTCCCACAGCAGTCAGACGTTGTCGATTACGTAGGATACATTTAGCAGCAGAAACTTCTCTGGATCAATACGAGTCGTCATTGACATATCCCCAGAACTGCCGGACTCTGCAACATTGAAAGAAAGCGTGATCGGGCAAACGTGTTGTATGGCATTGAGGGGGTGATGCATTTCAGGCCAACTGCCAGGTCAGAGAGAACTCAGTTGTTGAGATGACTCCTACCTGGCACCGAACACCATTAGGAGCGGATCTCCTCCTATGACCAGCCGAACTGCTCGACGAACAGATCGTCAGCTGCCCCCCCCCTCACTAATCCCCTGTGGAGTTCCTTTCTAGAAGACTGAGAAAGGTCACTGGACCTAGGAATCTTTTTGAGCATGGCTTGGCACTCTCTGAAAAACTGCGATTCGCCCCTCGGCCTACTATGGCACTCAATCGAATGATTGAAAATGAGGTCAGGAAAGACACTATCGACGACGGGGTTCCACACAAATTCCACAATCAAAGTTTGACTCAAGAAAGCCGATCCCTCTGTGTGTTGATGACACATCGAGAGTTGCATCCCTAGGCCTCTCTCACATGGATGTTTAATAGAGACCTGTCTGCAAGCCCAGTACCCTTTCTCGTCCCAAAGAAGCGAGGACAGAAGATGCTGGAAGACCTTTAGCCGGTAAAGGATGAGAGGAAAAACGTAAGTGGTACATGCCTTAGCTCTACTTTTTAGGAAGAGTTTCTTTCAGAAGCTGGAGGCCTGGTGTGAACTACATACTGAGAATTCAAATCGGGTCATCTGTCCTGCAGAAAGAAGCAGGAAAGGTGGTTTCACCGCTCCAGGCACTCAACCGCAAGCTGATTGACTTGCTGCAGTTGATTTTAGCCCCTGTGATCGTTTCCTAACATGTGAGCGCCTCTGTCATCTTCTCGATGTCTTGGAAGCACGATACAAAGACGGTGATGTCATTGACAAACGCAGAAACCTTGGCTCGCGCCCCGCCAGGTAAAGCGATGCTGCGTAGGACCGAACTTTCCTTCAAATACAATTCATTTGCGGAAGTTTGGTTTAAAACCGGATGGCTATAAAACAGATGCCAAGAAGCGATGGTCGACTCTGTCGACAGCTTTGGACTGATCCAAGTTGATCAGCACGGCCTCCGTGTTGTCTTCTATCCCCTCTAGGATCATACGAATCAGATGCAAGTTGTATTAGTTCGGCTCAAGTTTAATCGATAACACCCTGCAACCAGTTCGATAAGATCTTGGCCAAAATCCTTGGCTTGTGCAGTAGTGGCTCCAACTCAAGGATGTAGAGCAGGAGCGACAGCAGACAGCCCTGACTGGGAGATGCCTGCACCACTGCCGTTGGCGAGCAATACAGAATGGAAATTCATTTGCGGAAGTTAGGTTTAAAATTGGAGGTCTATAAAACAGATGCCAAGAAAGCTTTAGACTGATCCAAGTTGATCAGCGCGCCCTCCGTGTTGTCTTCTATCCCCTCTAGGATCGTACGAATCAGATGCAAGTTGTATTAGATCGATTTCTCGTTTTGCAACCAGTTTGATAAGATCTTGGGCAAAATCTTTAATTCTGTGTTCAGCAGAGTTATGGGTCTGTAATCGTCTAGTTCCTTCCCACCATGCCTGTTCCGCTTCTTCAGCAATGTGATCACTCTCTTGCTGACTTGACCTTCATCAAACCAATGGTTGAACACATTCGTCAGAATCGGTACAAACATGTGCAACAGCTTCAAATACAATTCGTAGGGCAGACTATCAAGTCTCGGCAATTTGTTGCAGCCGACCTGCTTCAATTCAGCCAGGACCCTGTGCTCCGTAACCCTGCCTTCCCAACCAGCTGCTCTAGCCGCATCAAGGCAGGGAGAGCCAGCCCAATTGTTGCCATACTCTTAGACCGGGAGGTTGGGCAGTTGGGTGAAGCGCTCCTCGAAATGCTCCCGAAATCCCTTGCAGATCTTCCGAGTCGATTCCAAGTTAAGTTCATTCAGGTGCTTGACTTTTCCAATGTACCTATTCAAGCCACGCTGGCAAACTTTTGTTTTTATGCCTAGAGATTTTTAAATGAATGCAAAGAAAATGATTTAATTTATTATTGCATTATCTTTTAATGGAGGTAGGTAGTGTAGTATCGGTTCTGTTATCACAAGACCCTCCCTAGAATTACCTCCTCCTTTTTTAAGGAGGTGGGGGTAATGTTCCTAGGTATTATATCCTCCTTTGGGGGATGGGGTAATGAAGTATCTGTTCTGTTGTCGTGAGACCGTCTTTCCAGGAACTATCTTCTCCTTTTGTGAGGTCAGAGTGGGGGGTAGTGAAGTATCTGTTCTGTTGCCATGATACCATACTCACAGCATATCAACCTCTTATAGGTCATTTAAAGCCAAAACATGAGCTGTAGTATGGTGGATGGAAGTTAAATGTTACTTTTGGTTGTTTTGTTTTACGGCATATCAACCCTTTTCGGATTATTTAATGCCAAATCGGGTAATTTTAGTCAAAGTTTCTATGCTTCAAATTCTTTATATATTTAAATATTTATTCATGGTGTTTGGTTTGGTTTGGTTTTACGGCACATCAACCCTTTTCGGATTATTTAATGCCAAATCGGGTAATTTTAGTAAAAGTTTCTATGCTTTAAGTTCCTTATATATTCAAATATTTATTCATGGTGTTTGGTTTGGTTTGGTTTTACGGCACATCAACCCTTTTCGGATTATTTAATGCCGAATCGGGTAAATTCTTTATATATTTAAATATTTATTCATGGTGTTTGGTTTAGTTGTTTTGTAGAGGAAAATTTTTGTTTTTGATTTTAACTTTGCAGAACATGATTGAGTTTTGCAAATGGAAAGGAAAAAAAAGCAATAATATCACTGTTTGGTGCAGTTTAAGTCATGAAAAGTGAACTATGAAATAACCAATCACTATAAGTGATAGATAGTGAAAGATGTCAGAGAAAGAGTGTCCTAAAAGGTGGGTGGAGAAAAAGCGGAAGTCAAAAGTTACGTCACTTCCGTTCGGGGAAGGGGACACAGCAGGCCGAGAATGACTGAAAGTAAATCTCTCACAGTTATTCCTTTGTTTTCTCTCTCTCTACTATTACTACTACTACGCACGCAATTCATTTTTATGTCTTTGTTCTGTTAAAATAAAACTTTTAAAACAAGACTGGCATCCATGTGGTTTCTGTCACCAGCTAAATTTAACAGTACGAGATACACTAGCCAGCAAAGATGAAGCCGGGTCCACCCAACCCATGAGGTAAGCAGAATGTAACAGAAGATCGATGTCACATCCAATAGAAAAATAGCCAATAATTTTTATAAGTCTTAATTAAATATATATTTTATTAAATTTCCTTACCAGTTTGACAGTTATCTCCCATGTATCCTGCTTCACATTTCCCTTGAATGCATCTTCCATCTGTTCTACTGCAATGGTGGTTGTTTTCACAATGACAGGTCTCGGAACATCCACTACCAAATTTATCAGACGGACATGCTGAAAATAATCAATGGTTTAATTCATTTGGGTAAAAAGAGTTTTGATTATAATCAACTCATCAAAAAATAAATAAAACAGACTTTGAAAAATAACGTTAAAAAGATTTATATTATTATATAATAATTTATAATACATCATCATCATCATATTCAGTTCAACGGCCATTTTACATGCTCATACGTGTTAGATGGCTTTAAGAAATTGATTTTCAAAGTAATCTATCTCTGACTAGGTCTTTATTTATCCCTCTTTCCCACAGGTCTTGTTTTATCACTTCCTCCCATGTTTTCCTTGGCCGTCCCCTGTGAACTGAACTTGCTTGTGATCTCTAGCCCCTAGACAACTAACAAACTGCGTGAATTATGTTTACATGAGAGTTCATTCCCAATGCACATATGCAGCTGTGAAAACTGCAACGGATGAAAAAATTGACATAAATATAAGAACAAATGTACATCAAAATAAAAGGTTACAACATTTTACAAACAAATAATATGTAAAAATGCGGCAAAGAAAAATAGACATGACAGCAACATCAGACACATGTGAAGCAAAAAAGGTTTTATAAAGACGACATGGAATGAGGAATGTGACTGCCAAAATATACAAGTACAAATATCTAGAAATATCGAATATATTTTCTATCAAAAACAAAAACACAAAATTACTTTATATTTAAATCTTGCATTTAAAACTAAATATATGTAAAGGTTTAGATTCTTATCTCGTTGACACTTTTAAGGGCTAAAGAAAAACTTCTATGACATTTAGTTGAACGAACGATGAATGAAGCGATCTGTTCCCTTCAAAGGCGAATCTCAAAAGGGCTTGGCATCTCTTCTTCCCTAGTTATCGCTATGGCTAAGGGGACTGGCCGAATCACGACTCGAGTGTAGGGGCTTCAAATTATTTTTATTTTAAAGCTATGTAGAACACGGAATAAGTAGTTTATTTATCTTATTTATATGTATTTATATGATCAGTACGTTTTTATCCTATCTGGAACGACCTCTTCTCTACCTTTTTGACTTTATATTAAGGATCTATTTTGTGGTAAGCAATTTAAACCCTCACTAGTCAGGTATCAACCACACATCTTCACACTGTGTACACATAACTGATAGAGCCATCTCTTGGTCGACAGTGGTATCACTCAGCTGGTTAGTAAATTGCAGAAGTTTCCTGAGTTTACTCCATCCACTCCTTATTCTTGCAATCACACTAGCACCTGCTCCACCCTGTGCCCCAATGATATCACCAAGGTAAAAAAAAAACTTCTCGACAACCTCGGTTCGTCATTAAAATATAATTTCTCCATCTGACAATTGGTTATCCTTTCTTAACCTAGCAGTAATACCACTGCACTTCTTGTGTACCTAATGCTTACAGATACCATAAAAAATTGAATTGCACTGACTCTCTTTCCACAAACTGAGCAGAGGAACTTTCCTATTTTGGGGAGCTTTCCAACACTACAACCACTGATCATCACTTTGGTATTGGTAACATTCACTCTCAGAACTGTACTTTAAAGTCTTTAACTTAACAAGCAGGTCATCCATTGTTTCACAGGCAAGTATTAAATCATCAGCATACAGCATCTCTCCCGGGCAATCAGTACAGAACTCCATGGAAAATGCTTCTACGACACAAGTGAAAAGCAACAGACTCAGTACAAAACCCTGAAATACTAATATTTTAACAGTAAAGCTGTCACTAAATGCGCTGTTAATTCTAACATGACTTTGAGCATTTCTGTACATTGCTTGAACAACCTTTACCAACCACTTGTAAGCCCCTAGTTTATGCACAGCCCACCAAACAATTTTAAATTTAAACTGTCACTAAATGTGCTGTTAATTCTAACATGACTTTGAGCATTTCTGTACATTGCTTGAACATCCTCCACCAACCACTTGTTTGCCCCTAGTTTATGCAAAGCCCACCAAACAATTTTAAATTTAAGCTGTCACTAAATGTACTGTTAATTCTAACATGACTTTGAGCATTTCTGTACATTGCTTGAACATCCTCCACCAACCACTTGTTAGCCCCTAGTTTATGCAAAGCCCACCAAACAATTTTAAATTTTAGCTGTCACTAAATGTGCTGTTAATTCTAACATGACTTTGAGCATTTCTGTACATTGCTTGAACAACCTTCACCAACCACTTGTTAGCCCCTAGTTTATGCAAAGCCCACCAAACAATTTTAAATTTAAGCTGTCACTAAATGTACTGTAAATTCTAACATGACTTTGAGCATTTCTGTACATTGCTTGAACATCCTCCACCAACCACTTGTTAGCCCCTAGTTTATGCAAAGCCCACCAAACAATTTTAAATTTTAGCTGTCACTAAATGTGCTGTTAATTCTAACATGACTTTGAGCATTTCTGTACATTGCTTGAACAACCTTCACCAACAACTTGTTAGCCCCTAGTTTATGCAAAGCCCACCAAACAATTTTAAATTTTAGCTGTCACTAAATGTGCTGTTAATTCTAACATGACTTTGAGCATTTCTGTACATTGCTTGAACAACCTTCACCAACAACTTGTTAGCCCCTAGTTTATGCAAAGCCCACCAAACAATTTTAAATTTAAACTGTCACTAAATGTGCTGTTAATTCTAACATGACTTTGAGCATTTCTGTACATTGCTTGAACAACCTTCACCAACCACTTGTTAGCCCCTAGTTTATGCAAAGCCCACCAAACAATTTTTAATTTAAGCTGTCACTAAATGTACTGTAAATTCTAACATGACTTTGAGCATTTCTGTACATTGCTTGAACAACCTTCACCAACAACTTGTTAGCCCCTAGTTTATGCAAAGCCCACCAAACAATTTTAAATTTAAGCTGTCACTAAATGTGCTGTTAATTCTAACATGACTTTTAGCATTTCTGTACATTGCTTTAACAACCTTCACCAACCACTTGTTAGCCCCTAGTTTATGCACAGCCCACCAAACAATTTTAAATTTAAGCTGTCACTAAATGTGCTGTTAATTCTAACATGACTTTGAGCATTTCTGTACATTGCTTGAACAACGTTCACCAACAACTTGTTAGCCCCTAGTTTATGCACAGCCCACCAAACAATTTTAAATTTAAACTGTCACTAAATGTGCTGTTAATTCTAACATGACTTTGAGCATTTCTGTACATTGCTTGAACATCCTCCACCAACCACTTGTTTGCCCCTAGTTTATGCAAAGCCCACCAAACAATTTTAAATTTAAGCTGTCACTAAATGTACTGTTAATTCTAACATGACTTTGAGCATTTCTGTACATTGCTTGAACATCCTCCACCAACCACTTGTTAGCCCCTAGTTTATGCAAAGCCCACCAAACAATTTTAAATTTTAGCTGTCACTAAATGTGCTGTTAATTCTAACATGACTTTGAGCATTTCTGTACATTGCTTGAACAACCTTCACCAACCACTTGTTAGCCCCTAGTTTATGCAAAGCCCACCAAACAATTTTAAATTTAAGCTGTCACTAAATGTACTGTAAATTCTAACATGACTTTGAGCATTTCTGTACATTGCTTGAACATCCTCCACCAACCACTTGTTAGCCCCTAGTTTATGCAAAGCCCACCAAACAATTTTAAATTTAAACTGTCACTAAATGTGCTGTTAATTCTAACATGACTTTGAGCATTTCTGTACATTGCTTGAACAACCTTCACCAACCACTTGTTAGCCCCTAGTTTATGCAAAGCCCACCAAACAATTTAAAATTGAAGCTGTCACTAAATGTGCTGTAAATTCTAACATGACTTTTAGCATTTCTGTACATTGCTTGAACAACCTTTACGAACCACTTGTTAGCCCTAGTTTATGCAAAGCCCACCAAACAATTTTAAATTTAAGCTGTCACTAAATGTACTGTTAATTCTAACATGACTTTGAGCATTTCTGTACATTGCTTGAACAACCTTTACCAACCACTTGTTAGCCCCTAGTTTATGCAAAGCCCACCAAACAATTTTAAATTTAAACTGTCACTAAATGTGCTGTTAATTCTAACATGACTTTGAGCATTTCTGTACATTGCTTGAACAACCTTCACCAACAACTTGTTAGCCCCTAGTTTATGCAAAGCCCACCAAACAATTTTAAATTTAAACTGTCACTAAATGTGCTGTTAATTCTAACATGACTTTGAGCATTTCTGTACATTGCTTGAACAACCTTCACCAACCACTTGTTAGCCCCTAGTTTATGCAAAGCCCACCAAACAATTTTAAATTTAAACTGTCACTAAATGTGCTGTTAATTCTAACATGACTTTGAGCATTTCTGTACATTGCTTGAACAACCTTCACCAACCACTTGTTAGCCCCTAGTTTATGCAAAGCCCACCAAACAATTTAAAATTGAAGCTGTCACTAAATGTGCTGTTAATTCTAACATGACTTTTAGCATTTCTGTACATTGCTTGAACAACCTTTACGAACCACTTGTTAGCCCTAGTTTATGCAAAGCCCACCAAACAATTTTAAATTTAAACTGTCACTAAATGTGCTGTTAATTCTAACATGACTTTGAGCATTTCTGTACATTGCTTGAATAACCCTCACCAACTTGTTAGCCCCTAGTTTATGCACAGCCCACCAAACAATCTTAAATTTAAGCTGTCACTAAATGTACTGTTAATTCTAACATGACTTTGAGCATTTCTGTACATTGCTTGAACAACCTTCACCAACCACTTGTTAGCCCCTAGTTTATGCAAAGCCCACCAAACAATTTTAAATTTTAGCTGTCACTAAATGTGCTGGTAATTCTAACATGACTTTGAGCATTTCTGTACATTGCTTGAACAACCTTCACCAACCACTTGTTAGCCCCTAGTTTATGCAAAGCCCACCAAACAATTTTAAATTTAAACTGTCACTAAATGTGCTGTTAATTCTAACATGACTTTGAGCATTTCTGTACATTGCTTGAACAACCTTCACCAACCACTTGTTAGCCCCTAGTTTATGCAAAGCCCACCAAACAATTTAAAATTGAAGCTGTCACTAAATGTGCTGTTAATTCTAACATGACTTTTAGCATTTCTGTACATTGCTTGAACAACCTTTACGAACAACTTGTTAGCCCCTAGTTTATGCAAAGCCCACCAAACAATTTAAAATTTAAACTGTCACTAAATGTGCTGTTAATTCTAACATGACTTTGAGCATTTCTGTACATTGCTTGAACAACCTTTACCAACCACTTGTTAGCCCCTAGTTAATGCAAAGCCCACCAAACAATTTTAAATTTAAGCTGTCACTAAATGTGCTGTTAATTCTAACAATACTTTGAGCATTTCTGTACATTGCTTGAACAACCTTCACCAACCACTTGTTAGCCCCTAGTTTATGCAAAGCCCACCAAACAATTTTAAATTTAAACTGTCACTAAATGTGCTGTTAATTCTAACATGACTTTGAGCATTTCTGTACATTGCTTGAACAACCTTCACCAACCACTTGTTAGCCCCTAGTTTATGCAAAGCCCACCAAACAATTTTAAATTTAAACTGTCACTAAATGTGCTGTTAATTCTAACATGACTTTAAGCATTTCAGTACATTGCTTGAACAACCTTTACGAACCACTTGTTAGCCCCTAGTTTATGCAAAGTCCACCAAACAATTTTAAATTTAAACTGTCACTAAATGTGCTGTTAATTCTAACATGACTTTGAGCATTTCTGTACATTGCTTGAACAACCTTTACCAACCACTTGTTAGCCCCTAGTTTATGCAAAGCCCACCAAACAATTTTAAATTTAAACTGTCACTAAATGTGCTGTTAATTCTAACATGACTTATAGCATTTCTGTACATTGCTTGAACAACCTTCACCAACCACTTGTTTGCCCCTAGTTTATGCAAAGCCCACCAAACAATTTTGAATTTAAACTGTCACTAAATGTGCTGTTTATTCTAACATGACTTTGAGCATTTCTGTACATTGCTTGAACAACCTTCACCAACCACTTGTTAGCCCCTAGTTTATGCAAAGCCCACCAAACAATTTTAAATTTAAACTGTTACTAAATGTGCTGTTAATTCTAACATGACTTTGAGCATTTCTGTACATTGCTTGAACAACCTTCACCAACCACTTGTTAGCCCCTAGTTTATGCAAAGCGTACCAAACAATTTTAAATTTAAACTGTCACTAAATGTGCTGTGAATTCTAACATGACTTTGAGCATTTCTGTACATTGCTTGAACAACCTTCACCAACCACTTGTTAGCCCCTAGTTTATGCAAAGCCCACCAAACAATTTTAAATTTAAGCTGTCACTAAATGTGCTGTTAATTCTAACATGACTTTGAGCATTTCTGTACATTGCTTGAACAACCTTTACCAACCACTTGTTAGCCCCTAGTTTATGCAAAGCCCACCAAACAATTTTAAATTTAAACTGTCACTAAATGTGCTGTTAATTCTAACATGACTTTGAGCATTTCTGTACATTGCTTGAACAACCTTCACCAACCACTTGTTAGCCCCTAGTTTATGCAAAGCCCACCAAACAATTTTAAATTTAAACTGTCACTAAATGTGCTGTTAATTCTAACATGACTTTGAGCATTTCTGTACATTGCTTGAACAACCTTCACCAACAACTTGTTAGCCCCTAGTTTATGCAAAGCCCACCAAACAATTTTAAATTTAAACTGTCACTAAATGTGCTGTTAATTCTAACATGACTTTGAGCATTTCTGTACATTGGTTGAACAACCTTCACCAACCACTTGTTAGCCCCTAGTTTATGCAAAGCCCACCAAACAATTTTAAATTTAAACTGTCACTAAATGTGCTGTTAATTCTAACATGACTTTGAGCATTTCTGTACATTGCTTGAACAACCTTCACCAACCACTTGTTAGCCCCTAGTTTATGCAAAGCCCACCAAACAATTTAAAATTGAAGCTGTCACTAAATGTGCTGTTAATTCTAACATGACTTTTAGCATTTCTGTACATTGCTTGAACAACCTTTACGAACCACTTGTTAGCCCTAGTTTATGCAAAGCCCACCAAACAATTTTAAATTTAAACTGTCACTAAATGTGCTGTTAATTCTAACATGACTTTGAGCATTTCTGTACATTGCTTGAATAACCCTCACCAACTTGTTAGCCCCTAGTTTATGCAAAGCCCACCAAACAATCTTAAATTTAAGCTGTCACTAAATGTACTGTTAATTCTAACATGACTTTGAGCATTTCTGTACATTGCTTGAACAACCTTCACCAACCACTTGTTAGCCCCTAGTTTATGCAAAGCCCACCAAACAATTTTAAATTTTAGCTGTCACTAAATGTGCTGGTAATTCTAACATGACTTTGAGCATTTCTGTACATTGCTTGAACAACCTTCACCAACCACTTGTTAGCCCCTAGTTTATGCAAAGCCCACCAAACAATTTTAAATTTAAACTGTCACTAAATGTGCTGTTAATTCTAACATGACTTTGAGCATTTCTGTACATTGCTTGAACAACCTTCACCAACACTTGTTAGCCCCTAGTTTATGCAAAGCCCACCAAACAATTTAAAATTGAAGCTGTCACTAAATGTGCTGTTAATTCTAACATGACTTTTAGCATTTCTGTACATTGCTTGAACAACCTTTACGAACAACTTGTTAGCCCCTAGTTTATGCAAAGCCCACCAAACAATTTAAAATTTAAACTGTCACTAAATGTGCTGTTAATTCTAACATGACTTTGAGCATTTCTGTACATTGCTTGAACAACATTTACCAACCACTTGTTAGCCCCTAGTTAATGCAAAGCCCACCAAACAATTTTAAATTTAAGCTGTCACTAAATGTGCTGTTAATTCTAACAATACTTTGAGCATTTCTGTACATTGCTTGAACAACCTTCACCAACCACTTGTTAGCCCCTAGTTTATGCAAAGCCCACCAAACAATTTTAAATTTAAACTGTCACTAAATGTGCTGTTAATTCTAACATGACTTTGAGCATTTCTGTACATTGCTTGAACAACCTTCACCAACCACTTGTTAGCCCCTAGTTTATGCAAAGCCCACCAAACAATTTTAAATTTAAACTGTCACTAAATGTGCTGTTAATTCTAACATGACTTTTAGCATTTCTGTACATTGCTTGAACAACCTTTACGAACCACTTGTTAGCCCCTAGTTTATGCAAAGTCCACCAAACAATTTTAAATTTAAACTGTCACTAAATGTGCTGTTAATTCTAACATGACTTTGAGCATTTCTGTACATTGCTTGAACAACCTTTACCAACCACTTGTTAGCCCCTAGTTTATGCAAAGCCCACCAAACAATTTTAAATTTAAACTGTCACTAAATGTGCTGTTAATTCTAACATGACTTATAGCATTTCTGTACATTGCTTGAACAACCTTCACCAACCACTTGTTAGCCCCTAGTTTATGCAAAGCCCACCAAACAATTTTGAATTTAAACTGTCACTAAATGTGCTGTTTATTCTAACATGACTTTGAGCATTTCTGTACATTGCTTGAACAACCTTTACCAACCACTTGTTAGCCCCTAGTTAATGCAAAGCCCACCAAACAATTTTAAATTTAAACTGTCACTAAATGTGCTGTTAATTCTAACATGACTTTGAGCATTTCTGTACATTGCTTGAACAACCTTCACCAACCACTTGTTAGCCCCTAGTTTATGCAAAGCGTACCAAACAATTTTAAATTTAAACTGTCACTAAATGTGCTGTGAATTCTAACATGACTTTGAGCATTTCTGTACATTGCTTGAACAACCTTCACCAACCACTTGTTAGCCCCTAGTTTATGCAAAGCCCACCAAACAATTTTAAATTTAAGCTGTCACTAAATGTGCTGTTAATTCTAACATGACTTTGAGCATTTCTGTACATTGCTTGAACAACCTTTACCAACCACTTGTTAGCCCCTAGTTTATGCAAAGCCCACCAAACAATTTTAAATTTAAACTGTCACTAAATGTGCTGTTAATTCTAACATGACTTTGAGCATTTCTGTACATTGCTTGAACAAATTTCACCAACCACTTGTTAGCCCCTAGTTTATGCAAAGCACACCAAACAATTTTAAATTTAAACTGTCACTAAATGTGCTGTTAATTCTAACATGACTTTTAGCATTTCTGTACATCGCTTGAACAACCTTCACCAACCACTTGTTAGCCCCTAGTTTATGCAAAGCCCATCAAACAATTTTAAATTTAAGCTGTCACTAAATGTGCTGTTAATTCTAACATGACTTTGAGCATTTCTGTACATTGCTTGAACAACCTTCACCAACAACTTGTTAGCCCCTAGTTTATGCAAAGCCCACCAAACAATTTTAAATTTAAACTGTCACTAAATGTGCTGTTAATTCTAACATGACTTTGAGCATTTCTGTACATTGCTTGAACAACCTTCACCAACCACTTGTTAGCCCCTAGTTTATGCAAAGCCCACCAAACAATTTTAAATGTAAACTGTCACTAAATGTGCTGTTAATTCTAACATGACTTTGAGCATTTCTGTACATTGCTTAAACAAATTTCACCAACCACTTGTTCGCCCCTAGTTTATGCAAAGCACACCAAACAATTTTAAATTTAAACTGTCACTAAATGTGCTGTTAATTCTAACATGACTTTGAGCATTTCTGTACATTGCTTGAACAAATTTCACCAACCACTTGTTAGCCCCTAGTTTATGAAAAGCCCACCAAACAATTTTACATTTAAACTGTCACTAAATGTGCTGTTAATTCTAACATGACTTTGAGCATTTCTGTACATTGCTTGAACAACCTTCACCAACCACTTGTAAGCCCCTAGTTTATGAAAAGCCCACCAAACAATTTTAAATTTAAACTGTCACTAAATGTGCTGTTAATTCTAACATGACTTTGAGCATTTCTGTACATTGCTTTAACAACCTTCACCAACCACTTGTAAGCCCCTAGTTTATGCAAAGCCCACCAAACAATTTTAAATTTAAACTGTCACTAAATGTGCTGTTAATTCTAACATGACTTTGAGCATTTCTGTACATTGCTTTAACAACCTTCACCAACCACTTGTAAGCGCCTAGTTTATGCAAAGCCCACCAAACAATTTTAAAT
Source organism: Sepiola atlantica (assembly GCA_963556195.1). Lineage (NCBI taxonomy): Eukaryota > Metazoa > Mollusca > Cephalopoda > Sepiida > Sepiolidae > Sepiola > Sepiola atlantica. The sequence goes on from OY744535.1 coordinate 97,298,870, forward strand.
TTAAACTGTCACTAAATGTGCTGTTAATTCTAACATGACTTTGAGCATTTCTGTACATTGCTTGAACAAATTTCACCAACCACTTGTTAGCCCCTAGTTTATGCAAAGCACACCAAACAATTTTAAATTTAAACTGTCACTAAATGTGCTGTTAATTCTAACATGACTTTTAGCATTTCTGTACATCGCTTGAACAACCTTCACCAACCACTTGTTAGCCCCTAGTTTATGCAAAGCCCACCAAACAATTTAAAATTGAAGCTGTCACTAAATGTGCTGTTAATTCTAACATGACTTTGAGCATTTCTGTACATTGCTTAAACAACCTTCACCAACCACTTGTAAGCCCCTAGTTTATGAAAAGCCTCCCAAACAATTTTAAATTTAAGCTGTCACTAAATGTGCTGTTAATTCTAACATGACTTTGAGCATTTCAGTACATTGCTTTAACAACCTTCACCAACACCTTGTAAGCCCCTAGTTTATGCAAAGCCCACCAAACAATGTTAAATTTAAACTGTCACTAAATGTGCTGTTAATTCTAACATGACTTTGAGCATTTCTGTACATTGCTTTAACAACCTTCACCAACCACTTGTAAGCCCCTAGTTTATGCAAAGCCCACCAAACAATTTTAAATTTAAACTGTCACTAAATGTGCTGTTAATTCTAACATGACTTTGAGCATTTCTGTACATTGCTTGAACAACCTTTACCAACCACTTGTTAGCCCCTAGTTTATGCAAAGCCCACCAAACAATTTTAAATTTAAACTGTCACTAAATGTGCTGTTAATTCTAACATGACTTTGAGCATTTCTGTACATTGCTTGAACAAATTTCACCAACCACTTGTTAGCCCCTAGTTTATGCAAAGCCCACCAAACAATTTTACATTTAAACTGTCACTAAATGTGCTGTTAATTCTAACATGACTTTGAGCATTTCTGTACATTGCTTGAACAAATTTCACCAACCACTTGTTAGCCCCTAGTTTATGCAAAGCCCACTAAACAATTTTAATTTAAACTGTCACTAAATGTGCTGTTAATTCTAACATGACTTTGAGCATTTCTGTACATTGCTTGAACAACCTTCACCAACCACTTGTTAGCCCCTAGTTTATTCAAAGCCCACCAAACAAATTTAAATTTAAGCTGTCACTAAATGTGCTGTTAATTCTAACATGACTTTAAGCATTTCAGTACATTGCTTGAACAACCTTTACCAACCACTTGTTAGCCCCTAGTTTATGCAAAGCCCACCAAACAATTTTAAATTTAAGCTGTCACTAAATGTGCTGTTAATTCTAACATGACTTTGAGCATTTCTGTACATTGCTTGAACAACCTTTACCAACCACTTGTTAGCCACTAGTTTATGCAAAGCCCACCAAACAATTTTAAATTTAAACTGTCACTAAATGTGCTGTTAATTCTAACATGACTTTAAGCATTTCAGTACATTGCTTAAACAACCTTTACCAACCACTTGTTAGCCCCTAGTTTATGCAAAGCCCACCAAACAATTTTAAATTTAAGCTGTCACTAAATGTGCTGTTAATTCTAACATGACTTTGAGCATTTCTGTACATTGCTTGAACAACCTTCACCAACCACTTGTTAGCCCCTAGTTTATGCAAAGCCCACCAAACAATTTTAAATTTAAGCTGTCACTAAATGTGCTGTTAATTCTAACATGACTTTGAGCATTTCTGTACATTGCTTGAACAACCTTTACCAACAACTTGTTAGCCACTAGTTTATGCAAAGCCCACCAAACAATTTTAAATTTAAACTGTCACTAAATGTGCTGTTAATTCTAACATGACTTTAAGCATTTCAGTACATTGCTTGAACAACCTTTACCAACCACTTGTTAGCCCCTAGTTTATGAAAAGCCCACCAAACAATTTTAAATTTAAACTGTCACTAAATGTGCTGTTAATTCTAACATGACTTTGAGCATTTCTGTACATTGCTTGAACAAATTTAACCAACCACTTGTTAGCCCCTAGTTTATGAAAAGCCCACCAAACAATTTTAAATTTAAACTGTCACTAAATGTGCTGTTAATTCTAACATGACTTTGAGCATTTCTGTACATTGCTTTAACAACCTTCACCAACCACTTGTCAGCCCCTAGTTTATGCAAAGCCCACCAAACAATTTTAAATTTAAACTGTCACTAAATGTGCTGTTAATTCTAACATGACTTTGAGCATTTCTGTACATTGCTTTAACAATCTTCACCAACCACTTGTAAGCCCCTAGTTTATGCAAAGCCCACCAAACAATTTTAAATTTAAACTGTCACTAAATGTGCTGTTAATTCTAACATGACTTTGAGCATTTCTGTACATTGCTTGAACAACCTTTATCAACCACTTGTTAGCCCCTAGTTTATGCAAAGCCCAGCAAACAATTTTAAATTTAAACTGTCACTAAATGTGCGTTTAATTCTAACATGACTTTGAGCATTTCTGTACATTGCTTGAACTACCTTTACCAACCACTTGTTAGCCCCTAGTTTATGCAAAGCCCACTAAACAATTTTAATTTAAACTGTCACTAAATGTGCTGTTAATTCTAACATGACTTTGAGCATTTCTGTACATTGCTTGAACAACCTTCACCAACCACTTGTTAGCCCCTAGTTTATGCAAAGCCCACCAAACAATTTTAAATTTAAGCTGTCACTAAATGTGCTGTTAATTCTAACATGACTTTAAGCATTTCAGTACATTGCTTGAACAACCTTTACCAACCACTTGTTAGCCCCTAGTTTATGCAAAGCCCACCAAACAATTTTAAATTTAAGCTGTCACTAAATGTGCTGTTAATTCTAACATGACTTTGAGCATTTCTGTACATTGTTTGAACAACCTTCACCAACCACTTGTTAGCCCCTAGTTTATGCAAAGCCCACCAAACAATTTTAAATTTAAGCTGTCACCAAATGTGCTGTTAATTCTAACATGACTTTGAGCATTTCTGTACATTGCTTGAACAACCTTTACCAACAACTTGTTAGCCACTAGTTTATGCAAAGCCCACCAAACAATTTTAAATTTAAACTGTCACTAAATGTGCTGTTAATTCTAACATGACTTTAAGCATTTCAGTACATTGCTTGAACAAACTTTACCAACCACTTGTTAGCCCCTAGTTTATGCAAAGCCCACCAAACAATTTTAAATTTAAGCTGTCATAAAATGTGCTGGTAATTCTAACATGACTTTGAGCATTTCTGTACATTGCTTGAACAACCTTCACCAACCACTTGTTAGCCCCTAGTTTATGCAAAGCCCACCAAACAATTTTAAATTCAAGCTGTCACTAAATGTGCTGTTAATTCTAACATGACTTTGAGCATTTCTGTACATTGCTTGAACAACCTTTACCAACGACTTGTTAGCCACTAGTTTATGCAAAGCCCACCAAACAATTTTAAATTTAAGCTGTCACTAAATGTGCTGTTAATTCTAACATGACTTTAAGCATTTCAGTACATTGCTTGAACAACCTTCACCAACCACTTGTTAGCCCCTAGTTTATGCAAAGCCCACCAAACAATTTTAAATTTAAGCTGTCACTAAATGTGCTGTTAATTCTAACATGACTTTGAGCATTTCTGTACATTGCTTGAACAACCTTCACCAACCACTTGTTAGCCCCTAGTTTATGCAAAGCCCACCAAACAATTTTAAATTAAAGCTGTCACTAAATGTGCTGTTAATTCTAACATGACTTTGAGCATTTCTGTACATTGCTTGAACAACCTTTACCAACCACCTGTTAGCCACTAGTTTATGCAAAGCCCACCAAACAATTTAAAATTTAAACTGTCACTAAATGTGCTGTTAATTCTAACATGACTTTGAGCATTTCTGTACATTGCTTGAACAACCTTCACCAACCACTTGTTAGCCCCTAGTTTATGCAAAGCCCACCAAACAATTTTAAATTTAAACTGTCACTAAATGTGTTGTTTAATTCTAACATGACTTTGAGCATTTCTGTACATTGCTTGAACAACCTTCACCAACCACTTGTTAGCCCCTAGTTTATGCAAAGCCCACCAAACAATTTTGAATTTAAACTGTCACTAAATTTTCTGTTAATTCTAACATGACTTTGAGCATTTCTGTACATTGCTTGAACAACCTTCACCAACCACTTGTTAGCCCCTAGTTTATGCAAAGCCCACCAAACAATTTTAAATTTAAACTGTCACTAAATGTGCTGTTAATTCTAACATGACTTTGAGCATTTCTGTACATTGCTTGAACAACCTTCACCAACCACTTGTTAGCCCCTAGTTTATGCAAAGCCCACCAAACAATTAAAAATTTAAGCTGTCACTAAATGTGCTGTTAATTCTAACATGACTTTGAGCATTTCTGTACATAGCTTGAACAACCTTTACCAACCACTTGTTAGCCCCTAGTTTATGCAAAGCCCACCAAACAATTTTAAATTTAAACTGTCACTAAATGTGTTGTTAATTCTAACATGACTTTTAGCATTTCTGTACATTGCTTGAACAACCTTTACCAACCACTTGTTAGCCCCTAGTTTATGCAAAGTCTACCAAACAATTTTAAATTTAAACTGTCACTAAATGTGCTGTTAATTCTAACATGACTTTGAGCATTTCTGTACATTGCTTGAACAACCTTCACCAACCACTTGTTAGCCCCTAGTTTATGCAAAGCCCACCAAACAATTTTAAATTTAAACTGTCACTAAATGTGCTGTTAATTCTAACATGACTTTGAGCATTTCTGTACATTGCTTGAACAACCTTCACCAACAACTTGTTAGCCCCTAGTTTATGCAAAGCCCACCAAACAATTTTTAATTTAAACTGTCACTAAATGTGCTGTTAATTCTAACATGACTTTGAGCATTTCTGTACATCGCTTGAACAACCTTCACCAACCACTTGTTAGCCCATAGTTTATGCAAAGCCCACCAAATAATTTTAAATTTAAACTGTCACTAAATGTGCTGTTAATTCTAACATGACTTTGAGCATTTCTGTACACTGCTTGAACAACCTTCACCAACCACTTGTTAGCCCCTAGTTTATGCAAAGCCCACCAAACAATTTTAAATTTAAACTGTCACTAAATGTGCTGTTAATTCTAACATGACTTTGAGCATTTCTGTACATTGCTTGAACAACCTTCACCAACCACTTGTTAGCCCCTAGTTTATGCAAAGCCCACCAAACAATTTAAAATTTAAACTGTCACTAAATGTGCTGTTAATTCTAACATGACTTTGAGCATTTCTGTACATTGCTTGAACAACCTTCACCAACCACTTGTTAGCCCCTAGTTTATGCAAAGCCCACCAAACAATTTTAAATTTAAACTGTCACTAAATGTGCTGTTAATTCTAACATGACTTTGAGCATTTCTGTACATTGCTTGAACAACCTTCACCAACCACTTGTTAGCCCCTAGTTTATGCAAAGCCCACAGAACAATTTTAAATTTAAACTGTCACTAAATGTGCTGTTAATTCTAACATGACTTTGAGCATTTCTGTACATTGCTTGAACAACCTTCACCAACCACTTGTTAGCCCCTAGTTTATGCAAAGCCCACCAAACAATTTTAAATTTAAACTGTCACTAAATGTGCTGTTAATTCTAACATGACTTTGAGCATTTCTGTACATTGCTTGAACAACCTTCACCAACCACTTGTTAGCCCCTAGTTTATGCAAAGCCCACCAAACAATTTTAAATTTAAACTGTCACTAAATGTGCTGTTAATTCTAACATGACTTTGAGCATTTCTGTACATTGCTTGAACAACCTTCACCAACCACTTGTTAGCCCCTAGTTTATGCAAAGCCCACCAAACAATTTTAAATTTAAACTGTCACTAAATGTGCTGTTAATTCTAACATGACTTTGAGCATTTCTGTACATTGCTTGAACAACCTTCACCAACCACTTGTTAGCCCCTAGTTTATGCAAAGCCCACCAAACAATTTTAAATTTAAACTGTCACTAAATGTGCTGTTAATTCTAACATGACTTTGAGCATTTCTGTACATTGCTTGAACAACCTTCACCAACCACTTGTTAGCCCCTAGTTTATGCAAAGCCCACCAAACAATTTTAAATTTAAACTGTCACTAAATGTGCTGTTAATTCTAACATGACTTTGAGCATTTCTGTACATTGCTTGAACAACCTTCACCAACCACTTGTTAGCCCCTAGTTTATGCAAAGCCCACAAAACAATTTTAAATTTAAACTGTCACTAAATGTGCTGTTAATTCTAACATGACTTTGAGCATATCTGTACATTGCTTGAACAACCTTCACCAACCACTTGTTAGCCCCTAGTTTATGCAAAGCCCACCAAACAATTTTAAATTTAAACTGTCACTAAATGTGCTGTTAATTCTAACATGACTTTGAGCATTTCTGTACATTGCTTGAACAACCTTCACCAACCACTTGTTAGCCCCTAGTTTATGCAAAGCCCACCAAACAATTTTAAATTAAACTGTCACAAAATGCGCTGTTAATTCTAACATGACTTTGAGCATATCTGTACATTGCTTGAACAACCTTCACCAACCACTTGTTAGCCCCTAGTTTATGCAAAGCCCACCAAACAATTTTAAATTTAAACTGTCACTAAATGTGCTGTTAATTCTAACATGACTTTGAGCATTTCTGTACATTGCTTGAACAACCTTCACCAACCACTTGTTAGCCCCTAGTTTATGCAAAGCCGACCAAACAATTTAAAATTTAAGCTGTCACTAAATGTGCTGTTAATTCTAACATGACTTTGAGCATTTCTGTACATTGCTTGAACAACCTTTACCAACCACTTGTTAGCCCCTAGTTTATGCAAAGCCCACCAAACAATTTTAAATTTAAACTGTCACTAAATGTGCTGTTAATTCTAACATGACTTTGAGCATTTCTGTACATTGCTTGAACAAATTTCACCAACCACTTGTTAGCCCCTAGTTTATGCAAAGCCCACCAAACAATTTTAAATTAAAACTGTCACTAAATGTGCTGTTAATTCTAACATGACTTTTAGTATTTCTGTACATTGCTTAGACAACCTTTACCAACCACTTGTTAGCCCCTAGTTTATGCAAAGCCCACCAAACAATTTTAAATTTAAACTGTCACTAAATGTGCTGTTAATTCTAACATGCCCTTGAGCATTTCTGTACATTGCTTGAACAACCTTCACCAACCACTTGTTAGCCCCTAGTTTATGCAAAGCCCACCAAACAATTTTAAATTTAAACTGTCACTAAATGTGCTGGTAATTCTAACATGACTTTGAGCATTTCTGTACATCGCTTGAACAACCTTCACCAACCACTTGTTGGCCCCGAGTTTATGCAAAGCCCACCAAATAATTTTAAATTTAAACTGTCACTAAATGTGCTGGTAATTCTAACATGACTTTGAGCATTTCTGTACATTGCTTGAACAACCTTTACCAACCACTTGTTAGCCCCTAGTTTATGCAAAGCCCACCAAATAATTTTAAATTTAAACTGTCACTAAATGTGCTGGTAATTATAACATGACTTTGAGCATTTCTGTACATTGCTTGAACAACCTTTACCAACCACTTGTTAGCCCCTAGTTTATGCAAAGCCCACCAAATAATTTTAAATTTAAACTGTCACTAAATGTGCTGGTAATTCTAACATGACTTTGAGCATTTCTGTACATTGCTTGAACAACCTTTACCAACCACTTGTTAGCCCCTAGTTTATGCAAAGCCCACCAATTAATTTTAAATTTAAACTGTCACTAAATGTGCTGGTAATTCTAACATGACTTTGAGCATTTCTGTACATTGCTTGAACAACCTTTACCAACCACTTGTTAGCCCCTAGTTCATGCAAAGCCCACCAAATAATTTTAAATTTAAACTGTCACTAAATGTGCTGGTAATTCTAACATGACTTTGAGCATTTCTGTACATTGCTTGAACAACCTTTACCAACTACATGTTAGCCCCTAGTTTATGCAAAGCCCACCAAATAATTTTAAATTTAAACTGTCACTAAATGTGCTGGTAATTCTAATCTGACTTTGAGCATTTCTGTACATTGCTTGAACAACCTTTACCAACCACTTGTTAGCCCCTAGTTTATGCAAAGCCCACCAAACAATTTTAAATTTAAGCTGTCACTAAATGTGCTGTTAATTCTAACATGACTTTTAGCATTCTGTACATTGCTTGAACAACTTTCACCAACCACTTGTTAGCCCCTAGTTAATGCAAAGCCCACCAAACAATTTTAAATTTAAACTGTCACTAAATGTGCTGTTAATTCTAACATGACTTTGAGCATTTCTGTACATTGCTTGAACAAATTTCACCAACCACTTGTTAGCCCCTAGTTTATGCACCGCCCACCAAACAATTTTAAATTTAAGCTGTCACCAAATGTGCTGTTAGTTCTAACAGGACTTTTAGCATTTCTGTACATTGCTTGAACAACCTTTACCCACCACTTGTTAGCCCCTAGTTTATGCAAAGCCCACCAAACAATTTTAAATTTAAGCTGTCACTAAATGTGCTGTTAATTCTAACATGACTTTGAGCATTTCTGTACATTGCCGGAACAACCTTTACCAACCACTTGTTAGCCCCTAGTTTATGCAAAGCCCACCAAACAATTTTAAATTTAAGCTGTCACTAAATGTGCTGTTAATTCTAACATGACTTTTAGCATTTCTGTACATTGCTTGAACAACCTTCACCAACCACTTGTTAGCCCCTAGTTTATGCAAAGCCCACCAAACAATTTTAAATTTAAACTGTCACTAAATGTGCTGTTAATTCTAACATGACTTTGAGCATTTCTGTACATTGCTTGAACAACCTTCACCAACCACTTGTTAGCCCCTAGTTTATGCAAAGCCCACCAAACAATTTAAAATTTGAGCTGTCACTAAATGTGCTGTTAATTCTAACATGACTTTGAGCATTTCTGTACATTGCTTGAACAACCTTTACCAACCACTTGTTAGCCCCTAGTTTATGCAAAGCCCACCAAACAATTTTAAATTTAAACTGTCACTAAATGTGCTGTTAATTCTAACATGACTTTGAGCATTTCTGTACATTGCTTGAACAAATTTCACCAACCACTTGTTAGCCCCTAGTTTATGCAAAGCCCACCAAACAATTTTAAATTAAAACTGTCACTAAATGTGCTGTTAATTCTAACATGACTTTTAGTATTTCTGTACATTGCTTAGACAACCTTTACCAACCATTTGTTAGCCCCTAGTTTATGCAAAGCCCACCAAACAATTTTAAATTTAAACTGTCACTAAATGTGCTGTTAATTCTAACATGACCTTGAGCATTTCTGTACATCGCTTGAACAACCTTCACCAACCACTTGTTGGCCCCGAGTTTATGCAAAGCCCACCAAATAATTTTAAATTTAAACTGTCACTAAATGTGCTGGTAATTCTAACATGACTTTGAGCATTTCTGTACATTGCTTGAACAACCTTTACCAACCACTTGTTAGCCCCTAGTTTATGCAAAGCCCACCAAATAATTTTAAATTTAAACTGTCACTAAATGTGCTGGTAATTCTAACATGACTTTGAGCATTTCTGTACATTGCTTGAACAACCTTTACCAACCACTTGTTAGCCCCTAGTTTATGCAAAGCCCACCAAATAATTTTAAATTTAAACTGTCACTAAATGTGCTGGTAATTCTAACATGACTTTGAGCATTTCTGTACATTGCTTGAACAACCTTTACCAACCACTTGTTAGCCCCTAGTTTATGCAAAGCCCACCAAATAATTTTAAATTTAAACTGTCACTAAATGTGCTGGTAATTCTAACATGACTTTGAGCATTTCTGTACATTGCTTGAACAACCTTTACCAACCACTTGTTAGCCCCTAGTTCATGCAAAGCCCACCAAATAATTTTAAATTTAAACTGTCACTAAATGTGCTGGTAATTCTAACATGACTTTGAGCATTTCTGTACATTGCTTGAACAACCTTTACCAACTACATGTTAGCCCCTAGTTTATGCAAAGCCCACCAAATAATTTTAAATTTAAACTGTCACTAAATGTGCTGGTAATTCTAATCTGACTTTGAGCATTTCTGTACATTGCTTGAACAACCTTTACCAACCACTTGTTAGCCCCTAGTTTATGCACCGCCCACCAAACAATTTTAAATTTAAGCTGTCACCAAATGTGCTGTTAATTCTAACAGGACTTTTAGCATTTCTGTACATTGCTTGAACAACCTTTACCCACCACTTGTTAGCCCCTAGTTTATGCAAAGCCCACCAAACAATTTTAAATTTAAGCTGTCACTAAATGTGCTGTTAATTCTAACATGACTTTGAGCATTTCTGTACATTGCCGGAACAACCTTTACCAACCACTTGTTAGCCCCTAGTTTATGCAAAGCCCACCAAACAATTTTAAATTTAAGCTGTCACTAAATGTGTTGTTAATTCTAACATGACTTTTAGCATTTCTGTACATTGCTTGAACAACCTTCACCAACCACTTGTTAGCCCCTAGTTTATGCAAAGCCCACCAAACAATTTTAAATTTAAACTGTCACTAAATGTGCTGTTAATTCTAACATGACTTTGAGCATTTCTGTACATTGCTTGAACAACCTTCACCAACCACTTGTTAGCCCCTAGTTTATGCAAAGCCCACCAAACAATTTAAAATTTGAGCTGTCACTAAATGTGCTGTTAATTCTAACATGACTTTGAGCATTTCTGTACATTGCTTGAACAACCTTTACCAACCACTTGTTAGCCCCTAGTTTATGCAAAGCCCACCAAACAATTTTAAATTTAAACTGTCACTAAATGTGCTGTTAATTCTAACATGACTTTGAGCATTTCTGTACATTGCTTGAACAAATTTCACCAACAACTTGTTAGCCCCTAGTTTATGCAAAGCCCACCAAACAATTTTAAATTAAAACTGTCACTAAATGTGCTGTTAATTCTAACATGACTTTTAGTATTTCTGTACATTGCTTAGACAACCTTTACCAACCACTTGTTAGCCCCTAGTTTATGCAAAGCCCACCAAACAATTTTAAATTTAAACTGTCACTAAATGTGCTGTTAATTCTAACATGACCTTGAGCATTTCTGTACATCGCTTGAACAACCTTCACCAACCACTTGTTGGCCCCGAGTTTATGCAAAGCCCACCAAATAATTTTAAATTTAAACTGTCACTAAATGTGCTGGTAATTCTAACATGACTTTGAGCATTTCTGTACATTGCTTGAACAACCTTTACCAACCACTTGTTAGCCCCTAGTTTATGCAAAGCCCACCAAATAATTTTAAATTTAAACTGTCACTAAATGTGCTGGTAATTCTAACATGACTTTGAGCATTTCTGTACATTGCTTGAACAACCTTTACCAACCACTTGTTAGCCCCTAGTTAATGCAAAGCCCACCAAATAATTTTAAATTTAAACTGTCACTAAATGTGCTGGTAATTCTAACATGACTTTGAGCATTTATGTACATTGCTTGAACAACCTTTACCAACCACTTGTTAGCCCCTAGTTTATGCAAAGCCCACCAAATAATTTTAAATTTAAACTGTCACTAAATGTGCTGGTAATTCTAACATGACTTTGAGCATTTCTGTACATTGCTTGAACAACCTTTACCAACCACTTGTTAGCCCCTAGTTCATGCAAAGCCCACCAAATAATTTTAAATTTAAACTGTCACTAAATGTGCTGGTAATTCTAACATGACTTTGAGCATTTCTGTACATTGCTTGAACAACCTTTACCAACTACATGTTAGCCCCTAGTTTATGCAAAGCCCACCAAATAATTTTAAATTTAAACTGTAACTAAATGTGCTGGTAATTCTAATCTGACTTTGAGCATTTCTGTACATTGCTTGAACAACCTTTACCAACCACTTGTTAGCCCCTAGTTTATGCAAAGCCCACCAAACAATTTTAAATTTAAGCTGTCACTAAATGTGCTGTTAATTCTAACATGACTTTTAGCATTCTGTACATTGCTTGAACAACCTTCACCAACCACTTGTTAGCCCCTAGTTTATGCAAAGCCCACCAAACAATTTTAAATTTAAACTGTCACTAAATGTGCTGTTAATTCTAACATGACTTTGAGCATTTCTGTACATTGCTTGAACAACCTTTACCAACCACTTGTTAGCCCCTAGTTTATGCAAAGCCCACCAAACAATTTTAAATTTAAACTCTCACTAAATGTGCTGTTAATTCTAACATGACCTTGAGCATTTCTGTACATCGCTTGAACAACCTTCACCAACCACTTGTTGGCCCCGAGTTTATGCAAAGCCCACCAAATAATTTTAAATTTAAACTCTCACTAAATGTGCTGGTAATTCTAACATGACTTTGAGCATTTCTGTACATTGCTTGAACAACCTTTACCAACCACTTGTTAGCCCCTAGTTTATGCAAAGCCCACCAAATAATTTTAAATTTAAACTGTCACTAAATGTGCTGGTAATTCTAACATGACTTTGAGCATTTCTGTACATTGCTTGAACAACCTTCACCAACCACTTGTTAGCCCCTAGTTTATGCAAAGCCCACCAAATAATTTTAAATTTAAACTGTCACTAAATGTGCTGGTAATTCTAACATGACTTTGAGCATTTCTGTACATTGCTTGAACAACCTTCACCAACCACTTGTTAGCCCCTAGTTTATGCAAAGCCCACCAAACAATTTTAAATTTAAGCTGTCACTAAATGTGCTGTTAATTCTAACATTACTTTTAGCATTCTGTACATTGCTTGAACAACCTTCACCAACCACTTGTTAGCCCCTAGTTTATGCAAAGCCCACCAAACAATTTTAAATTTAAACTGTCACTAAATGTGCTGTTAATTCTAACATGACTCTGAGCATTTCTGTACATTGCTTGAACAACCTTCACCAACCACTTGTTAGCCCCTAGTTTATGCAAAGCCCACCAAACAATTTTAAATTTAAACTGTCTCTAAATGTGCTGTTAATTCTAACATGACTTTGAGCATTTCTGTACATTGCTTGAACAACCTTCACCAACCACTTGTTAGCCCCTAGTTTATGCAAAGCCCACCAAACAATTTTAAATTAAAACTGTCACTAAATGTGCTGTTAATTCTAACATGACTTTGAGCATTTCTGTACATTGCTTGAACAAATTTCACCAACCACTTGTTAGCCCCTAGTTTATGCAAAGCCCACCAAACAATTTTAAATTAAAACTGTCACTAAATGTGCTGTTAATTCTAACATGACTTTTAGTATTTCTGTACATTGCTTAGACAACCTTTACCAACCACTTGTTAGCCCCTAGTTTATGCAAAGCCCACCAAACAATTTTAAATTTAAACTGTCAGTAAATGTGCTGTTAATTCTAACATGACTTTGAGCATTTCTGTACATTGCTTGAACAACCTTCACCAAACACTTGTTAGCCCCTAGTTTATGCAAAGCCCACCAAACAATTTTAAATTTAAACTGTCACTAAATGTGCTGTTATTTCTAAAATGACTTTGAGCATTTCTGTACATTGCTTGAACAACCTTCACCAACCACTTGTTAGCCCCTAGTTTATGCAAAGCCCACCAAACAATTTAAAATTTAAGCTGTCACTAAATGTGCTGTTAATTCTAACATGACTTTGAGCATTTCTGTACATTGCTTGAACAACCTTCACCAACCACTTGTTAGCCCCTAGTTTATGCAAAGCCCCCCAAACAATTTTAAATTAAAACTGTCACTAAATGTGCTGTTAATTCTAACATGACTTTTAGTATTTCTGTACATTGCTTAGACAACCTTTACCAACCACTTGTTAGCCCCTAGTTTATGCAAAGCCCACGAAACAATTTTAAATTTAAACTGTCACTAAATGTGCTGTTAATTCTAACATGACTTTGAGCATTTCTGTACATCGCTTGAACAACCTTCACCAACCACTTGTTAGCCCCTAGTTTATGCAAAGCCCACCAAATAATTTTAAATTTAAACTGTCACTAAATGTGCTGGTAATTCTAACATGACTTTGAGCATTTCTGTACATTGCTTGAAAAACCTTTACCAACCACTTGTTAGCCCCTAGTTTATGCAAAGCCCACCAAACAATTTTAAATTTAAGCTGTCACTAAATGTGCTGTTAATTCTAACATGACTTTTAGCATTTCTGTACATTGCTTGAACAACCTTCACCAACCACTTGTTAGCCCCTAGTTTATGCAAAGCCCACCAAACAATTTTAAATTTAAGCTGTCACTAAATGTGCTGTTAATTCTAACATGACTTTGAGCATTTCTGTACATTGCTTGAACAACCTTCACCAACCACTTGTTAGCCCCTAGTTTATGCAAAGCCCACCAAACAATTTTAAATTTAAACTGTCTCTAAATGTGCTGTTAATTCTAACATGACTTTGAGCATTTCTGTACATTGCTTGAACAACCTTAACCAACCACTTGTAAGCCCCGAGTTTATGCAAAGACCACCAAACAATTTTAAATTTAAACTGTCACTAAATGTGCTGTTAATTCTAACATGACTTTGAGCATTTCTGTACATTGCTTGAACAACCTTTACCAACAACTTGTTAGCCCCTAGTTTATGCAAAGCCCACCAAACAATTTTAAATTTAAAATGTCACTAAATGTGCTGTTAATTCTAACATGACTTTTAGCATTTCTGTACATTGCTTGAACAACCTTCACCAACCACTTGTTAGCCCCTAGTTTATGCAAAGCCCACCAAACAATTTAAAATTTAAGCTGTCACTAAATGTGCTGTTAATTCTAACATGACTTAGAAAATTTCTGTACATTGCTTGAACAACGTTCACCAACCACTTGTTAGCCCCTAGTTTATGCAAAGCCCACCAAACAATTTTAAATTTAAACTGTCACTAAATGTGCTGTTAATTCTAACATGACTTTGAGCATTTCTGTACATTGCTTGAACAACCTTCACCAACCACTTGT
The DNA here is from genome assembly GCA_963556195.1 of Sepiola atlantica. Taxonomy (NCBI): domain Eukaryota; kingdom Metazoa; phylum Mollusca; class Cephalopoda; order Sepiida; family Sepiolidae; genus Sepiola; species Sepiola atlantica. The sequence goes on from OY744535.1 coordinate 97,313,928, forward strand.
TAGCCCCTAGTTTATGCAAAGCCCACCAAACAATTTTAAACTTAAACTGTCTCTAAATGTGCTGTTAATTCTAACATGACTTTGAGCATTTCTGTACATTGCTTGAACAACCTTCACCAACCACTTGTTAGCCCCTAGTTTATGCAAAGCCCACCAAACAATTTTAAATTTAAACTGTCACTAAATGTGCTGTTAATTCTAACATGACTTAGAAAATTTCTGTACATTGCTTTAACAACCTTCACCAACCACTTGTTAGCCCCTAGTTTATGCAAAGCCCACCAAACAATTTTAAATTTAAACTGTCACTAAATGTGCTGTTTATTAAAACATGACTTAGAAAATTTCTGTACATTGCTTTAACAACCTTCACCAACCACTTGTAAGCCCCTAGTTTATGCAAAGCCCACCAAACAATTTTAAATTTAAACTGTCTCTAAATGTGCTGTTAATTCTAACATGACTTTGAGCATTTCTGTACATTGCTTGAACAACCTTCACCAACCACTTGTTAGCCCCTAGTTTATGCAAAGCCCACCAAACAATTTTAAATTTAAACTGTCTCTAAATGTGCTGTTAATTCTAACATGACTTTGAGCATTTCTGTACATTGCTTGAACAACCTTCACCAACCACTTGTTAGCCCCTAGTTTATGCAAAGCCCACCAAACAATTTAAAATTTAAACTGTCACTAAATGTGCTGTTAATTCTAACATGACTTAGAAAATTTCTGTACATTGCCAGAACAACCTTCACCAACCACTTGTTAGCCCTTAGTTTATGCAAAGCACACCAAACAATTTTAAATTTAAACTGTCACTAAATGTGCTGTTAATTCTAACATGACTTTGAGCATTTCTGTACATTGCTTTAACAACCTTCACTAACCACTTGTAAGCCCCTAGTTTATGCAAAGCCCACCAAACAATTTTAAATTTAAACTGTCACTAAATGTGCTGTTAATTCTAACATGACTTTGAGCATTTCTGTACATTGCTTGAACAACCTTTACCACCTACTTGTTAGCCCCTAGTTTATGCAAAGCCCACCAAACAATTTTAAATTTAAGCTGTCACTAAATGTGCTGTTAATTCTAACATGACTTTGAGCATTTCTGTACATTGCTTTAACAACCTTCACCAACCACTTGTTAGCCCCTAGTTTATGCAAAGCCCACCAAACAATTTTAAATTTAAGCTGTCACTAAATGTGCTGTTAATTCTAACATGACTTTGAGCATTTCTGTACATTGCTTTAACAACCTTCACCAACCACTTGTTAGCCCCTAGTTTATGCAAAGCCCACCAAACAATTTTAAATTTAAGCTGTCACTAAATGTGCTGTTAATTCTAACATGACTTTGAGCATTTCTGTACATTGCTTTAACAACCTTCACCAACCACTTGTTAGCCCCGAGTTTATGCAAAGCCAACCAAACAATTTTAAATTTAAGCTGTCACTAAATGTGCTGTTAATTCTAACATGACCTTTAGCATTTCTGTACATTGCTTGAACAACCTTCACCAACCACTTGTAAGCCCCGAGTTTATGCAAAGACCACCAAAAAATTTTAAATTTAAACTGTCACTAAATGTGCTGTTAATTCTAACATGACTTTGAGCATTTCTGTACATTGCTTGAACAACCTTCACCAACCACTTGTTAGCCCCTAGTTTATGCAAAGCCCACCAAACAATTTAAAATTTAAGCTGTCACTAAATGTGCTGTTAATTCTAACATGACTTTGAGCATTTCTGCACATTGCTTGAACAACCTTTACCAACCACTTGTTAGCCCCTAGTTTATGCAAAGCCCACCAAACAATTTTAAATTTAAACTGTCACTAAATGTGCTATTTATTCTAACATGACTTAGAAAATTTCTGTACATTGCTTTAACAACCTTCACCAACCACTTGTTAGCCCCTAGTTTATGCAAAGCCCACCAAACAATTTTAAATTTAAACTGTCACTAAATGTGCTGTTAATTCTAACATGACTTTGAGCATTTCTGTACATTGCTTTAACAACCTTCACTAACCACTTGTAAGCCCCTAGTTTATGCAAAGCCCACCAAACAATTTTAAATTTAAACTGTCACTAAATGTGCTGTTAATTCTAACATGACTTTGAGCATTTCTGTACATTGCTTGAACAACCTTTACCAACCACTTGTTAGCCCCTAGTTTATGCAAAGCCCACCAAACAATTTTAAATTTAAGCTGTCACTAAATGTGCTGTTAATTCTAACATGACATTGAGCATTTCTGTACATTGCTTTAACAACCTTCACCAACCACTTGTTAGCCCCTAGTTTATGCAAAGCCCACCAAACAATTTTAAATTTAAGCTGTCACTAAATGTGCTGTTAATTCTAACATGACTTTGAGCATTTCTGTACATTGCTTTAACAACCTTCACCAACCACTTGTTAGCCCCTAGTTTATGCAAAGCCCACCAAACAATTTTAAATTTAAGCTGTCACTAAATGTGCTGTTAATTCTAACATGACTTTGAGCATTTCTGTACATTGCTTTAACAACCTTCACCAACCACTTGTTAGCCCCGAGTTTATGCAAAGCCCACCAAACAATTTTAAATTTAAGCTGTCACTAAATGTGCTGTTAATTCTAACATGACTTTGAGCATTTCTGTACATTGCTTGAACAACCTTCACCAACCACTTGTTAGCCCCTAGTTTATGCAAAGCCCACCAAACAATTTAAAATTTAAGCTGTCACTAAATGTGCTGTTAATTCTAACATGACTTTGAGCATTTCTGCACATTGCTTGAACAACCTTTACCAACCACTTGTTAGCCCCTAGTTTATGCAAAGCCCACCAAACAATTTTAAATTTAAACTGTCACTAAATGTGCTATTAATTCTAACATGACTTTGAGCATTTCTGTACATTGCTTGAACAAATTTCACCAACCACTTGTTAGCCCCTAGTTTATGCAAAGCCCACCAAACAATTTTAAATTAAAACTGTCACTAAATGTGCTGTTAATTCTAACATGACTTTTAGTATTTCTGTACATTGCTTAGACAACCTTTACCAACCACTTGTTAGCCCCTAGTTTATGCAAAGCCCACCAAACAATTTTAAATTTAAACTGTCACTAAATGTGCTGTTAATTCTAACTTGACTTTAAGCATTTCTGTACATCGCTTAAACAACCTTCGCCAACCACTTGTTAGCCCCTAGTTTATGCAAAGCCCTCCAAATAATTTTAAATTTAAACTGTCACTAAATGTGCTGTTAATTCTAACATGACTTTGAGCATTTCTGTACATTGCTTGAACAACCTTTACCAACCACTTGTTGGCCCCTAGTTTATGCAAAGCCCACCAAACAATTTTAAATTTAAGCTGTCACTAAATGTGCTGTTAATTCTAACATGACTTTGAGCATTTCTGTACATTGCTTGAACAACCTTCACCAACCACTTGTTAGCCCCTAGTTTATGCAAAGCCCACCAAAAAATTTAAATTTTAAACTGTCACTAAATGTGCTGTTAATTCTAACATGACTGTGAGCATTTCTGTACATTGCTTGAACAACCTTCACCAACCACTTGTTAGCCCCTAGTTTATGCAAAGCCCACCAAACAATTTTAAATTTAAACTGTCACTAAATGTGCTGTTAATTCTAACATGACTTTGAGCATTTCTGTACATCGCTTGAACAACCTTCACCAACCACTATTTGGCCCCGAGTTTATGCAAAGCCCACCAAACAATTTTAAATTTAAACTGTCACTAAATGTGCTGTTAATTCTAACATGACTTTGAGCATTTCTGTACATTGCTTGAACAACCTTCACCAACCACTTGTTAGCCCCTAGTTTATGCAAAGCCCACCAAACAATTTTAAATTTAAACTGTCACTAAATGTGCTGTTAATTCTAACATGACTTTGAGCATTTCTGTACATTGCTTTAACAACCTTCACCAACCACTTGTTAGCTTCTAGTTTATGCAAAGCCCACCAAACAATTTTAAATTTAAACTGTCACTAAATGTGCTGTTAATTCTAACATGACTTTGAGCATTTCTGTACATTGCTTGAACAACCTTCACCAACCACTTGTTAGCCCATAGTTTATGCAAAGCGTACCAAACAATTTAAAATTATAACTGTCACTAAATGTGCTGTTAATTCTAACATGACTTTGAGCATTTCTGTACATTGCTTGACCAACCTTCACCAACCACTTGTAAGGCCCTAGTTTATGCAAAGCCCACCAAACAATTTTAAATTTAACCTGTCACTAAATGTGCTGTTTATTCTAACATGACTGTGAGCATTTCTGTACATTGCTTGAACAACCTTAACCAACCACTTGTTGGCCCCGAGTTTATGCAAAGCCCACCAAACAATTTTAAATTTAAACTGTCACTAAATGTGCTGTTAATTCTAACATGACTTTGAGCATTTCTGTACATTGCTTGAACAACCTTCACCAACCACTTGTTAGCCCCTAGTTTATGCAAAGCCCACCAAACAATTTTAAATTTAAACTGTCACTAAATGTGCTGTTAATTCTAACATGACTTTTAGCATTTCTGTACATTGCTTGAACAACCTTCACCAACCACTTGTTAGCCCCTAGTTTATGCAAAGCGTACCAAACAATTTTAAATTTAAACTGTCACTAAATGTGCTGTTAATTCTAACATGACTTTGAGAATTTCTGTACATTGCTTGAACAACCTTCACCAACCACTTGTTAGCTTCTAGTTTATGCAAAGCCCACCAAACAATTTTAAATTTAAACTGTCACTAAATGTGCTGTTAATTCTAACATGACTTTTAGCATTTCTGTACATTGCTTGAACAACCTTCACCAACCACTTGTTAGCCCATAGTTTATGCAAAGCGTACCAAACAATTTTAAATTTAAACTGTCACTAAATGTGCTGTTAATTCTAACATGACTTTGAGCATTTCTGTACATTGCTTGAACAAATTTCACCAACCACTTGTAAGGCCCTAGTTTATGCAAAGCCCACCAAACAATTTTAAATTCAAGCTGTCACTAAATGTGCTGTTAATTCTAACATGACTTTGAGCATTTCTGTACATTGATTGAACAACCTTTACCAACCACTTGTTAGCCCCTAGTTTATGCAAAGCCCACCAAACAATTTTAAATTTAAGCTGTCACTAAATGTTCTGTTAATTCTAACATGACTTTTAGACTTTCTGTACATTGCTTGAACAACCTTTACCAACCACTTGTTAGCCCCTAGTTTATGCAAAGCCCACCAAAAAATTTTAAATTTAAACTGTCTCTAAATGTGCTGTTAATTCTAACATGACTTTGAGCATTTCTGTACATTGCTTGAACAACCTTCACATACCACTTGTTAGCCCCTAGTTTATGCAAAGCCCACCAAACAATTTTAAATTTAAACTGTCACTAAATGTGCTGTTAATTCTAACATGACTTTGAGCATTTCTGTACATTGCTTAAACAACCTTCACCAACCACTTGTTAGCTCCTAGTTTATGCAAAGCCCACCAAACAATTTTAAATTTAAACTGTAACTAAATGTGCTGGGGATTCTAACATGACTTTGAGCATTTCTGTACATTGCTTGAACAACCTTCACCAACCACTTGTTAGCCCCTAGTTTATGCAAAGCCCACCAAACAATTTTAAATTTAAACTGTCACTAAATGTGCTGTTAATTCTAACATGACTTTGAGCATTTCTGTACATTGCTTGAACAACCTTCACCAACCACTTGTTAGCCCCTAGTTTATGCAAAGCCCACCAAACAATTTTAAATTTAAACTGTCACTAAATGTGCTGTTAATTCTAACATTACTTTGAGCATTTCTGTACATTGCTTTAACAACCTTCACCAACCACTTGTTGGCCCCGAGTTTATGCAAAGCCCACCAAATAATTTTAAATTTAAACTGTCACTAAATGTGCTGTTAATTCTAACATGACTTTGAGCATTTCTGTACATTGCTTGAACAACCTTCACCAACCACTTGTAAGCTCCTAGTTTATGCAAAGCCCACCAAACAATTTTAAATTTAAGCTGTCACTAAATGTTCTGTTAATTCTAACATGACTTTTAGACTTTCTGTACATTGCTTAAACAACCTTTACCAACCACTTGTTAGCCCCTAGTTTATGCAAAGCCCACCAAACAATTTTAAATTTAAACTGTCTCTAAATGTGCTGTTAATTCTAACATGACTTTGAGCATTTCTGTATATTGCTTGAACAACCTTCACCAACCACTTGTTAGCCCCTAGTTTATGCAAAGCCCACCAAACAATTTTAAATTTAAACTGTCACTAAATGTGCTGTTAATTCTAACATGACTTTGAGCATTTCTGTACATTGCTTGAACAACCTTCACCAACCACTTGTTAGCGCCTAGTTTATGCAAAGCCCACCAAACAATTTTAAATTTAAACTGTCACTAAATGTGCTGTTAATTCTAACATGACTTTGAGCATTTCTGTACATTGCTTGAACAACCTTCACCAACCACTTGTTAGCCCCTAGTTTATGCAAAGCCCACCAAACAATTTTAAATTTAAACTGTCACTAAATGTGCTGTTAATTCTAACATGACTTTGAGCATTTCTGTACATTGCTTGAACAACCTTCACCAACCACTTGTTAGCCCCTAGTTTATGCAAAGCCCACCAAACAATTTTAAATTTAAACTGTCACTAAATGTGCTGTTAATTCTAACATTACTTTGAGCATTTCTGTACATTGCTTTAACAACCTTCACCAACCACTTGTTGGCCCCGAGTTTATGCAAAGCCCACCAAACAATTTTAAATTTAAACTGTCACTAAATGTGCTGTTAATTCTAACATGACTTTGAGCATTTCTGTACATTGCTTGAACAACCTTCACCAACCACTTGTTAGCTCCTAGTTTATGCAAAGCCCACCAAACAATTTTAAATTTAAACTGTCACTAAATGTGCTGTAAATTCTAACATGACTTTGAGCATTTCTGTACATTGCTTGAACAACCTTCACCAACCACTTGTTAGCTCCTAGTTTATGCAAAGCCCACCAAACAATTTTAAATTTAAACTGTCACTAAATGTGCTGTTAATTCTAACATGACTTTGAGCATTTCTGTACATTGCTTGAACAACATTCACCAACCACTTGTTAGCTCCTAGTTTATGCAAAGCCCACCAAACAATTTTAAATTTAAACTGTCACTAAATGTGCTGTTAATTCTAACATGACTTTGAGCATTTCTGTACATTGCTTGAACAACCTTCACCAACCACTTGTTAGCCCCTAGTTTATGCAAAGCCCACCAAACAATTTTAAATTTTAACTGTCACTAAATGTGCTGTTAATTCTGACATGACTTTGAGCATTCCTGTACATTGCTTGAACAACCTTCACCAACCACTTGTTAGCCCCTAGTTTATGCAAAGCCCACCAAACAATTTTATATTTAAACTGTCACTAAATGTGCTGTTAATTCTAACATGACTTTGAGCATTTCTGTACATTGCTTGAACAACCTTCACCAACCACTTGTTAGCCCCTAGTTTATGCAAAGCCCACCAAACAATTTTAAATCCAAGCTGTCACTAAATGTGCTGTTAATTCTAACAGTACTTAGAGCATTTCTGTACATTGCTTGAACAACCTTTACCAACCACTTGTTAGCCCCTAGTTTATGCAAAGCCCACCAAACAATTTTAAATTTAAACTGTCTCTAAATGTGCTGTTAATTCTAACATGACTTTTAGACTTTCTGTACATTGCTTAAACAACCTTTACCAACCACTTGTTAGCCCCTAGTTTATGCAAAGCCCACCAAACAATTTTAAATTTAAACTGTCTCTAAATGTGCTGTTAATTCTAACATGACTTTGAGCATTTCTGTACATTGCTTGAACAACCTTCACCAACCACTTGTTAGCCCCTAGTTTATGCAAAGCCCACCAAACAATTTTAAATTTAAACTGTCACTAAATGTGCTGTTAATTCTAACATGACTTTGAGCATTTCTGTACATTGCTTGAACAACCTTCACCAACCACTTGTTAGCTCCTAGTTTATGCAAAGCCCACCAAACAATTTTAAATTTAAACTGTCACTAAATGTGCTGTTAATTCTAACATGACTTTGAGCATTTCTGTACATTGCTTGAACAACCTTCACCAACCACTTGTTAGCCCCTAGTTTATGCAAAGCCCACCAAACAATTTTAAATTTAAACTGTCACTAAATGTGCTGTTAATTCTAACATGACTTTGAGCATTTCTGTACATTGCTTGAACAACCTTCACCAACCACTTGTTAGCCCCTAGTTTATGCAAAGCCCACCAAACAATTTTAAATTTAAACTGTCACTAAATGTGCTGTTAATTCTAACATGACTTTGAGCATTTCTGTACATTGCTTGAACAACCTTCACCAACCACTTGTTAGCCCATAGTTTATGCAAAGCGTACCAAACAATTTTAAATTTAAACTGTCACTAAATGTGCTGTTAATTCTAACATGACTTTGAGCATTTCTGTACATTGCTTGAACAACCTTCACCAACCACTTGTAAGGCCCTAGTTTATGCAAAGCCCACCAAACAATTTTAAATTTAACCTGTCACTAAATGTGCTGTTTATTCTAACATGACTGTGAGCATTTCTGTACATTGCTTGAACAACCTTCACCTACCACTTGTTAGCCCATAGTTTATGCAAAGCCCACCAAACAATTTTAAATTCAAGCTGTCACTAAATGTGCTGTTAATTCTAACATGACTTTGAGCATTTCTGTACATTGCTTGAGCAACCTTTACCAACCACTTGTTAGCCCCTAGTTTATGCAAAGCCCACCAAACAATTTTAAATTTAAGCTGTCACTAAATGTTCTGTTAATTCTAACATGACTTTTAGACTTTCTGTACATTGCTTGAACAACCTTTACCAACCACTTGTTAGCCCCTAGTTTATGCAAAGCCCACCAAAAAATTTTAAATTTAAACTGTCTCTAAATGTGCTGTTAATTCTAACATGACTTTGAGCATTTCTGTACATTGCTTGAACAACCTTCACATACCACTTGTTAGCCCCTAGTTTATGCAAAGCCCACCAAACAATTTTAAATTTAAACTGTCACTAAATGTGCTGTTAATTCTAACATGACTTTGAGCATTTCTGTACATTGCTTAAACAACCTTCACCAACCACTTGTTAGCTCCTAGTTTATGCAAAGCCCACCAAACAATTTTAAATTTAAACTGTAACTAAATGTGCTGTTAATTCTAACATGACTTTGAGCATTTCTGTACATTGCTTGAACAACCTTCACCAACCACTTGTTAGCCCCTAGTTTATGCAAAGCCCACCAAACAATTTTAAATTTAAACTGTCACTAAATGTGCTGTTAATTCTAACATGACTTTGAGCATTTCTGTACATTGCTTGAACAACCTTCACCAACCACTTGTTAGCCCCTAGTTTATGCAAAGCCCACCAAACAATTTTAAATTTAAACTGTCACTAAATGTGCTGTTAATTCTAACATTACTTTGAGCATTTCTGTACATTGCTTTAACAACCTTCACCAACCACTTGTTGGCCCCGAGTTTATGCAAAGCCCACCAAACAATTTTAAATTTAAACTGTCACTAAATGTGCTGTTAATTCTAACATGACTTTGAGCATTTCTGTACATTGCTTGAACAACCTTCACCAACCACTTGTTAGCTCCTAGTTTATGCAAAGCCCACCAAACAATTTTAAATTTAAACTGTCACTAAATGTGCTGTAAATTCTAACATGACTTTGAGCATTTCTGTACATTGCTTGAACAACCTTCACCAACCACTTGTTAGCTCCTAGTTTATGCAAAGCCCACCAAACAATTTTAAATTTAAACTGTCACTAAATGTGCTGTTAATTCTAACATGACTTTGAGCATTTCTGTACATTGCTTGAACAACCTTCACCAACCACTTGTTAGCTCCTAGTTTATGCAAAGCCCACCAAACAATTTTAAATTTAAACTGTCACTAAATGTGCTGTTAATTCTAACATGACTTTGAGCATTTCTGTACATTGCTTGAACAACCTTCACCAACCACTTGTTAGCCCCTAGTTTATGCAAAGCCCACCAAACAATTTTAAATTTTAACTGTCACTAAATGTGCTGTTAATTCTGACATGACTTTGAGCATTCCTGTACATTGCTTGAACAACCTTCACCAACCACTTGTTAGCCCCTAGTTTATGCAAAGCCCACCAAACAATTTTATATTTAAACTGTCACTAAATGTGCTGTTAATTCTAACATGACTTTGAGCATTTCTGTTCATCGCTTGAACAACCTTCACCAACCACTTGTTAGCCCCTAGTTTATGCAAAGCCCACCAAACAATTTTAAATTCAAGCTGTCACTAAATGTGCTGTTAATTCTAACAGTACTTAGAGCATTTCTGTACATTGCTTGAACAACCTTTACCAACCACTTGTTAGCCCCTAGTTTATGCAAAGCCCACCAAACAATTTTAAATTTAAACTGTCTCTAAATGTGCTGTGAATTCTGACATGACTTTTAGACTTTCTGTACATTGCTTAAACAACCTTTACCAACCACTTGTTAGCCCCTAGTTTATGCAAAGCCCACCAAACAATTTTAAATTTAAACTGTCTCTAAATGTGCTGTTAATTCTAACATGACTTTGAGCATTTCTGTACATTGCTTGAACAACCTTCACCAACCACTTGTTAGCCCCTAGTTTATGCAAAGCCCACCAAACAATTTTAAATTTAAACTGTCACTAAATGTGCTGTTAATTCTAACATGACTTTGAGCATTTCTGTACATTGCTTGAACAACCTTCACCAACCACTTGTTAGCTCCTAGTTTATGCAAAGCCCACCAAACAATTTTAAATTTAAACTGTCACTAAATGTGCTGTTAATTCTAACATGACTTTGAGCATTTCTGTACATTGCTTGAACAACCTTCACCAACCACTTGTTAGCCCCTAGTTTATGCAAAGCCCACCAAACAATTTTAAATTTAAACTGTCACTAAATGTGCTGTTAATTCTAACATGACTTTGAGCATTTCTGTACATTGCTTGAACAACCTTCACCAACCACTTGTTAGCCCCTAGTTTATGCAAAGCCCACCAAACAATTTTAAATTTAAACTGTCACTAAATGTGCTGGTAATTCTAACATTACTTTGAGCATTTCTGTACATTGCTTTAACAACCTTCACCAACCACTTGTTGGCCCCGAGTTTATGCAAAGCCCACCAAACAATTTTAAATTTAAACTGTCACTAAATGTGCTGTTAATTCTAACACGACTTTGAGCATTTCTGTACATTGCTTGAACAACCTTCACCAACCACTTGTTAGCTCCTAGTTTATGCAAAGCCCACCAAACAATTTTAAATTAAAACTGTAACTAAATGTGCTGTAAATTCTAACATGACTTTGAGCATTTCTGTACATTGCTTGAACAACCATCACCAACCACTTGTTAGCTCCTAGTTTATGCAAAGCCCACCAAACAATTTTAAATTTAAACTGTCACTAAATGTGCTGTTAATTCTAACATGACTTTGAGCATTTCTGTACATTGCTTGAACAACCTTCACCAACCACTTGTTAGCTCCTAGTTTATGCAAAGCCCACCAAACAATTTTAAATTTAAACTGTCACTAAATGTGCTGTTAATTCTAACATGACTTTGAGCATTTCTGTACATTGCTCTAACAACCTTCACCAACCACTTGTTAGCCCCTAGTTTATGCAAAGCCCACCAAACAATTTTAAATTTTAACTGTCACTAAATGTGCTGTTAATTCTGACATGACTTTGAGCATTCCTGTACATTGCTTGAACAACCTTCACCAACCACTTGTTAGCCCCTAGTTTATGCAAAGCCCACCAAACAATTTTATATTTAAACTGTCACTAAATGTGCTGTTAATTCTAACATGACTTTGAGCATTTCTGTACATTGCTTGAACAACCTTCACCAACCACTTGTTAGCCCCTAGTTTATGCAAAGCCCACCAAACAATTTTAAATTCAAGCTGTCACTAAATGTGCTGTTAATTCTAACAGTACTTAGAGCTTTTCTGTACATTGCTTGAAAAACCTTTACCAACCACTTGTTAGCCCCTAGTTTATGCAAAGCCCACCAAACAATTTTAAATTTAAACTGTCTCTAAATGTGCTGTTAATTCTAACATGACTTTGAGCATTTCTGTACATTGCTTGAACAACCTTCACCAACCACTTGTTAGCCCCTAGTTTATGCAAAGCCCACCAAACAATTTTAAATTTTAACTGTCACTAAATGTGCTGTTAATTCTAACATGACTTTGAGCATTTCTGTACATTGCTTGAACAACCTTCACCAACCACTTGTTAGCCCCTAGTTTATGCAAAGCCTACCAAACAATTTTAAATTTAAGCTGTCACTAAATGTGCTGTTTATTCTAACATGACTTTGAGCATTTCTGTACATTGCTTGAACAACCTTCACCAACCACTTGTTAGCCCCTAGTTTATGCAAAGCCCACCAAACAATTTTAAATTTAAGCTGTCACTAAATGTGCTGTTAATTCTAACATGACTTTTAGCATTTCTGTACATTGCTTGAACAACCTTTACCAACCACTTGTTAGCCCCTAGTTTATGCAAAGCCCACCAAACAATTTTAAATTTAACCTGTCACTAAATGTGCTGTTAATTCTAACATGACTTTGAGCATTTCTGTACATTGCTTGAACAACCTTTACCAACCACTTGTTAGCCCCTAGTTTATGCAAAGCCCACCAAACAATTTTAAATTTTAACTGTCACTAAATGTTCTGTTAATTCTAACATGACTTTTAGCATTTCTGTACATTGCTTGAACAACCTTCACCAACCACTTGTTAGCCCCTAGTTTATGCAAAGCCCACCAAACAATTTTAAATTTAACCTGTCACTAAATGTGCTGTTAATTCTAACATGACTTTGAGCATTTCTGTACATTGCTTGAACAACCTTCACCAACCACTTGTTAGCCCCTAGTTTATGCAAAGCCCACCAAACAATTTTAAATTTAAGCTGTCACTAAATGTTCTGTTAATTCTAACATGACTTTTAGCATTTCTGTACATTGCTTGAACAACCTTCACCAACCACTTGTTAGCCCCTAGTTTATGCAAAGCCCACCAAACAATTTTAAATTTAAGCTGTCACTAAATGTGCTGTTAATTCTAACATGACTTTTAGCATTTCTGTACATTGCTTGAACAACCTTCACCAACCACTTGTTAGCCCCTAGTTTATGCAAAGCCCACCAAACAATTTTAAATTTAAACTGTCACTAAATGTGCTGTTAATTCTAACATGACCTTGAGCATTTCTGTACATTGCTTGAACAACCTTTACCAACCACTTGTTAGCCCCTAGTTTATGCAAAGCCCACCAAACAATTTTAAATTTAACCTGTCACTAAATGTTCTGTTAATTCTAACATGACTTTTAGCATTTCTGTACATTGCTTGAACAACCTTCACCAACCACTTGTTAGCCCCTAGTTTATGCAAAGCCCACCAAACAATTTTAAATTTAAGCTGTCACTAAATGTTCTGTTAATTCTAACATGACTTTTAGCATTTCTGTACATTGCTTGAACAACCTTCACCAACCACTTGTTAGCCCCTAGTTTATGCAAAGCCCACCAAACAATTTTAAATTTAAACTGTCACTAAATGTGCTGTTAATTCTAACATGACCTTGAGCATTTCTGTACATTGCTTGAACAACCTTTACCAACCACTTGTTAGCCCCTACTTTATGCAAAGCCCACCAAACAATTTTAAATTTAACCTGTCACTAAATGTGCTGTTAATTCTAACATGACTTTTAGCATTTCTGTACATTGCTTGAACAACCTTCACCAACCACTTGTTAGCCCCTAGTTTATGCAAAGCCCACCAAACAATTTTAAATTTAAACTGTCACTAAATGTGCTGTTAATTCTAACATGACTTTGAGCATTTCTGTACATTGCTTGAACAACCTTCACCAACCACTTGTTAGCCCCTAGTTTATGCAAAGCCCACCAAACAATTTTAAATTTAACCTGTCACTAAATGTGCTGTTAATTCTAACATGACTTTGAGCATTTCTGTACATTGCTTGAACAACCTTCACCAACCACTTGTTAGCCCCTAGTTTATGCAAAGCCCACCAAACAATTTTAAATTTAACCTGTCACTAAATGTGCTGTTAATTCTAACATGACTTTGAGCATTTCTGTACATTGCTTGAACAACCATTACCAACCACTTGTTAGCCCCTAGTTTATGCAAAGCCCACCAAACAATTTTAAATTTTAACTGTCACTAAATGTGCTGTTAATTCTAACATGACTTTGAGCATTTCTGTACATTGCTTTAACAACCTTCACCAACCACTTGTTGGCCCCGAGTTTATGCAAAGCCCACCAAACAATTTTAAATTTAAACTGTCACTAAATGTGCTGTTAATTCTAACATGACTTTTAGCATTTCTGTACATTGCTTGAACAACGTTCACCAACCACTTGTTAGCCCCTAGTTTATGCAAAGCCCACCAAACAATTTTAAATTTAAGCTGTCACTAAATGTTCTGTTAATAATAACATGACTTTTAGCATTTCTGTACATTGCTTGAACAACCTTCACCAACCACTTGTTAGCCCCTAGTTTATGCAAAGCCCACCAAACAATTTTAAATTTAAACTGTCACTAAATGTGCTGTTAATTCTAACATGACTTTGAGAATTTCTGTACATTGCTTGAACAACCTTCACCAACCACTTGTTAGCCCCTAGTTTATGCAAAGCCCACCAAACAATTTTAAATTTAAACTGTCTCTAAATGTGCTGTTAATTCTAACATGACTTTGAGCATTTCTGTACATTGCTTGAACAACCTTCACAAACCACTTGTTAGCCCCTAGTTTATGCAAAGCCTACCAAACAATTTTAAATTTAAACTGTCACTGAATGTGCTGTTAATTCTAACATGACTTTGAGCATTTCTGTACATTGCTTGAACAAATTTCACCAACCACTTGTTAGCCCCTAGTTTATGCAAAGCCCACCAACCAATTTTAAATTATAACTGTCACTAAATGTGCTGTTAATTCTAACATGACTTTTAGCATTTCTGTACATTGCTTGAACAACCTTCACCAACCACTTGTTAGCCCCTAGTTTATGCAAAGCCCACCAAATAATTTTAAATTTAAACTGTCACTAAATGTGCTGTTAATTCTAACATGACTTCGAGCATTTCTGTACATTGCTTGAACAACCTTCACCAACCACTTGTAAGCCGCTAGTTTCTGCAAAGCCCACCAAACAATTTTAAATTTAAGCTGTCACTAAATGTGCTGTTAATTCTAACATGACTTTGAGCATTTCTGTACATTGCTTGAACAACCTTTACCAACCAATTGTTAGCCCCTAGTTTATGCAAAGCCCACCAAACAATTTTAAATTAAAACTGTCACTAAATGTGCTGTTAATTCTAACATGACTTTTAGCATTTCTGTACATTGCTTGAACAACCTTTACCAACCACTTGTTAGCCCCTAGTTTATGCAAAGCCCACCAAACAATTTAAAATTTAAACTGTCACTAAATGTGCTGTTAATTCTAACATGACTTTGAGCATTTCTGTACATCGCTTGAACAACCTTCACCAACCACTTGTTAGCCCCTAGTTTATGCAAAGCCCACCAAACAATTTTAAATTTAAGCTGTCACTAAATGTGCTGTTAATTCTAACATGACTTTGAGCATTTCTGTACATTGCTTGAACAACCTTTACCAACCACTTGTTAGCCCCTAGTTTATGCAAAGCCCACCAAACAATTTTAAATTAAAACTGTCACTAAATGTGCTGTTAATTCTAACATGACTTTTAGTATTTCTGTACATTGCTTAGACAACCTTTACCAACCACTTGTTAGCCCCTAGTTTATGCAAAGCCCACGAAACAATTTTAAATTTAAACTGTCACTAAATGTGCTGTTAATTCTAACATGACTTTGAGCATTTCTGTACATCGCTTGAACAACCTTCACCAACAACTTGTTAGCCCCTAGTTTATGCAAAGCCCACCAAATAGTTTTAAATTTAAACTGTCACTAAATGTGCTGGTAATTCTAACATGACTTTGAGCATTTCTGTACATTGCTTGAACAACCTTTACCAACCACTTGTTAGCCCCTAGTTTATGCAAAGCCCACCAAACAATTTTAAATTTAAGCTGTCACTAAATGTGCTGTTAATTCTAACATGACTTTTAGCATTTCTGTACATTGCTTGAACAACCTTCACCAACCACTTGTTAGCCCCTAGTTTATGCAAAGCCCACCAAACAATTTTAAATTTAAGCTGTCACTAAATGTGCTGTTAATTCTAACATGACTTTGAGCATTTCTGTACATTGCTTGAACAACCTTCACCAACCACTTGTTAGCCCCTAGTTTATGCAAAGCCCACCAAACAATTTTAAATTTAAACTGTCTCTAAATGTGCTGTTAATTCTAACATGACTTTGAGCATTTCTGTACATTGCTTGAACAACCTTCACCAACCACTTGTAAGCCCCGAGTTTATGCAAAGACCACCAAACAATTTTAAATTTAAACTGTCACTAAATGTGCCGTTAATTCTAACATGACTTTGAGCATTTCTGTACATTGCTTGAACAACCTTTACCAACCACTTGTTAGCCCCTAGTTACTGCAAAGCCCACCAAACAATTTTAAATTTAAACTGTCACTAAATGTGCTGTTAATTCTAACATGACTTTTAGCATTTCTGTACATTGCTTGAACAACCTTCACCAACCACTTGTTAGCCCTTAGTTTATGCAAAGCCCACCAAACAATTTTAAATTTAAGCTGTCACTAAATGTGCTGTTAATTCTAACATGACTTAGAAAATTTCTGTACATTGCTTGAACAACGTTCACTAACCATATGTTAGCCCCTACTTTATGCAAAGCCCACCAAACGATTTTAAATTTAAACTGTCACTAAATGTGCTGTTAATTCTAACATGACTTTGAGCATTTCTGTACATTGCTTGAACAACCTTCACCAACCACTTGTTAGCCCCTAGTTTATGCAAAGCCCACCAAACAATTTTAAATTTAAACTGTCTCTAAATGTGCTGTTAATTCTAACATGACTTTGAGCATTTCTGTACATTGCTTGAACAACCTTCACCAACCACTTGTTAGCCCCTAGTTTATGCAAAGCCCACCAAACAATTTTAAATTTAAACTGTCACTAAATGTGCTGTTAATTCTAACATGACTTAGAACATTTCTGTACATTGCTTTAACAACCTTCACCAACCACTTGTTAGCCCCTAGTTTATGCAAAGCCCACCAAACAATTTTAAATTTAAACTGTCACTAAATGTGCTGTTTATTCTAACATGACTTAGAAAATTTCTGTACATTGCTTTAACAACCTTCACCAACTACTTGTTAGCCCCTAGTTTATGCAAAGCCCACCAAACAATTTTAAATTTAAACTGTCTCTAAATGTGCTGTTAATTCTAACATGACTTTGAGCATTTCTGTACATTGCTTGAACAACCTTCACCAACCACTTGTTAGCCCCTAGTTTATGCAAAGCCCACCAAACAATTTTAAATTTAAACTGTCACTAAATGTGCTGTTAATTCTAACATGACTTAGAAAATTTCTTTACATTGCTTTAACAACCTTCACCAACCACTTGTTAGCCCCTAGTTTATGCAAAGCCCACCAAACAATTTTAAATTTAAACTGTCTCTAAATGTGCTGTTTATTCTAACATGACTTTGAGCATTTCTGTACATTGCTTGAACAACCTTCACCAACCACTTGTTAGCCCCTAGTTTATGCAAAGCCTACCAAACAATTTTAAATTTAAACTGTCACTAAATGTGCTGTTAATTCTAACATGACTTAGAAAATTTCTGTACATTGCTTGAACAACCTTCAGTAACCACTTGTTAGCCCCTAGTTTATGCAAAGCCCACCAAACAATTTTAAATTTAAACTGTCACTAAATGTGCTGTTAATTCTAACATGACTTTGAGCATTTCTGTACATTGCTTTAACAACCTTCACCAACCACTTGTAAGCCCCTAGTTTATGCAAAGCCCACCAAACAATTTTAAATTTAAACTGTCACTAAATGTGCTGTTAATTCTAACATGACTTTGAGCATTTCTGTACATTGCTTGAACAACCTTTACCAACCACTTGTTAGCCCCTAGTTTATGCAAAGCCCACCAAACAATTTTAAATTTAAGCTGTCACTAAATGTTCTGTTAATTCTAACATGACTTTGAGCATTTCTGTACATTGCTTTAACAACCTTCACCAACCACTTGTTAGCCCCTAGTTTATGCAAAGCCCACCAAACAGTTTTAAATTCAAGCTGTCACTAAATGTGCTGTTAATTCTAACATGACTTTGAGCATTTCTGTACATTGCTTTAACAACCTTCACCAACCACTTGTTAGCCCCTAGTTTATGCAAAGCCCACCAAACAATTTTAAATTTAAGCTGTCACTAAATGTGCTGTTAATTCTAACATGACTTTGAGCATTTCTGTACATTGCTTTAACAACCTTCACCAACCACTTGTTAGTCCCGAGTTTATGCAAAGCCCACCAAACAATTTTAAATTTAAGCTGTCACTAAATGTGCTGTTAATTCTAACATGACTTTGAGCATTTCTGTACATTGCTTTAACAACCTTCACCAACCAGTTGTAAGCCCTGAGTTTATGCAAAGACCACCAAACAATTTTAAATTTAAGCTGTCACTAAATGTGCTGTTAATTCTAACATGACTTTGAGCATTTCTGTACATTGCTTTAACAACCTTCACCAACCACTTGTTAGCCCCTAGTTTATGCAAAGCCCACCAAACAATTTAAAATTTAAGCTGTCACTAAATGTGCTGTTAATTCTAACATGACTTTGAGCATTTCTGCACATTGCTTGAACAACCTTTACCAACCACTTGTTAGCCCCTAGTTTATGCAAAGCCCACCAAACAATTTTAAATTTAAACTGTCACTAAATGTGCTGTTAATTCTAACATGACTTTGAGCATTTCTGTACATTGCTTGAACAAATTTAACCAACCACTTGTTAGCCCCTAGTTTATGCAAAGCCCACCAAACAATTTTAAATGAAAACTGTCACTAAATGTGCTGTTAATTCTAACATGACTTTTAGTATTTCTGTACATTGCTTAGACAACCGTTACCAACCACTTGTTAGCCCCTAGTTTATGCAAAGCCCACCAAACAATTTTAAATTTAAACTGTCACTAAATGTGCTGTTAATTCTAACATGACTTTGAGCATTTCTGTACATCGCTTGAACAACCTTCACCAACCACTTGTTAGCCCCTAGTTTATGCAAAGCCCACCAAACAATTTTAAATTTAAGCTGTCACTAAATGTGCTGTTAATTCTAACATGACTTTGAGCATTTCTGTACATTGCTTGAACAACCTTTACCAACCACTTGTTAGCCCCTAGTTTATGCAAAGCCCACCAAACAATTTTAAATTAAAACTGTCACTAAATGTGCTGTTAATTCTAACATGACTTTTAGTATTTCTGTACATTGCTTAGACAACCTTTACCAACCACTTGTTAGCCCCTAGTTTATGCAAAGCCCACGAAACAATTTTAAATTTAAACTGTCACTAAATGTGCTGTTAATTCTAACATGACTTTGAGCATTTCTGTACATCGCTTGAACAACCTTCACCAACAACTTGTTAGCCCCTAGTTTATGCAAAGCCCACCAAATAATTTTAAATTTAAACTGTCACTAAATGTGCTGGTAATTCTAACATGACTTTGAGCATTTCTGTACATTGCTTGAACAACCTTTACCAACCACTTGTTAGCCCCTAGTTTATGCAAAGCCCACCAAACAATTTTAAATTTAAGCTGTCACTAAATGTGCTGTTAATTCTAACATGACTTTTAGCATTTCTGTACATTGCTTGAACAACCTTCACCAACCACTTGTTAGCCCCTTGTTTATGCAAAGCCCACCAAACAATTTTAAATTTAAGCTGTCACTAAATGTGCTGTTAATTCTAACATGACTTTGAGCATTTCTGTACATTGCTTGAACAACCTTCACCAACCACTTGTTAGCCCCTAGTTTATGCAAAGCCCACCAAACAATTTTAAATTTAAACTGTCTCTAAATGTGCTGTTAATTCTAACATGACTTTGAGCATTTCTGTACATTGCTTGAACAACCTTCACCAACCACTTGTAAGCCCCGAGTTTATGCAAAGACCACCAAACAATTTTAAATTTAAACTGTCACTAAATGTGCCGTTAATTCTAACATGACTTTGAGCATTTCTGTACATTGCTTGAACAACCTTTACCAACCACTTGTTAGCCCCTAGTTACTGCAAAGCCCACCAAACAATTTTAAATTTAAACTGTCACTAAATGTGCTGTTAATTCTAACATGACTTTTAGCATTTCTGTACATTGCTTGAACAACCTTCACCAACCACTTGTTAGCCCCTAGTTTATGCAAAGCCCACCAAACAATTTTAAATTTAAGCTGTCACTAAATGTGCTGTTAATTCTAACATGACTTAGAAAATTTCTGTACATTGCTTGAACAACGTTCACTAACCATATGTTAGCCCCTACTTTATGCAAAGCCCACCAAACGATTTTAAATTTAAACTGTCACTAAATGTGCTGTTAATTCTAACATGACTTTGAGCATTTCTGTACATTGCTTGAACAACCTTCACCAACCACTTGTTAGCCCCTAGTTTATGCAAAGCCCACCAAACAATTTTAAATTTAAACTGTCTCTAAATGTGCTGTTAATTCTAACATGACTTTGAGCATTTCTGTACATTGCTTGAACAACTTTCACCAACCACTTGTTAGCCCCTAGTTTATGCAAAGCCCACCAAACAATTTTAAATTTAAACTGTCACTAAATGTGCTGTTAATTCTAACATGACTTAGAACATTTCTGTACATTGCTTTAACAACCTTCACCAACCACTTGTTAGCCCCTAGTTTATGCAAAGCCCACCAAACAATTTTAAATTTAAACTGTCACTAAATGTGCTGTTTATTCTAACATGACTTAGAAAATTTCTGTACATTGCTTTAACAACCTTCACCAACTACTTGTTAGCCCCTAGTTTATGCAAAGCCCACCAAACAATTTTAAATTTAAACTGTCTCTAAATGTGCTGTTAATTCTAACATGACTTTGAGCATTTCTGTACATTGCTTGAACAACCTTCACCAACCACTTGTTAGCCCCTAGTTTATGCAAAGCCCACCAAACAATTTTAAATTTAAACTGTCACTAAATGTGCTGTTAATTCTAACATGACTTAGAAAATTTCTGTACATTGCTTTTACAACCTTCACCAACCACTTGTTAGCCCCTAGTTTATGCAAAGCCCACCAAACAATTTTAAATTTAAACTGTCTCTAAATGTGCTGTTTATTCTAACATGACTTTGAGCATTTCTGTACATTGCTTGAACAACCTTCACCAACCACTTGTTAGCCCCTAGTTTATGCAAAGCCTACCAAACAATTTTAAATTTAAACTGTCACTAAATGTGCTGTTAATTCTAACATGACTTAGAAAATTTCTGTACATTGCTTGAACAACCTTCAGTAACCACTTGTTAGCCCCAAGTTTATGCAAAGCCCACCAAACAATTTTAAATT
This sequence comes from Sepiola atlantica, assembly GCA_963556195.1. Classification (NCBI taxonomy): domain Eukaryota; kingdom Metazoa; phylum Mollusca; class Cephalopoda; order Sepiida; family Sepiolidae; genus Sepiola; species Sepiola atlantica. The sequence continues at coordinate 97,335,730 of OY744535.1, forward strand.
TAAACTGTCACTAAATGTGCTGTTAATTCTAACATGACTTTGAGCATTTCTGTACATTGCTTTAACAACCTTCACCAACCACTTGTAAGCCCCTAGTTTATGCAAAGCCCACCAAACAATTTTAAATTTAAACTGTCACTAAATGTGCTGTTAATTCTAACATGACTTTGAGCATTTCTGTACATTGCTTGAACAACCTTTACCAACCACTTGTTAGCCCCTAGTTTATGCAAAGCCCACCAAACAATTTTAAATTTAAGCTGTCACTAAATGTTCTGTTAATTCTAACATGACTTTGAGCATTTCTGTACATTGCTTTAACAACCTTCACCAACCACTTGTTAGCCCCTAGTTTATGCAAAGCCCACCAAACAATTTTAAATTTAAGCTGTCACTAAATGTCTGTTAATTCTAACATGACTTTGAGCATTTCTGTACATTGCTTTAACAACCTTCACCAACCACTTGTTAGCCCCGAGTTTATGCAAAGCCCACCAAACAATTTTAAATTTAAGCTGTCACTAAATGTGCTGTTAATTCTAACATGACTTTGAGCATTTCTGTACATTGCTTTAACAACCTTCACCAACCACTTGTTAGCCCCTAGTTTATGCAAAGCCCACCAAACAATTTAAAATTTAAGCTGTCACTAAATGTGCTGTTAATTCTAACATGACTTTGAGCATTTCTGCACATTGCTTGAACAACCTTTACCAACCACTTGTTAGCCCCTAGTTTATGCAAAGCCCACCAAACAATTTTAAATTTAAACTGTCACTAAATGTGCTGTTCATTCTAACATGACTTTGAGCATTTCTGTACATTGCTTGAACAAATTTAACCAACCACTTGTTAGCCCCTAGTTTATGCAAAGCCCACCAAACAATTTTAAATGAAAACTGTCACTAAATGTGCTGTTAATTCTAACATGACTTTTAGTATTTCTGTACATTGCTTAGACAACCTTTACCAACCACTTGTTAGCCCCTAGTTTATGCAAAGCCCACCAAACAATTTTAAATTTAAACTGTCACTAAATGTGCTGTTAATTCTAACATGACTTTGAGCATTTCTGTACATCGCTTGAACAACCTTCACCAACCACTTGTTAGCCCCTAGTTTATGCAAAGCCCACCAAATAATTTTAAATTTAAACTGTCACTAAATGTGCTGGTAATTCTAACATGACTTTGAGCATTTCTGTACATTGCTTGAACAACCTTTACCAACCACTTGTTGGCCCCTAGTTTATGCAAAGCCCACCAAACAATTTTAAATTTAAGCTGTCACTAAATGTGCTGTTAATTCTAACATGACTTTGAGCATTTCTGTACATTGCTTGAACAACCTTTACCAACCACTTGTTAGCCCCTAGTTTATGCAAAGCCCACCAAACAATTTTAAATTTAAACTGTCACTAAATGTGCTGTTAATTCTAACATGACTTTGAGCATTTCTGTACATCGCTTGAACAACCTTCACCAACCACTTGTTAGCCCCTAGTTTATACAAAGCCCACCAAATAATTTTAAATTTAAACTGTCACTAAATGTGCTGTTAATTCTAACATGACTTTGAGCATTTCTGTACATTGCTTGAACAACCTTTACCAACCACTTGTTGGCCCCTAGTTTATGCAAAGCCCACCAAACAATTTTAAATTTAAACTGTCACTAAATGTGCTGTTAATTCTGACATGACTTTGAGCATTTCTGTACATTGCTTGAACAACCTTCACCAACCACTTGTTAGCCCCTAGTTTATGCAAAGCCCACCAAACAATTTTAATTTTAAACTGTCACTAAATGTGCTGTTAATTCTAACATGACTTTGAGCATTTCTGTACATTGCTTGAACAACCTTCACCAACCACTTGTTAGCCCCTAGTTTATGCAAAGCCCACCAAACAATTTTAATTTTAAACTGTCACTAAATGTGCTGTTAATTCTAACATGACTTTGAGCATTTCTGTACATTGCTTGAACAACCTTCACCAACCACTTGTTAGCCCCTAGTTCATGCAAAGTCCACCAAACAATTTTAAATTTAAACTGTCACTAAATGTGCTGTTAATTCTAACATGACTTTGAGCATTTCTGTACATCGCTTGAACAACCTTCACCAACCACTTGTTAGCCCCTAGTTTATACAAAGCCCACCAAATAATTTTAAATTTAAACTGTCACTAAATGTGCTGGTAATTCTAACATGACTTTGAGCATTTCTGTACATTGCTTGAACAACCTTTACCAACCACTTGTTAGCCCCTAGTTTATGCAAAGCCCACCAAACAATTTTAAAGTTAAGCTGTCACTAAATGTGCTGTTAATTCTAACATGACTTTTAGCATTTCTGTACATTGCTTGAACAACCTTCACCAACCACTTGTTGGCCCCGAGTTTATGCAAAGCCCACAAAACAATTTTAAATTTAAACTGTCACTAAATGTGCTGTTAATTCTTACATGACTTTGAGCATTTCTGTACATTGCTTGAACAACCTTCACCAACCACTTGTTAGCCCCTAGTTTATGCAAAGCCCACCAAACAATTTTAAATTTTAACTGTCACTAAATGTGCTGTTAATTCTAACATGACTTTGAGCATTTCTGTACATTGCTTGAACAACCTTCTCCAACCACTTGTTAGCTTCTAGTTTATGCAAAACCCACCAAACAATTTTAAATTTAAACTGTCACTAAATGTGCTGTTAATTCTAACATGACTTTGAGCATTTCTGTACATTGCTTGAACAACCTTCACCAACCACTTGTTAGCCCATAGTTTATGCAAAGCGTACCAAACAATTTTAAATTATAACTGTCACTAAATGTGCTGTTAATTCTAACATGACTTTTAGCATTTCTGTACATTGCTTGAACAACCTTCACCAACCACTTGTAAGGCCCTAGTTTATGCAAAGCCCACCAAACAATTTTAAATTTAACCTGTCACTAAATGTGCTGTTTATTCTAACATGACTGTGAGCATTTCTGTACATTGCTTGAACAACCTTCACCAACCACTTGTTGGCCCCGAGTTTATGCAAAGCCCACCAAACAATTTTAAATTTAAACTGTCACTAAATGTGCTGTTAATTCTAACATGACTTTGAGCATTTCTGTACATTGCTTGAACAACCTTCACCAACCACTTGTTAGCCCCTAGTTTATGCAAAGCCCACCAAACAATTTTAAATTTAAACTGTCACTAAATGTGCTGTTAATTCTAACATGACTTTGAGAATTTCTGTACATTGCTTGAACAACCTTCACCAACCACTTGTAAGGCCCTAGTTTATGCAAAGCCCACCAAACAATTTTAAATTTAACCTGTCACTAAATGTGCTGTTTATTCTAACATGACTGTGAGCATTTCTGTACATTGCTTGAACAACCTTCACCAACCACTTGTTGGCCCCGAGTTTATGCAAAGCCCACTAAACAATTTTAAATTTAAACTGTCACTAAATGTGCTGTTAATTCTAACATGACTTTGAGCATTTCTGTACATTGCTTGAACAACCTTCACCAACCACTTGTTAGCCCCTAGTTTATGCAAAGCCCACCAAACAATTTTAAATTTAAGCTGTCACTAAATGTGCTGTTAATTCTAACATGACTTTGAGCATTTCTGTACATTGCTTGAACAACCTTCACCAACCACTTGTTGGCCCCTAGTTTATGCAAAGCCCACCAAACAATTTTAAATTTAAACTGTCACTAAATGTGCTGTTAATTCTAACATGACTTTTAGCATTTCTGTACATTGCTTGAACAACCTTCACCAACCACTTGTTAGCTTCTAGTTTATACAAAGCCCACCAAACAATTTTAAATTTAAACTGTCACTAAATGTGCTGTTAATTCTAACATGACTTTGAGCATTTCTGTACATTGCTTGAACAACCTTCACCAACCACTTGTTAGCCCATAGTTTATGCAAAGCGTACCAAACAATTTTAAATTTAAACTGTCACTAAATGTGCTGTTAATTCTAACATGACTTTCAGCATTTCTGTACATTGCTTGAACAACCTTCACCAACCATTTGTAAGGCCCTAGTTTATGCAAAGCCCACCAAACAATTTTAAATTTAACCTGTCACTAAATGTGCTGTTTATTCTAACATGACTGTGAGCATTTCTGTACATTGCTTGAACAACCTTCACCAACCACTTGTTAGCCCCTAGTTTATGCAAAGCCCACCAAACAATTTTAAATTCAAGCTGTCACTAAATGTGCTGTTAATTCTAACATGACTTTGAGCATTTCTGTACATTGCTTGAACAACCTTTACCAACCACTTGTTAGCCCCTAGTTTATGCAAAGCCCACCAAACAATTTTAAATTTAAGCTGTCACTAAATGTTGTGTTAATTCTAACATGACTTTTAGCATTTCTGTACATTGCTTGAACAACCTTTACCAACCACTTGTTAGCCCCTAGTTTATGCAAAGCCCACCAAACAATTTCAAATTTAAACTGTCTCTAAATGTGCTGTTAATTCTAACATGACTTTGAGCATTTCTGTACATTGCTTGAACAACCTTCACCAACCACTTGTTAGCCCCTAGTTTATGCAAAGCCCACCAAACAATTTTAAATTTAAACTGTCACTAAATGTGCTGTTAATTCTAACATGACTTTGAGCATTTCTGTACATTGCTTGAACAACCTTCACCAACATCTTGTTAGCTCCTAGTTTATGCAAAGCCCACCAAACAATTTTAAATTTAAACTGTCACTAAATGTGCTGTTAATTCTAACATGATTTTGAGCATTTCTGTACATTGCTTGAACAACCTTCACCAACCACTTGTTAGCTCCTAGTTTATGCAAAGCCCACCAAACAATTTTAAATTTAAGCTGTCACTAAATGTTCTGTTAATTCTAACATGACTTTGAGCATTTCTGTACATTGCTTGAACAACCTTTACCAACCACTTGTTAGCCCCTAGTTTATGCAAAGCCCACCAAACAATTTTAAATTTAAACTGTCTCTAAATGTGCTGTTAATTCTAACATGACTTTGAGCATTTCTGTACATTGCTTGAACAACCTTCACCAACCACTTGTTAGCCCCTAGTTTATGCAAAGACCACCAAACAATTTTAAATTTAAACTGTCACTAAATGTGCTGTTAATTCTAACATGACTTTGAGCATTTCTGTACATTGCTTGAACAACCTTCACCAACCACTTGTTAGCCCCTAGTTTATGCAAAGCCCACCAAACAATTTTAAATTTAAACTGTCACTAAATGTGCTGGTTATTCTAACATTACATTGAGCATTTCTGTACATTGCTTTAACAACCTTCACCAACCACTTGTTGGCCCCGAGTTTATGCAAAGCCCACCAAACAATTTTAAATTTAAACTGTAACTTAATGTGCTGTTAATTCTAACATGACTTTGAGCATTTCTGTACATTGCTTGAACAACTTTCACTAACCACTTGTAAGCCCCGAGTTTATGCAAAGACCACCAAACAATTTTAAATTTAAACTGTCACTAAATGTGCTGTTAATTCTAACATGACTTTGAGCATTTCTGTACATTGCTTGAACAACCTTTACCAACCACTTGTTAGCCCCTAGTTTATGCAAAGCCCACCAAACAATTTTAAATTTAAACTGTCACTAAATGTGCTGTTAATTCTAACATGACTTTTAGCATTTCTGTACATTGCTTGAACAACCTTCACCAACCACTTGTTAGCCCCTAGTTTATGCAAAGCCCACCAAACAATTTTAAATTTAAGCTGTCACTAAATGTGCTGTTAATTCTAACATGACTTAGAAAATGTCTGTACATTGCTTGAACAACGTTCACCAACCACTTGTTAGCCCCTAGTTTATGCAAAGCCCACCAAACAATTTTAAATTTAAACTGTCACTAAATGTGCTGTTAATTCTAACATGACTTTGAGCATTTCTGTACATTGCTTGAACAACCTTCACCAACCACTTGTTAGCCCCTAGTTTATGCAAAGCCCACCAAACAATTTTAAATTTAAACTGTCACTAAATGTGCTGTTAATTCTAACATGACTTAGAAAATTTCTGTACATTGCTTTAACAACCTTCACCAACCACTTGTTAGCCCCTAGTTTATGCAAAGCCCACCAAACAATTTTAAATTTAAACTGTCACTAAATGTGCTGTTAATTCTAACATGACTTAGAAAATTTCTGTACATTGCTTTAACAACCTTCACCAACCACTTGTTAGCCCCTAGTTTATGCAAAGCCCACCAAACTATTTTAAATTTAAACTGTCACTAAATGTGCTGTTAATTCTAACATGACTTAGAAAATTTCTGTACATTGCTTTAACAACCTTCACCAACCACTTGTTAGCCCCTAGTTTATGCAAAGCCCACCAAACAATTTTAAATTTAAACTGTCTCTAAATGTGCTGTTTATTCTAACATGACTTTGAGCATTTCTGTACATTGCTTGAACAACCTTCACCAACCACTTGTTAGCCCCTAGTTTATGCAAAGCCTACCAAACAATTTTAAATTTAAACTGTCACTAAATGTGCTGGTAATTCTAACATGACTTAGAAAATTTCTGTACATTGCTTTAACAACCTTCACCAACCACTTGTTAGCTCCTAGTTTATGCAAAGCCCACCAAACAATTTTAAATTTAAACTGTCACTAAATGTGCTGTTAATTCTAACATGACTTTGAGCATTTCTGTACATTGCTTGAACAACCTTTACCAACCACTTGTTAGCCCCTAGTTTATGCAAAGCCCACCAAACAATTTTAAATTTAAGCTGTCACTAAATGTGCTGTTAATTCTAACATGACTTTGAGCATTTCTGTACATTGCTTGAACAACCTTCACCAACAACTTGTAAGCCCCGAGTTTATGCAAAGACCACCAAACAATTTTAAATTTAAACTGTCACTAAATGTGCTGTTAATTCTAACATGACTTTTAGCATTTCTGTACATTGCTTGAACAACCTTCACCAACCACTTGTTAGCCCCTAGTTTATGCAAAGCCTACCAAACAATTTAAAATTTAAGCTGTCACTAAATGTGCTGTTAATTCTAACATGACTTTAAGCATTTCTGCACATTGCTTGAACAACCTTTACCAACCACTTGTTAGCCCCTAGTTTATGCAAAGCCCACCAAACAATTTTAAATTTAAACTGTCACTAAATGTGCTGTTAATTCTAACATGACTTTGAGCATTTCTGTACATTGCTTGAACAAATTTCACCAACCACTTGTTAGCCCCTAGTTTATGCAAAGCCCACCAAACAATTTTAAATTAAAACTGTCACTAAATGTGCTGTTAATTCTAACATGACTTTTAGTATTTCTGTACATTGCTTAGACAACCTTTACCAACCACTTGTTAGCCCCTAGTTTATGCAAAGCCCACCAAACAATTTTAAATTTAAACTGTCACTAAATGTGCTGTTAATTCTAACATGACTTTGAGCATTTCTGTACATCGCTTGAACAACTGTCACCAACCACTTGTTAGCCCCTAGTTTATGCAAAGCCCACCAAATAATTTTAAATTTAAACTGTCACTAAATGTGCTGGTAATTCTAACATGACTTTGAGCATTTCTGTACATTGCTTGAACAACCTTTACCAACCACTTGTTGGCCCCTAGTTTATGCAAAGCCCACCAAACAATTTTAAATTTAAGCTGTCACTAAATGTGCTGTTAATTCTAACATGACTTTGAGCATTTCTGTACATTGCTTGAACAACCTTAACAAACCACTTGTTAGCCCCTAGTTTATGCAAAGCCCACCAAACAATTTTAATTTTAAACTGTCACTAAATGTGCTGTTAATTCTAACATGACTTTGAGCATTTCTGTACATTGCTTGAACAACCTTCACCAACCACTTGTTAGCCCCTAGTTTATGCAAAGCCCACCAAACAATTTTAAATTTAAACTGTCACTAAATGTGCTGTTAATTCTAACATGACTTTGAGCATTTCTGTACATCGCTTGAACAACCTTCACCAACCACTTGTTAGCCCCTAGTTTATACAAAGCCCACCAAATAATTTTAAATTTAAACTGTCACTAAATGTGCTGGTAATTCTAACATGACTTTGAGCATTTCTGTACATTGCTTGAACAACCTTCACCAACCACTTGTTAGCCCCTAGTTTATGCAAAGCCCACCAAACAATTTTAAAGTTAAGCTGTCACTAAATGTGCTGTTAATTCTAACATGACTTTTAGCATTTCTGTACATTGCTTGAACAACCTTCACCAACCCCTTGTTGGCCCCGAGTTTATGCAAAGCCCACCAAACAATTTTAAATTTAAACTGTCACTAAATGTGCTGTTAATTCTAACATTACATTGAGCATTTCTGTACATTGCTTTAACAACCTTCACCAACCACTTGTTGGCCCCGAGTTTATGCAAAGCCCACCAAACAATTTTAAATTTAAACTGTCACTTAATGTGCTGTTTATTCTAACATGACTTTGAGCATTTCTGTACATTGCTTGAACAACCTTCACCAACCACTTGTTAGCCCCTTGTTTATGCAAAGCCCACCAAACAATTTTAAATTTAAGCTGTCACTAAATGTGCTGTTAATTCTAACATGACTTTGAGCATTTCTGTACATTGCTTGAACAACCTTCACCAACCACTTGTTAGCCCCTAGTTTATGCAAAGACCACCAAACAATTTTAAATTTAAACTGTCACTAAATGTGCTGTTAATTCTAACATGACTTTGAGCATTTCTGTACATTGCTTGAACAACCTTTACCAACCACTTGTTAGCCCCTAGTTTATGCAAAGCCCACCAAACAATTTTAAATTTAAACTGTCACTAAATGTGCTGTTAATTCTAACATGACTTTTAGCATTTCTGTACATTGCTTGAACAACCTTCACCAACCACTTGTTAGCCCCTAGTTTATGCAAAGCCCACCAAACAATTTTAAATTTAAGCTGTCACTAAATGTGCTGTTAATTCTAACATGACTTAGAAAATTTCTGTACATTGCTTGAACAACGTTCACCAACCACTTGTTAGCCCCTAGTTTATGCAAAGCCCACCAAACAATTTTAAATTTAAACTGTCACTAAATGTGCTGTTAATTCTAACATGACTTTGAGCATTTCTGTACATTGCTTGAACAACCTTCACCAACCACTTGTTAGCCCCTAGTTTATGCAAAGCCCACCAAACAATTTTAAATTTAAACTGTCACTAAATGTGCTGTTAATTCTAACATGACTTAGAAAATTTCTGTACATTGCTTTAACAACCTTCACCAACCACTTGTTAGCCCCTAGTTTATGCAAAGCCCACCAAACAATTTTAAATTTAAACTGTCACTAAATGTGCTGTTAATTCTAACATGACTTAGAAAATTTCTGTACATTGCTTTAACAACCTTCACCAACCACTTGTTAGCCCCTAGTTTATGCAAAGCCCACCAAACTATTTTAAATTTAAACTGTCACTAAATGTGCTGTTAATTCTAACATGACTTAGAAAATTTCTGTACATTGCTTTAACAACCTTCACCAACCACTTGTTAGCCCCTAGTTTATGCAAAGCCCACCAAACAATTTTAAATTTAAACTGTCTCTAAATGTGCTGTTTATTCTAACATGACTTTGAGCATTTCTGTACATTGCTTGAACAACCTTCACCAACCACTTGTTAGCCCCTAGTTTATGCAAAGCCTACCAAACAATTTTAAATTTAAACTGTCACTAAATGTGCTGGTAATTCTAACATGACTTAGAAAATTTCTGTACATTGCTTTAACAACCTTCACCAACCACTTGTTAGCTCCTAGTTTATGCAAAGCCCACCAAACAATTTTAAATTTAAACTGTCACTAAATGTGCTGTTAATTCTAACATGACTTTGAGCATTTCTGTACATTGCTTGAACAACCTTTACCAACCACTTGTTAGCCCCTAGTTTATGCAAAGCCCACCAAACAATTTTAAATTTAAGCTGTCACTAAATGTGCTGTTAATTCTGACATGACTTTGAGCATTTCTGTACATTGCTTGAACAACCTTCACCAACCACTTGTAAGCCCCGAGTTTATGCAAAGACCACCAAACAATTTTAAATTTAAACTGTCACTAAATGTGCTGTTAATTCTAACATGACTTTTAGCATTTCTGTACATTGCTTGAACAACCTTCACCAACAACTTGTAAGCCCCGAGTTTATGCAAAGCCCACCAAACAATTTTAAATTTAAACTGTCACTAAATGTGCTGTTAATTCTAACATGACTTTGAGCATTTCTGTACATTGCTTGAACAACCTTCACCAACCACTTGTTAGCCCCTAGTTTATGCAAAGCCCACCAAACAATTTTAAATTTAAACTGTCACTAAATGTGCTGTTAATTCTAACATGACTTAGAAAATTTCTGTACATTGCTTTAACAACCTTCACCAACCACTTGTTAGCCCCTAGTTTATGCAAAGCCCACCAAACAATTTTAAATTTAAACTGTCACTAAATGTGCTGTTAATTCTAACATGACTTAGAAAATTTCTGTACATTGCTTTAACAACCTTCACCAACCACTTGTTAGCCCCTAGTTTATGCAAAGCCCACCAAACTATTTTAAATTTAAACTGTCACTAAATGTGCTGTTAATTCTAACATGACTTAGAAAATTTCTGTACATTGCTTTAACAACCTTCACCAACCACTTGTTAGCCCCTAGTTTATGCAAAGCCCACCAAACAATTTTAAATTTAAACTGTCTCTAAATGTGCTGTTTATTCTAACATGACTTTGAGCATTTCTGTACATTGCTTGAACAACCTTCACCAACCACTTGTTAGCCCCTAGTTTATGCAAAGCCTACCAAACAATTTTAAATTTAAACTGTCACTAAATGTGCTGGTAATTCTAACATGACTTAGAAAATTTCTGTACATTGCTTTAACAACCTTCACCAACCACTTGTTAGCTCCTAGTTTATGCAAAGCCCACCAAACAATTTTAAATTTAAACTGTCACTAAATGTGCTGTTAATTCTAACATGACTTTGAGCATTTCTGTACATTGCTTTAACAACCTTCACCAACCACTTGTAAGCCCCTAGTTTATGCAAAGCCCACCAAACAATTTTAAATTTAAACTGTCACTAAATGTGCTGTTAATTCTAACATGACTTTGAGCATTTCTGTACATTGCTTGAACAACCTTCACCAACCACTTGTTAGCCCCTAGTTTATGCAAAGCCTACCAAACAATTTTAAATTTAAACTGTCACTAAATGTGCTGGTAATTCTAACATGACTTAGAAAATTTCTGTACATTGCTTTAACAACCTTCACCAACCACTTGTTAGCTCCTAGTTTATGCAAAGCCCACCAAACAATTTTAAATTTAAACTGTCACTAAATGTGCTGTTAATTCTAACATGACTTTGAGCATTTCTGTACATTGCTTGAACAACCTTCACCAACAACTTGTTAGCCCATAGTTTATGCAAAGCGTACCAAACAATTTGTAATTATAACTGTCACTAAATGCGCTGTTAATTCTAACATGACTTTGAGCATTTCTGTACATTGCTTGAACAACCTTCACCAACCACTTGTAAGGCCCTAGTTTATGCAAAGCCCACCAAACAATTTTAAATTTAACCTGTCACTAAATGTGCTGTTTATTCTAACATGACTGTGAGCATTTCTGTACATTGCTTGAACAACCTTCACCAACCACTTGTTGGCCCCGAGTTTATGCAAAGCCCACCAAACAATTTTAAATTTAAACTGTCACTAAATGTGCTGTTAATTCTAACATGACTTTGAGCATTTCTGTACATTGCTTGAACAACCTTCACCAACCACTTGTTAGCCCCTAGTTTATGCAAAGCCCACCAAACAATTTTAAATTTAAACTGTCACTAAATGTGCTGTTAATTCTAACATGACTTTTAGCATTTCTGTACATTGCTTGAACAACCTTCACCAACCACTTGTTAGCCCCTAGTTTATGCAAAGCATACCAAACAATTTTAAATTTAAACTGTCACTAAATGTGCTGTTAATTCTAACATGACTTTGAGCATTTCTGTACATTGCTTGAACAACCTCCACCAACCACTTGTTGGCCCCTAGTTTATGCAAAGCCCACCAAACAATTTTAAATTTAAACTGTCACTAAATGTGCTGTTAATTCTAACATGACTTTTAGCATTTCTGTACATTGCTTGAACAACCTTCACCAACCACTTGTTAGCCCCTAGTTTATGCAAAGCGTACCAAACAATTTTAAATTTAAACTGTCACTAAATGTGCTGTTAATTCTAACATGACTTAGAAAATTTCTGTACATTGCTTTAACAACCTTCACCAACCACTTGTTAGCCCCTAGTTTATGCAAAGCCCACCAAACTATTTTAAATTTAAACTGTCACTAAATGTGCTGTTAATTCTAACATGACTTAGAAAATTTCTGTACATTGCTTTAACAACCTTCACCAACCACTTGTTAGCCCCTAGTTTATGCAAAGCCCACCAAACAATTTTAAATTTAAACTGTCTCTAAATGTGCTGTTTATTCTAACATGACTTTGAGCATTTCTGTACATTGCTTGAACAACCTTCACCAACCACTTGTTAGCCCCTAGTTTATGCAAAGCCTACCAAACAATTTTAAATTTAAACTGTCACTAAATGTGCTGGTAATTCTAACATGACTTAGAAAATTTCTGTACATTGCTTTAACAACCTTCACCAACCACTTGTTAGCTCCTAGTTTATGCAAAGCCCACCAAACAATTTTAAATTTAAACTGTCACTAAATGTGCTGTTAATTCTAACATGACTTTGAGCATTTCTGTACATTGCTTGAACAACCTTTACCAACCACTTGTTAGCCCCTAGTTTATGCAAAGCCCACCAAACAATTTTAAATTTAAGCTGTCACTAAATGTGCTGTTAATTCTAACATGACTTTGAGCATTTCTGTACATTGCTTGAACAACCTTCACCAACCACTTGTAAGCCCCGAGTTTATGCAAAGACCACCAAACAATTTTAAATTTAAACTGTCACTAAATGTGCTGTTAATTCTAACATGACTTTTAGCATTTCTGTACATTGCTTGAACAACCTTCACCAACCACTTGTTAGCCCCTAGTTTATGCAAAGCCTACCAAACAATTTAAAATTTAAGCTGTCACTAAATGTGCTGTTAATTCTAACATGACTTTAAGCATTTCTGCACATTGCTTGAACAACCTTTACCAACCACTTGTTAGCCCCTAGTTTATGCAAAGCCCACCAAACAATTTTAAATTTAAACTGTCACTAAATGTGCTGTTAATTCTAACATGACTTTGAGCATTTCTGTACATTGCTTGAACAAATTTCACCAACCACTTGTTAGCCCCTAGTTTATGCAAAGCCCACCAAACAATTTTAAATTAAAACTGTCACTAAATGTGCTGTTAATTCTAACATGACTTTTAGTATTTCTGTACATTGCTTAGACAACCTTTACCAACCACTTGTTAGCCCCTAGTTTATGCAAAGCCCACCAAACAATTTTAAATTTAAACTGTCACTAAATGTGCTGTTAATTCTAACATGACTTTGAGCATTTCTGTACATCGCTTGAACAACTGTCACCAACCACTTGTTAGCCCCTAGTTTATGCAAAGCCCACCAAATAATTTTAAATTTAAACTGTCACTAAATGTGCTGGTAATTCTAACATGACTTTGAGCATTTCTGTACATTGCTTGAACAACCTTTACCAACCACTTGTTGGCCCCTAGTTTATGCAAAGCCCACCAAACAATTTTAAATTTAAGCTGTCACTAAATGTGCTGTTAATTCTAACATGACTTTGAGCATTTCTGTACATTGCTTGAACAACCTTAACAAACCACTTGTTAGCCCCTAGTTTATGCAAAGCCCACCAAACAATTTTAATTTTAAACTGTCACTAAATGTGCTGTTAATTCTAACATGACTTTGAGCATTTCTGTACATTGCTTGAACAACCTTCACCAACCACTTGTTAGCCCCTAGTTTATGCAAAGCCCACCAAACAATTTTAAATTTAAACTGTCACTAAATGTGCTGTTAATTCTAACATGACTTTGAGCATTTCTGTACATCGCTTGAACAACCTTCACCAACCACTTGTTAGCCCCTAGTTTATACAAAGCCCACCAAATAATTTTAAATTTAAACTGTCACTAAATGTGCTGGTAATTCTAACATGACTTTGAGCATTTCTGTACATTGCTTGAACAACCTTCACCAACCACTTGTTAGCCCCTAGTTTATGCAAAGCCCACCAAACAATTTTAAAGTTAAGCTGTCACTAAATGTGCTGTTAATTCTAACATGACTTTTAGCATTTCTGTACATTGCTTGAACAACCTTCACCAACCCCTTGTTGGCCCCGAGTTTATGCAAAGCCCACCAAACAATTTTAAATTTAAACTGTCACTAAATGTGCTGTTAATTCTAACATTACATTGAGCATTTCTGTACATTGCTTTAACAACCTTCACCAACCACTTGTTGGCCCCGAGTTTATGCAAAGCCCACCAAACAATTTTAAATTTAAACTGTCACTTAATGTGCTGTTTATTCTAACATGACTTTGAGCATTTCTGTACATTGCTTGAACAACCTTCACCAACCACTTGTTAGCCCCTTGTTTATGCAAAGCCCACCAAACAATTTTAAATTTAAGCTGTCACTAAATGTGCTGTTAATTCTAACATGACTTTGAGCATTTCTGTACATTGCTTGAACAACCTTCACCAACCACTTGTTAGCCCCTAGTTTATGCAAAGACCACCAAACAATTTTAAATTTAAACTGTCACTAAATGTGCTGTTAATTCTAACATGACTTTGAGCATTTCTGTACATTGCTTGAACAACCTTTACCAACCACTTGTTAGCCCCTAGTTTATGCAAAGCCCACCAAACAATTTTAAATTTAAACTGTCACTAAATGTGCTGTTAATTCTAACATGACTTTTAGCATTTCTGTACATTGCTTGAACAACCTTCACCAACCACTTGTTAGCCCCTAGTTTATGCAAAGCCCACCAAACAATTTTAAATTTAAGCTGTCACTAAATGTGCTGTTAATTCTAACATGACTTAGAAAATTTCTGTACATTGCTTGAACAACGTTCACCAACCACTTGTTAGCCCCTAGTTTATGCAAAGCCCACCAAACAATTTTAAATTTAAACTGTCACTAAATGTGCTGTTAATTCTAACATGACTTTGAGCATTTCTGTACATTGCTTGAACAACCTTCACCAACCACTTGTTAGCCCCTAGTTTATGCAAAGCCCACCAAACAATTTTAAATTTAAACTGTCACTAAATGTGCTGTTAATTCTAACATGACTTAGAAAATTTCTGTACATTGCTTTAACAACCTTCACCAACCACTTGTTAGCCCCTAGTTTATGCAAAGCCCACCAAACAATTTTAAATTTAAACTGTCACTAAATGTGCTGTTAATTCTAACATGACTTAGAAAATTTCTGTACATTGCTTTAACAACCTTCACCAACCACTTGTTAGCCCCTAGTTTATGCAAAGCCCACCAAACTATTTTAAATTTAAACTGTCACTAAATGTGCTGTTAATTCTAACATGACTTAGAAAATTTCTGTACATTGCTTTAACAACCTTCACCAACCACTTGTTAGCCCCTAGTTTATGCAAAGCCCACCAAACAATTTTAAATTTAAACTGTCTCTAAATGTGCTGTTTATTCTAACATGACTTTGAGCATTTCTGTACATTGCTTGAACAACCTTCACCAACCACTTGTTAGCCCCTAGTTTATGCAAAGCCTACCAAACAATTTTAAATTTAAACTGTCACTAAATGTGCTGGTAATTCTAACATGACTTAGAAAATTTCTGTACATTGCTTTAACAACCTTCACCAACCACTTGTTAGCTCCTAGTTTATGCAAAGCCCACCAAACAATTTTAAATTTAAACTGTCACTAAATGTGCTGTTAATTCTAACATGACTTTGAGCATTTCTGTACATTGCTTGAACAACCTTTACCAACCACTTGTTAGCCCCTAGTTTATGCAAAGCCCACCAAACAATTTTAAATTTAAGCTGTCACTAAATGTGCTGTTAATTCTGACATGACTTTGAGCATTTCTGTACATTGCTTGAACAACCTTCACCAACCACTTGTAAGCCCCGAGTTTATGCAAAGACCACCAAACAATTTTAAATTTAAACTGTCACTAAATGTGCTGTTAATTCTAACATGACTTTTAGCATTTCTGTACATTGCTTGAACAACCTTCACCAACCACTTGTTAGCCCCTAGTTTATGCAAAGCCTACCAAACAATTTAAAATTTAAGCTGTAACTAAATGTGCTGTTAATTCTAACATGACTTTAAGCATTTCTGCACATTGCTTGAACAACCTTTACCAACCACTTGTTAGCCCCTAGTTTATGCAAAGCCCACCAAACAATTTTAAATTTAAACTGTCACTAAATGTGCTGTTAATTCTAACATGACTTTGAGCATTTCTGTACATTGCTTGAACAAATTTCACCAACCACTTGTTAGCCCCTAGTTTATGCAAAGCCCACCAAACAATTTTAAATTAAAACTGTCACTAAATGTGCTGTTAATTCTAACATGACTTTTAGTATTTCTGTACATTGCTTAGACAACCTTTACCAACCACTTGTTAGCCCCTAGTTTATGCAAAGCCCACCAAACAATTTTAAATTTAAACTGTCACTAAATGTGCTGTTAATTCTAACATGACTTTGAGCATTTCTGTACATCGCTTGAACAACTGTCACCAACCACTTGTTAGCCCCTAGTTTATGCAAAGCCCACCAAATAATTTTAAATTTAAACTGTCACTAAATGTGCTGGTAATTCTAACATGACTTTGAGCATTTCTGTACATTGCTTGAACAACCTTTACCAACCACTTGTTGGCCCCTAGTTTATGCAAAGCCCACCAAACAATTTTAAATTTAAGCTGTCACTAAATGTGCTGTTAATTCTAACATGACTTTGAGCATTTCTGTACATTGCTTGAACAACCTTAACAAACCACTTGTTAGCCCCTAGTTTATGCAAAGCCCACCAAACAATTTTAATTTTAAACTGTCACTAAATGTGCTGTTAATTCTAACATGACTTTGAGCATTTCTGTACATTGCTTGAACAACCTTCACCAACCACTTGTTAGCCCCTAGTTTATGCAAAGCCCACCAAACAATTTTAAATTTAAACTGTCACTAAATGTGCTGTTAATTCTAACATGACTTTGAGCATTTCTGTACATCGCTTGAACAACCTTCACCAACCACTTGTTAGCCCCTAGTTTATACAAAGCCCACCAAATAATTTTAAATTTAAACTGTCACTAAATGTGCTGGTAATTCTAACATGACTTTGAGCATTTCTGTACATTGCTTGAACAACCTTCACCAACCACTTGTTAGCCCCTAGTTTATGCAAAGCCCACCAAACAATTTTAAAGTTAAGCTGTCACTAAATGTGCTGTTAATTCTAACATGACTTTTAGCATTTCTGTACATTGCTTGAACAACCTTCACCAACCCCTTGTTGGCCCCGAGTTTATGCAAAGCCCACCAAACAATTTTAAATTTAAACTGTCACTAAATGTGCTGTTTATTCTAACATTACATTGAGCATTTCTGTACATTGCTTTAACAACCTTCACCAACCACTTGTTGGCCCCGAGTTTATGCAAAGCCCACCAAACAATTTTAAATTTAAACTGTCACTTAATATGCTGTTAATTCTAACATGACTTTGAGCATTTCTGTACATTGCTTGAACAACTTTCACTAACCACTTGTAAGCCCCGAGTTTATGCAAAGACCACCAAACAATTTTAAATTTAAACTGTCACTAAATGTGCTGTTAATTCTAACATGACTTTGAGCATTTCTGTACATTGCTTGAACAACCTTTACCAACCACTTGTTAGCCCCTAGTTTATGCAAAGCCCACCAAACAATTTTAAATTTAAACTGTCACTAAATGTGCTGTTAATTCTAACATGACTTTTAGCATTTCTGTACATTGCTTGAACAACCTTCACCAACCACTTGTTAGCCCCTAGTTTATGCAAAGCCCACCAAACAATTTTAAATTTAAGCTGTCACTAAATGTGCTGTTAATTCTAACATGACTTAGAAAATTTCTGTACATTGCTTGAACAACGTTCACCAACCACTTGTTAGCCCCTAGTTTATGCAAAGCCCACCAAACAATTTTAAATTTAAACTGTCACTAAATGTGCTGTTAATTCTAACATGACTTTGAGCATTTCTGTACATTGCTTGAACAACCTTCACCAACCACTTGTTAGCCCCTAGTTTATGCAAAGCCCACCAAACAATTTTAAATTTAAACTGTCACTAAATGTGCTGTTAATTCTAACATGACTTAGAAAATTTCTGTACATTGCTTTAACAACCTTCACCAACCACTTGTTAGCCCCTAGTTTATGCAAAGCCCACCAAACAATTTTAAATTTAAACTGTCACTAAATGTGCTGTTAATTCTAACATGACTTAGAAAATTTCTGTACATTGCTTTAACAACCTTCACCAACCACTTGTTAGCCCCTAGTTTATGCAAAGCCCACCAAACTATTTTAAATTTAAACTGTCACTAAATGTGCTGTTAATTCTAACATGACTTAGAAAATTTCTGTACATTGCTTTAACAACCTTCACCAACCACTTGTTAGCCCCTAGTTTATGCAAAGCCCACCAAACAATTTTAAATTTAAACTGTCTCTAAATGTGCTGTTTATTCTAACATGACTTTGAGCATTTCTGTACATTGCTTGAACAACCTTCACCAACCACTTGTTAGCCCCTAGTTTATGCAAAGCCTACCAAACAATTTTAAATTTAAACTGTCACTAAATGTGCTGGTAATTCTAACATGACTTAGAAAATTTCTGTACATTGCTTTAACAACCTTCACCAACCACTTGTTAGCTCCTAGTTTATGCAAAGCCCACCAAACAATTTTAAATTTAAACTGTCACTAAATGTGCTGTTAATTCTAACATGACTTTGAGCATTTCTGTACATTGCTTTAACAACCTTCACCAACCACTTGTAAGCCCCTAGTTTATGCAAAGCCCACCAAACAATTTTAAATTTAAACTGTCACTAAATGTGCTGTTAATTCTAACATGACTTTGAGCATTTCTGTACATTGCTTGAACAACCTTCACCAACCACTTGTTAGCCCCTAGTTTATGCAAAGCCTACCAAACAATTTTAAATTTAAACTGTCACTAAATGTGCTGGTAATTCTAACATGACTTAGAAAATTTCTGTACATTGCTTTAACAACCTTCACCAACCACTTGTTAGCTCCTAGTTTATGCAAAGCCCACCAAACAATTTTAAATTTAAACTGTCACTAAATGTGCTGTTAATTCTAACATGACTTTGAGCATTTCTGTACATTGCTTGAACAACCTTCACCAACAACTTGTTAGCCCATAGTTTATGCAAAGCGTACCAAACAATTTGTAATTATAACTGTCACTAAATGCGCTGTTAATTCTAACATGACTTTGAGCATTTCTGTACATTGCTTGAACAACCTTCACCAACCACTTGTAAGGCCCTAGTTTATGCAAAGCCCACCAAACAATTTTAAATTTAACCTGTCACTAAATGTGCTGTTTATTCTAACATGACTGTGAGCATTTCTGTACATTGCTTGAACAACCTTCACCAACCACTTGTTGGCCCCGAGTTTATGCAAAGCCCACCAAACAATTTTAAATTTAAACTGTCACTAAATGTGCTGTTAATTCTAACATGACTTTGAGCATTTCTGTACATTGCTTGAACAACCTTCACCAACCACTTGTTAGCCCCTAGTTTATGCAAAGCCCACCAAACAATTTTAAATTTAAACTGTCACTAAATGTGCTGTTAATTCTAACATGACTTTTAGCATTTCTGTACATTGCTTGAACAACCTTCACCAACCACTTGTTAGCCCCTAGTTTATGCAAAGCATACCAAACAATTTTAAATTTAAACTGTCACTAAATGTGCTGTTAATTCTAACATGACTTTGAGCATTTCTGTACATTGCTTGAACAACCTCCACCAACCACTTGTTGGCCCCTAGTTTATGCAAAGCCCACCAAACAATTTTAAATTTAAACTGTCACTAAATGTGCTGTTAATTCTAACATGACTTTTAGCATTTCTGTACATTGCTTGAACAACCTTCACCAACCACTTGTTAGCCCCTAGTTTATGCAAAGCGTACCAAACAATTTTAAATTTAAACTGTCACTAAATGTGCTGTTAATTCTAACATGACTTTGAGCATTTCTGTACATTGCTTGAACAACCTTCACCAACCACTTGTTAGCTTCTGGTTTATGCAAAGCCCACCAAACAATTTTAAATTTAAACTGTCACTAAATGTGCTGTTAATTCTAACATGACTTTGAGCATTTCTGTACATTGCTTGAACAACCTTCACCTACCACTTGTTAGCCAATAGTTTATGCAAAGCGTACCAAACAATTTTAAATTTAAACTGTCACTAAATGTGCTGTTAATTCTAACATGACTGTGAGCATTTCTGTACATTGCTTGAACAACCTTCACCAACCACTTGTAAGGCCCTAGTTTATGCAAAGCCCACCAAACAATTTTAAATTTAACCTGTCACTAAATGTGCTGTTTATTCTAACATGACTGTGAGCATTTCTGTACATTGCTTGAACAACCTTCACCAACCACTTGTTAGCCCCTAGTTTATGAAAAGCCCACCAAGCAATTTTAAATTCAAGCTGTCACTAAATGTGCTGTTAATTCTAACATGACTTTGAGCATTTCTGTACATTGCTTGAACAACCTTTACCAACCACTTGTTAGCCCCTAGTTTATGCAAAGCCCACCAAACGATTTTAAATTTAAGCTGTCACTAAATGTTCTGTTAATTCTAACATGACTTTTAGCATTTCTGGACATTGCTTGAACAACCTTTACCAACCATTTGTTAGCCCCTAGTTTATGCAAAGCCCACCAAACAATTTTAAATTTAAACTGTCTCTAAATGTGCTGTTAATTCTAACATGACTTTGAGCATTTCTGTACATTGCTTGAACAACCTTCACCAACCACTTGTTAGCCCCTAGTTTATGCAAAGCCCACCAAACAATTTTAAATTTAAACTGTCACTAAATGTGCTGTTAATTCTAACATGACTTTGAGCATTTCTGTACATTGCTTGAACAACCTTGACCAACCACTTGTTAGCTCATAGTTTATGCAAAGCCCACCAAACAATTTTAAATTTAAACTGTCACTAAATGTGCTGTTAATTCTTACATGACTTTGAGCATTTCTGTACATTGCTTGAACAACCTTCACCAACCACTTGTTAGCTCCTAGTTTATGCAAAGCCCACCAAACAATTTTAAATTTAAGCTGTCACTAAATGTTCTGTTAATTCTAACATGACTTTTAGCATTTCTGTACATTGCTTGAACAACCTTTACCAATCACTTGTTAGCCCCTAGTTTATGCAAAGCCCACCAAACAATTTTAAATTTAAACTGTCTCTAAATGTGCTGTTAATTCTAACATGACTTCGAGCATTTCTGTACATTGCTTGAACAACCTTCACCAACCACTTGTTAGCCCCTAGTTTATGCAAAGCCCACCAAACAATTTTAAATTTAAACTGTCACTAAATGTGCTGTTAATTCTAACATGACTTTGAGCATTTCTGTACATTGCTTGAACAACCTTCACCAACCACTTGTTAGCCCCTAGTTTATGCAAAGCCCACCAAACAATTTTAAATTTAAACTGTCACTAAATGTGCTGTTAATTCTAACATTACTTTGAGCATTTTTGTACATTGCTTTAACAACCTTCACCAACCACTTGTTGGCCCCGAGTTTATGCAAAGCCCACCAAACAATTTTAAATTTAAACTGTCACTAAATGTGCTGTTAATTCTAACATGACTTTGAGCATTTCTGTACATTGCTTGAACAACCTTCACCAACCACTTGTTAGCTCCTAGTTTATGCAAAGCCCACCAAACAATTTTAAATTTAAACTGTCACTAAATGTGCTGTTAATTCTAACATGACTTTTAGCATTTCTGTACATTGCTTGAACAACCTTTACCAACCACTTGTTAGCCCCTAGTTTATGCAAAGCCCACCAAACAATTTAAAATTTAAGCTGTCACTAAATGTGCTGTTAATTCTAACATGACTTTGAGCATTTCTGTACATTGCTTGAACAACCTTTACCAACCACTTGTTAGCCCCTAGTTTATGCAAAGCCCACCAAACAATTTTAAATTTAAACTGTCACTAAATGTGCTGTTAATTTTAACATGACTTTGAGCATTTCTGTACATTGCTTGAACAACCTTCACCAACCACTTGTTAGCCCCTAGTTTATGCAAAGCCCACCAAACAATTTTAAATTTAACCTGTCACTAAATGTGCTGTTAATTCTAACATGACTTTTAGCATTTCTGTACATTGCTTGAACAACCTTTACCAACCACTTGTTAGCCCCTCGTTTATGCAAAGCCCACCAAACAATTTTAAATTTAAGCTGTCACTAAATGTTCTGTTAATTCTAACATGACTTTGAGCATTTCTGTACATTGTATGAACAACCTTCACCAACCACTTGTTAGCCCCTCGTTTATGCAAAGCCCACCAAACAATTTTAAATTTAAGCTGTCACTAAATGTGCTGTTAATTCTAACATGACTTTGAGCATTTCTGTACATTGCTTGAACAACCTTCACCAACCACTTGTTAGCCCCTAGTTTATGCAAAGCCCACCAAACAATTTTAAATTTAAACTGTCACTAAATGTGCTGTTAATTCTAACATGACTTTGAGCATTTCTGTACATTGCTTGAACAACCTTCACCAACCACTTGTTAGCCCCTAGTTTATGCAAAGCCCACCAAACAATTTTAAATTTAAGCTGTCACTAAATGTTCTGTTAATTCTAACATGACTTCGAGCATTTCTGTACATTGCTTTAACAACCTTCACCAACCACTTGTTGGCCCCGAGTTTATGCAAAGCCCACTAAATAATTTAAAATTTAAACTGTCACTAAATGTGCTGTTAATTCTAACATGACTTTGAGCATTTCTGTACATTGCTTGAACAACCTTTACAAACCACTTGTTAGCCCCTAGTTTATGCAAAGCCCACCAAACAATTTTAAATTTTAACTGTCACTAAATGTGCTGTTAATTCTAACATGACTTTGAGCATTTCTGTACATTGCTTTAACAACCTTCACCAACCACTTGTTGGCCCCGAGTTTATGAAAAGCCCGCCAAATAATTTTAAATTTAAACTGTCACTAAATGTGCTGTTTATTCTAACATGACTTTGAGCATTTCTGTACATTGCTTTAACAACCTTCACCAACCACTTGTTGGCCCCGAGTTTATGCAAAGCCCACCAAATAATTTTAAATTTAAACTGTCACTAAATGTGCTGTTAATTCTAACATGACTTTGAGCATTTCTGTACATTGCTTTAACAACCTTCACCAACCACTTGTTGGCCCCGAGTTTATGCAAAGCCCACCAAACAATTTTAAATTTAAACTGTCACTAAATGTGCTGTTAATTCTAACATGACTTTTAGCATTTCTGTACATTGCTTGAACAACCTTCACCAACCACTTGTTAGCCCCTAGTTTATGCAAAGCCCACCAAACAATTTTAAATTTAAGCTGTCACTAAATGTTCTGTTAATTCTAACATGACTTTTAGCATTTCTGTACATTGCTTGAACAACCTTTACCAACCACTTGTTAGCCCCTAGTTTATGCAAAGCCCACCAAATAATTTAAAATTTAAACTGTCACTAAATGTGCTGTTAATTCTAACATGACTTTGAGCATTTCTGTACATTGCTTTAACAACCTTCACCAACAACTTGTTAGCCCCTAGTTTATGCAAAGCCCACCAAACAATTTTAAATTTAAACTGTCACTAAATGTGCTGTTAATTCTAACATGACTTTGAGCATTTCTGTACATTGCTTTAACAACCTTCACCAACCACTGGTTGGCCCCGAGTTTATGCAAAGCCCACCAAATAATTTTAAATTTAAACTGTCACTAAATGTGCTGTTAATTCTAACATGACTTTGAGCATTTCTGTACATTGCTTTAACAACCTTCACCAACCACTTGTTGGCCCCGAGTTTATGCAAAGCCCACCAAATAATTTTAAATTTAAACTGTCACTAAATGTGCTGTTAATTCTAACATGACTTTGAGCATTTCTGTACATTGCTTTAACAACCTTCACCAACCACTTGTTGGCCCCGAGTTTATGCAAAGCCCACCAAATAATTTTAAATTTAAACTGTCACTAAATGTGCTGTTAATTCTAACATGACTTTGAGCATTTCTGTACATTGCTTTAACAACCTTCACCAACCACTTGTTGGCCCCGAGTTTATGCAAAGCCCACCAAATAATTTTAAATTTAAACTGTCACTAAATGTGCTGTTAATTCTAACATGACTTTGAGCATTTCTGTACATTGCTTTAACAACCTTCAGCAACCACTTGTTGGCCCCGAGTTTTTTCAAAGCCCACCAAATAATTTTAAATTTAAACTGTCACTAAATGTGCTGTTAATTCTAACATGACTTTGAGCATTTCTGTACATTGCTTTAACAACCTTCACCAACCACTTGTTGGCCCCGAGTTTATGCAAAGCCCACCAAATAATTTTAAATTTAAACTGTCACTAAATGTGCTGTTAATTCTAACATGACTTTGAGCATTTCTGTACATTGCTTTAACAACCTTCACCAACCACTTGTTGGCCCCGAGTTTATGCAAAGCCCACCAAATAATTTTAAATTTAAACTGTCACTAAATGTGCTGTTAATTCTAACATGACTTTGAGCATTTCTGTACATTGCTTTAACAACCTTCACCAACCACTTGTTGGCCCCGAGTTTATGCAAAGCCCACCAAATAATTTTAAATTTAAACTGTCACTAAATGTGCTGTTAATTCTAACATGACTTTGAGCATTTCTGTACATTGCTTTAACAACCTTCACCAACCACTTGTTGGCCCCGAGTTTATGCAAAGCCCACCAAATAATTTTAAATTTAAACTGTCACTAAATGTGCTGTTAATTCTAACATGACTTTGAGCATTTCTGTACATTGCTTTAACAACCTTCACCAACCACTTGTTGGCCCCGAGTTTATTCAAAGCCCACCAAATAATTTTCAATTTAAACTGTCACTAAATGTGCTGTTAATTCTAACATGACTTTGAGCATTTCTGTACATTGCTTTAACAACCTTCACCAATTACTTGTTGGCCCCGAGTTTATGCAAAGCCCACCAAATAATTTTAAATTTAAACTGTCACTAAATGTGCTGTTAATTCTAACATGACTTTGAGCATTTCTGTACATTGCTTTAACAACCTTCACCAACCACTTGTTGGCCCCGAGTTTATGCAAAGCCCACCAAATAATTTTAAATTTAAACTGTCACTAAATGTGCTGTTAATTCTAACATGACTTTGAGCATTTCTGTACATTGCTTTAACAACCTTCACCAACCACTTGTTGGCCCCGAGTTTATGCAAAGCCCACCAAATAATTTTAAATTTAAACTGTCACTAAATGTGCTGTTAATTCTAACATGACTTTGAGCATTTCTGTACATTGCTTTAACAACCTTCACCAACCACTTGTTGGCCCCGAGTTCATGCAAAGCCCACCAAATAATTTTAAATTTAAACTGTCACTAAATGTGCTGTTAATTCTAACATGACTTTGAGCATTTCTGTACATTGCTTTAACAACCTTCACCAACCACTTGTTGGCCCCGAGTTTATGCAAAGCCCACCAAATCATTTTAAATTTAAACTGTCACTAAATGTGCTGTTAATTCTAACATGACTTTGAGCATTTCTGTACATTGCTTGAACAACCTTCACCAACCACTTGTTGGCCCCGAGTTTATGCAAAGCCCACCAAATAATTTTAAATTTAAACTGTCACTAAATGTGCTGTTAATTCTAACATAACTTTGAGCATTTCTGTACATTGCTTGAACAACCTTCACCAACCACTTGTTGGCCCCGAGTTTATGCAAAGCCCACCAAACAATTTTAAATTTAAACTGTCACTAAATGTGCTGTTAATTCTAACATGACTTTGAGCATTTCTGTACATTGCTTTAACAACCTTCACCAACCACTTGTTGGCCCCCAGTTTATGCAAAGCCCACCAAATAATTTTAAATTTAAACTGTCACTAAATGTGCTGTTAATTCTAACATGACTTTGAGCATTTCTGTACATTGCTTTAACAACCTTCACCAACCACTTGTTGGCCACGAGTTTATGCAAAGCCCACCAAACAATTTTAAATTTAAGCTGTCACTAAATGTGCTGTTAATTCTAACATGACTTTGAGCATTTCTGTACATTGCTTTAACAACCTTCACCAACCACTTGTTGGCCCCGAGTTTATGCAAAGCCCACCAAACAATTTTAAATTTAAACTGTCACTAAATGTGCTGTTAATTCTAACATGACTTTGAGCATTTCTGTACATTGCTTTAACAACCTTCACCAACCACTTGTTGGCCCCGAGTTTATGCAAAGCCCATCAAATAATTTTAAATTTAAACTGTCACTAAATGTGCTGTTAATTCTAACATGACTTTGAGCATTTCTGTACATTGCTTTAACAACCTTCACCAACGACTAGTTGGCCCCGAGTTTATTCAAAGCCCACCAAATAATTTTAAATTTAAACTGTCACTAAATGTGCTGTTAATTCTAACATGACTTTGAGCATTTCTGTACATTGCTTTAACAACCTTCACCAACCACTTGTTGGCCCCGAGTTTATGCAAAGCCCACCAAATAATTTTAAATTTAAACTGTCACTAAATGTGCTGTTAATTCTAACATGACTTTGAGCATTTCTGTACATTGCTTCAACAACCTTCACCAACCACTTGTTGGCCCCGAGTTTATGCAAAGCCCACCAAATAATTTTAAATTTAAACTGTCACTAAATGTGCTGTTAATTCTAACATGACTTTGAGCATTTCTGTACATTGCTTTAACAACCTTCACCAACCACTTGTTGGCCCCGAGTTTATGCAAAGCCCCCCAAATAATTTTAAATTTAAACTGTCACTAAATGTGCTGTTAATTCTAACATGACTTTGAGCATTTCTGTACATTGCTTTAACAACCTTCACCAACCACTTGTTAGCCCCTAGTTTATGCGAAGCCCACCAAACAATTTTAAATTTAAACTGTCACTAAATGTGCTGTTAATTCTAACATGACTTTGAGCATTTCTGTACATTGCTTTAACAACCTTCACCAACCACTTGTTGGCCCCGAGTTTATGCAAAGCCCACCAAATAATTTTAAATTTAAACTGTCACTAAATGTGCTGTTAATTCTAACATGACTTTGAGCATTTCTGTACATTGCTTTAACAACCTTCACCAACCACTTGTTGGCCCCGAGTTTATGCAAAGCCCACAAAATAATTTTAAATTTAAACTGTCACTAAATGTGCTGTTAATTCTAACATGACTTTGAGCATTTCTGTACATTGCTTCAACAACCTTCACCAACCACTTGTTGGCCCCGAGTTTATGCAAAGCCCACCAAATAATTTTAAATTTAAACTGTCACTAAATGTGCTGTTAATTCTAACATGACTTTGAGCATTTCTGTACATTGCTTTAACAACCTTCACCAACCACTTGTTGGCCCCGAGTTTATGCAAAGCCCACCAAATAATTTTAAATTTAAACTGTCACTAAATGTGCTGTTAATTCTAACATGACTTTGAGCATTTCTGTACATTGCTTTAACAACCTTCACCAACCACTTGTTAGCCCCGAGTTTATGCAAAGCCCACCAAATAATTTTAAATTTAAACTGTCACTAAATGTGCTGTTAATTCTAACATGACTTTGAGCATTTCTGTACATTGCTTTAACAACCTTCACCAACAACTTGTTAGCCCCTAGTTTATGCAAAGCCCACCAAACAATTTTAAATTTAAACTGTCACTAAATGTGCTGTTAATTCTAACATGACTTTGAGCATTTCTGTACATTGCTTTAACAACCTTCACCAACCACTGGTTGGCCCCGAGTTTATGCAAAGCCCACCAAATAATTTTAAATTTAAACTGTCACTAAATGTGCTGTTAATTCTAACATGACTTTGAGCATTTCTGTACATTGCTTTAACAACCTTCACCAACCACTTGTTGGCCCCGAGTTTATGCAAAGCCCACCAAATAATTTTAAATTTAAACTGTCACTAAATGTGCTGTTAATTCTAACATGACTTTGAGCATTTCTGTACATTGCTTTAACAACCTTCACCAACCACTTGTTGGCCCCGAGTTTATGCAAAGCCCACCAAATAATTTTAAATTTAAACTGTCACTAAATGTGCTGTTAATTCTAACATGACTTTGAGCATTTCTGTACATTGCTTTAACAACCTTCACCAACCACTTGTTGGCCCCGAGTTTATGCAAAGCCCACCAAATAATTTTAAATTTAAACTGTCACTAAATGTGCTGTTAATTCTAACATGACTTTGAGCATTTCTGTACATTGCTTTAACAACCTTCAGCAACCACTTGTTGGCCCCGAGTTTTTTCAAAGCCCACCAAATAATTTTAAATTTAAACTGTCACTAAATGTGCTGTTAATTCTAACATGACTTTGAGCATTTCTGTACATTGCTTTAACAACCTTCACCAACCACTTGTTGGCCCCGAGTTTATGCAAAGCCCACCAAATAATTTTAAATTTAAACTGTCACTAAATGTGCTGTTAATTCTAACATGACTTTGAGCATTTCTGTACATTGCTTTAACAACCTTCACCAACCACTTGTTGGCCCCGAGTTTATGCAAAGCCCACCAAATAATTTTAAATTTAAACTGTCACTAAATGTGCTGTTAATTCTAACATGACTTTGAGCATTTCTGTACATTGCTTTAACAACCTTCACCAACCACTTGTTGGCCCCGAGTTTATGCAAAGCCCACCAAATAATTTTAAATTTAAACTGTCACTAAATGTGCTGTTAATTCTAACATGACTTTGAGCATTTCTGTACATTGCTTTAACAACCTTCACCAACCACTTGTTGGCCCCGAGTTTATGCAAAGCCCACCAAATAATTTTAAATTTAAACTGTCACTAAATGTGCTGTTAATTCTAACATGACTTTGAGCATTTCTGTACATTGCTTTAACAACCTTCACCAACCACTTGTTGGCCCCGAGTTTATTCAAAGCCCACCAAATAATTTTCAATTTAAACTGTCACTAAATGTGCTGTTAATTCTAACATGACTTTGAGCATTTCTGTACATTGCTTTAACAACCTTCACCAACCACTTGTTGGCCCCGAGTTTATGCAAAGCCCACCAAATAATTTTAAATTTAAACTGTCACTAAATGTGCTGTTAATTCTAACATGACTTTGAGCATTTCTGTACATTGCTTTAACAACCTTCACCAACCACTTGTTGGCCCCGAGTTTATGCAAAGCCCACCAAATAATTTTAAATTTAAACTGTCACTAAATGTGCTGTTAATTCTAACATGACTTTGAGCATTTCTGTACATTGCTTTAACAACCTTCACCAACCACTTGTTGGCCCCGAGTTTATGCAAAGCCCACCAAATAATTTTAAATTTAAACTGTCACTAAATGTGCTGTTAATTCTAACATGACTTTGAGCATTTCTGTACATTGCTTTAACAACCTTCACCAACCACTTGTTGGCCCCGAGTTCATGCAAAGCCCACCAAATAATTTTAAATTTAAACTGTCACTAAATGTGCTGTTAATTCTAACATGACTTTGAGCATTTCTGTACATTGCTTTAACAACATTCACCAACCACTTGTTGGCCCCGAGTTTATGGAAAGCCCACCAAATAATTTTAAATTTAAACTGTCACTAAATGTGCTGTTAATTCTAACATGACTTTGAGCATTTCTGTACATTGCTTGAACAACCTTTACCAACCACTTGTTAGCCCCTAGTTTATGCAAAGCCCACCAAACAATTTTAAATTTAAACTGTCACTAAATGTGCTGTTAATTCTAACATGACTTTGAGCATTTCTGTACATTGCTTTAACAACCTTCACCAACCACTTGTTGGCCCCGAGTTTATGCAAAGCCCACCAAACAATTTTAAATTTAAGCTGTCACTAAATGTGCTGTTAATTCTAACATGACTTTGAGCATTTCTGTACATTGCTTGAACAACCTTTACCAACCACTTGTTAGCCCCTAGTTTATGCAAAGCCCACCAAACAATTTTAAATTTAAACTGTCACTAAATGTGCTGTTAATTCTAACATGACTTTGAGCATTTCTGTACATTGCTTTAACAACCTTCACCAACCACTTGTTGGCCCCGAGTTTATGCAAAGCCCACCAAATAATTTTAAATTTAAACTGTCACTAAATGTGCTGTTTATTCTAACATGACTTTGAGCATTTCTGTACATTGCTTTAACAACCTTCACCAACCACTTGTTGGCCCCGAGTTTATGCAAAGCCCACCAAATAATTTTAAATTTAAACTGTCACTAAATGTGCTGTTAATTCTAACATGACTTTGAGCATTTCTGTACATTGCTTTAACAACCTTCACCAACCACTTGTTGGCCCCGAGTTTATGCAAAGCCCACCAAATAATTTTAAATTTAAACTGTCACTAAATGTGCTGTTAATTCTAACATGACTTTGAGCATTTCTGTACATTGCTTTAACAACCTTCACCAACCACTTGTTGGCCCCGAGTTTATGCAAAGCCCACCAAATCATTTTAAATTTAAACTGTCACTAAATGTGCTGTTAATTCTAACATGACTTTGAGCATTTCTGTACATTGCTTTAACAACCTTCACCAACCACTTGTTGGCCCCGAGTTTATGCAAAGCCCACCAAATAATTTTAAATTTAAACTGTCACTAAATGTGCTGTTAATTCTAACATGACTTTGAGCATTTCTGTACATTGCTTTAACAACCTTCACCAACCACTTGTTAGCCCCTAGTTTATGCGAAGCCCACCAAACAATTTTAAATTTAAACTGTCACTAAATGTGCTGTTAATTCTAACATGACTTTGAGCATTTCTGTACATTGCTTTAACAACCTTCACCAACCACTTGTTGGCCCCGAGTTTATGCAAAGCCCACCAAATAATTTTAAATTTAAACTGTCACTAAATGTGCTGTTAATTCTAACATGACTTTGAGCATTTCTGTACATTGCTTTAACAACCTTCCCCAACCACTTGTTGGCCCCGAGTTTATGCAAAGCCCACCAAATAATTTTAAATTTAAACTGTCACTAAATGTGCTGTTAATTCTAACATGACTTTGAGCATTTCTGTACATTGCTTTAACAACCTTCACCAACCACTTGTTGGCCCCGAGTTTATGCAAAGCCCACCAAATAATTTTAAATTTAAACTGTCACTAAATGTGCTGTTAATTCTAACATGACTTTGAGCATTTCTGTACATTGCTTTAACAACCTTCACCAACCACTTGTTGGCCCCGAGTTTATGCAAAGCCCACCAAATCATTTTAAATTTAAACTGTCACTAAATGTGCTGTTAATTCTAACATGACTTTGAGCATTTCTGTACATTGCTTTAACAACCTTCACCAACCACTTGTTGGCCCCGAGTTTATGCAAAGCCCACCAAATAATTTTAAATTTAAACTGTAACTAAATGTGCTGTTAATTCTAACATAACTTTGAGCATTTCTGTACATTGCTTTAACAACCTTCACCAACCACTTGTTGGCCCCGAGTTTATGCAAAGCCCACCAAACAATTTTAAATTTAAACTGTCACTAAATGTGCTGTTAATTCTAACATGACTTTGAGCATTTCTGTACATTGCTTTAACAACCTTCACCAACCACTTGTTGGCCCCGAGTTTATGCAAAGGCCACCAAATAATTTTAAATTTAAACTGTCACTAAATGTGCTGTTAATTCTAACATGACTTTGAGCATTTCTGTACATTGCTTTAACAACATTCACCAACCACTTGTTGGCCCCGAGTTTATGGAAAGCCCACCAAATAATTTTAAATTTAAACTGTCACTAAATGTGCTGTTAATTCTAACATGACTTTGAGCATTTCTGTACATTGCTTGAACAACCTTTACCAACCACTTGTTAGCCCCTAGTTTATGCAAAGCCCACCAAACAATTTTAAATTTAAACTGTCACTAAATGTGCTGTTAATTCTAACATGACTTTGAGCATTTCTGTACATTGCTTTAACAACCTTCACCAACCACTTGTTGGCCCCGAGTTTATGCAAAGCCCACCAAACAATTTTAAATTTAAGCTGTCACTAAATGTGCTGTTAATTCTAACATGACTTTGAGCATTTCTGTACATTGCTTGAACAACTTTACCAACCACTTGTTAGCCCCTAGTTTATGCAAAGCCCACCAAACAATTTTAAATTTAAGCTGTCACTAAATGTGCTGTTAATTCTAACATGACTTTGAGCATTTCTGTACATTGCTTGAACAACGTTCACCAACCACTTGTTAGCCCCTAGTTTATGCAAAGCCCACCAAACAATTTTAAATTTAAGCTGTCACTAAATGTGCTGTTAATTCTAACATGACTTTTAGCATTTCTGTACATTGCTTGAACAACCTTTACAAACATCTTGTTAGCCCCTAGTTTATGCAAAGCCCACCAAACAATTTTAAATTTTAACTGTCACTAAATGTGCTGTTAATTCTAACATGACTTTGAGCATTTCTGTACATTGCTTTCACAACCTTCACCAACCACTTGTTGGCCCCGAGTGTATGAAAAGCCCGCCAAATAATTTTAAATTTAAACTGTCACTAAATGTGCTGTTTATTCTAACATGACTTTGAGCATTTCTGTACATTGCTTTAACAACCTTCACCAACCACTTGTTGGCCCCGAGTTTATGCAAAGCCCACCAAATAATTTTAAATTTAAACTGTCACTGAATGTGCTGTTAATTCTAACATGACTTTGAGCATTTCTGTACATTGCTTTAACAACCTTCACCAACCACTTGTTGGCCCCGAGTTTATGCAAAGCCCACCAAACAATTTTAAATTTAAGCTGTCACTAAATGTGCTGTTAATTCTAACATGACTTTGAGCATTTCTGTACATTGCTTGAACAACCTTTACCAACCACTTGTAAGCCCCTAGTTTATGCAAAGCCCACCAAACAATTTTAAATTTAAGCTGTCACTAAATGTGCTGTTAATTCTAACATGACTTTGAGCATTTCTGTACATTGCTTGAACAACGTTCACCAACCACTTGTTAGCCCCTAGTTTATGCAAAGCCCACCAAACAATTTTAAATTTAAGCTGTCACTAAATGTGCTGTTAATTCTAACATGACTTTTAGCATTTCTGTACATTGCTTGAACAACCTTTACAAACATCTTGTTAGCCCCTAGTTTATGCAAAGCCCACCAAACAATTTTAAATTTTAACTGTCACTAAATGTGCTGTTAATTCTAACATGACTTTGAGCATTTCTGTACATTGCTTTCACAACCTTCACCAACCACTTGTTGGCCCCGAGTGTATGAAAAGCCCGCCAAATAATTTTAAATTTAAACTGTCACTAAATGTGCTGTTTATTCTAACATGACTTTGAGCATTTCTGTACATTGCTTTCACAACCTTCACCAACCACTTGTTGGCCCCGAGTTTATGCAAAGCCCACCAAATAATTTTAAATTTAAACTGTCACTGAATGTGCTGTTAATTCTAACATGACTTTGAGCATTTCTGTACATTGCTTTAACAACCTTCACTAACCACTTGTTGGCCCCGAGTTTATGCAAAGCCCACCAAACAATTTTAAATTTAAACTGTCACTAAATGTGCTGTTAATTCTAACATGACTTTTAGCATTTCTGTACATTGCTTGAACAACCTTCACCAACCACTTGTTAGCCCCTAGTTTATGCAAAGCCCACCAAATAATTTTAAATTTAAGCTGTCACTAAATGTTCTGTTAATTCTAACATGACTTTGAGCATTTCTGTACATTGCTTGAACAACCTTTACCAACCACTTGTTAGCCCCTAGTTTATGCAAAGCCCACCAAATAATTTTAAATTTAAACTGTCACTAAATGTGCTGTTAATTCTTACATGACTTTGAGCATTTCTGTACATTGCTTTAACAACCTTCACCAACCACTTGTTAGCCCCTAGTTTATGCAAAGCCCACCAAACAATTTTAAATTTAAGCTGTCACTAAATGTGCTGTTAATTCTAACATGACTTTTAGCATTTCTGTACATTGCTTTAACAACCTTCACCAACCACTTGTTAGCCCCTAGTTTATGCAAAGCCCACCAAACAATTTTAAATTTAAGCTGTCACTAAATGTTCTGTTAATTCTAACATGACTTTGAGCATTTCTGTACATTGCTTTAACAACCTTCACCAACCACTTGTTAGCCCCTAGTTTATGCAAAGCCCACCAAACAATTTTAAATTTAAGCTGTCACTAAATGTGCTGTTAATTCTAACATGACTTTTAGCATTTCTGTACATTGCTTGAACAACCTTCACCAACCACTTGTTAGCCCCTAGTTTATGCAAAGCCCACCAAACAATTTTAAATTTAAACTGTCACTAAATGTGCTGTTAATTCTAACATGACTATGAGCATTTCTGTACATTGCTTTAACCACCTTCACCAACCACTTGTTGGCCCCGAGTTTATGAAAAGCCCACCAAATAATTTTAAATTTAAACTGTCACTAAATGTGCTGTTAATTCTAACATGACTTTGAGCATTTCTGTACATTGCTTTAACAACCTTCACCAACCACTTGTTGGCCCCGAGTTTATGCAAAGCCCACCAAATAATTTTAAATTTAAACTGTCACTAAATGTGCTGTTAATTCTAACATGACTTTGAGCATTTCTGTACATTGCTTTAACAACCTTCACCAACCACTTGTTGGCCCCGAGTTTATGCAAAGCCCACCAAATAATTTTAAATTTAAACTGTCACTAAATGTGCTGTTAATTCTAACATGACTTTGAGCATTTCTGTACATTGCTTTAACAACCTTCACCAACCACTTGTTGGCCCCGAGTTTATGCAAAGCCCACCAAATAATTTTAAATTTAAACTGTCACTAAATGTGCTGTTAATTCTAACATGACTTTGAGCATTTCTGTACATTGCTTTAACAACCTTCACCAACCACTTGTTGGCCCCGAGTTTATTCAAAGCCCACCAAATAATTTTAAATTTTAACTGTCACTAAATGTGCTGTTAATTCTAACATGACTTTGAGCATTTCTGTACATTGCTTTAACAACCTTCACCAACCACTTGTTGGCCCCGAGTTTATGCAAAGCCCACCAAATAATTTTAAATTTAAACTGTCACTAAATGTGCTGTTAATTCTAACATGACTTTGAGCATTTCTGTACATTGCTTTAACAACCTTCACCAACCACTTGTTGGCCCCGAGTTTATGCAAAGCCCACCAAATAATTTAAAATTTAAACTGTCACTAAATGTGCTGTTAATTCTAACATGACTTTGAGCATTTCTGTACATTGCTTTAACAACCTTCACCAACCACTTGTGTGCCCCGAGTTTATGCAAAGCCCACCAAATAATTTTAAATTTAAACTGTCACTAAATGTGCTGTTAATTCTAACATGACTTTGAGCATTTCTGTACATTGCTTTAACAACCTTCACCAACCACTTGTTGGCCCCGAGTTTATGCAAAGCCCACCAAATAATTTTAAATTTAAACTGTCACTAAATGTGCTGTTAATTCTAACATGACTTTGAGCATTTCTGTACATTGCTTTAACAACCTTCACCAACCACTTGTTGGCCCCGAGTTTATGCAAAGCCCACCAAACAATTTTAAATTTAAGCTGTCACTAAATGTGCTGTTAATTCTAACATGACTTTGAGCATTTCTGTACATTGCTTGAACAACCTTTAACAACCACTTGTTAGCTCCTAGTTTATGCAAAGCCCACCAAACAATTTTAAATTTAAGCTGTCACTAAATGTGCTGTTAATTTTAACATGACTTTGAGCATTTCTGTACATTGCTTGAACAACGTTCACCAACCACTTGTTAGCCCCTAGTTTATGCAAAGCCCACCAAACAATTTTAAATTTAAGCTGTCACTAAATGTGCTGTTAATTCTAACATGACTTTGAGCATTTCTGTACATTGCTTTAACAACCTTCACCAACCACTTGTTGGCCCATAGTTTATGCAAAGCCCACCAAACAATTTTAAATTTAAACTGTCACTAAATGTGCTGTTAATTCTAACATGACTTTGAGCATTTCTGTACATTGCTTTAACAACCTTCACCAACCACTTGTTAGCCCATAGTTTATGCAAAGCCCACCAAATAATTTTAAATTTAAACTGTCACTAAATGTGCTGTTAATTCTAACATGACTTTGAGCATTTCTGTACATTGCTTTAACAACCTTCACCAACCACTTGTTGGCCCCTAGTTTATGCAAAGCCCACCAAACAATTTTAAATTTAAACTGTCACTAAATGTGCTGTTAATTCTAACATGACTTTGAGCATTTCTGTACATTGCTTTAACAACCTTCACCAACCACTTGTTAGCCCATAGTTTATGCAAAGCCCACCAAATAATTTTAAATTTAAACTGTCACTAAATGTGCTGTTAATTCTAACATGACTTTGAGCATTTCTGTACATTGCTTGAAACACCTTTACCAACCACTTGTTAGCCCATAGTTTATGCAAAGCCCACAAAATAATTTTAAATTTAAACTGTCACTAAATGTGCTGTTAATTCTAACATGACTTTTAGCATTTCTGTACATTGCTTGAACAACCTTCACCAACCACTTGTTAGCCCCTAGTTTATGCAAAGCCCACCAAACAATTTTAAATTTAAACTGTCACTAAATGTGCTGTTAATTCTAACATGAATTTGAGCATTTCTGTACATTGCTTTAACAACCTTCACCAACCACTTGTTGGCCCCGAGTTTATGCAAAGCCCACCAAATAATTTAAAATTTAAACTGTCACTAAATGTGCTGTTAATTCTAACATGACTTTGAGCATTTCTGTACATTGCTTTAACAACCTTCACCAACCACTTGTTAGCCCCTAGTTTATGCAAAGCCCACCAAACAATTTTAAATTTTAACTGTCACTAAATGTGCTGTTAATTCTAACATGACTTTGAGCATTTCTGTACATTGCTTTAACAACCTTCACCAACCACTTGTTAGCCCCTAGTTTATGCAAAGCCCACCAAACAATTTTAAATTAAAACTGTCACTAAATGTGCTGTTAATTCTAACATGACTTTGAGCATTTCTGTACATTGCTTTAACAACCTTCACCAACCACTTGTTGGCCCCGAGTTTATGCAAAGCCCACCAAATAATTTTAAATTTAAACTGTCACTAAATGTGCTGTTAATTCTAACATGACTTTGAGCATTTCTGTACATTGCTTTAACAACCTTCACCAACCACTTGTTAGCCCATAGTTTATGCAAAGCCCACCAAATAATTTTAAATTTAAACTGTCACTAAATGTGCTGTTAATTCTAACATGACTTTGAGCATTTCTGTACATTGCTTGAACAACCTTTACCAACCACTTGTTAGCCCCTAGTTTATGCAAAGCCCACCAAACAATTTTAAATTTAAACTGTCACTAAATGTGCTGTTAATTCTAACATGACTTTGAGCATTTCTGTACATTGCTTTAACAACCTTCACAAACTACTTGTTGGCCCATAGTTTATGCAAAGCCCACCAAATAATTTTAAATTTAAACTGTCACTAAATGTGCTGTTAATTCTAACATGACTTTGAGCATTTCTGTACATTGCTTTAACAACCTTCACCAACCACTTGTTGGCCCCGAGTTTATGCAAAGCCCACCAAATAATTTTAAATTTAAACTGTCACTAAATGTGCTGTTAATTCTAACATTACTTTGAGCATTTCTGTACATTGCTTTAACAACCTTCACCAACCACTTGTTGGCCCCGAGTTTATGCAAAGCCCACCAAATAATTTTAAATTTAAACTGTCACTAAATGTGCTGTTAATTCTAACATGACTTTGAGCATTTCTGTACATTGCTTTAAAAACCTTCACCAACCACTTGTTGGCCCCGAGTTTATGCAAAGCCCACCAAATAATTTTAAATTTAAACTGTCACTAAATGTGCTGTTAATTCTAACATGACTTTGAGCATTTCTGTACATTGCTTGAACAACCTTCACCAACCACTTGTTAGCCCCGAGTTTATGCAAAGCTCACCAAACAATTTTAAATTTAAACTGTCACTAAATGTGCTGTTAATTCTAACATGACTTTGAGCATTTCTGTACATTGCTTTAACAACCTTCACCAACCACTTGTTAGCCCCGAGTTTATGCAAAGCCCACCAAACAATTTTAAATTTAAACTGTCACTAAATGTGCTGTTAATTCTAACATGACTTTGAGCATTTCTGTACATTGCTTGAACAACCTTTACCAACCACTTGTAAGCCCCTAGTTTATGCAAAGCCCACCAAACAATTTTAAATTTAAACTGTCACTAAATGTGCTGTTAATTCTAACATGACTTTGAGCATTTCTGTACATTGCTTTAACAACCTTCACCAACCACTTGTTGGCCCATAGTTTATGCAAAGCCCACAAAATAATTTTAAATTTAAACTGTCACTAAATGTGCTGTTAATTCTAACATGACTTTGAGCATTTCTGTACATTGCTTTAACAACCTTCACCAACCACTTGTTGGCCCCGAGTTTATGCAAAGCCCACCAAATAATTTTAAATTTAAACTGTCACTAAATGTGCTGTTAATTCTAACATGACTTTGAGCATTTCTGTACATTGCTTTAACAACCTTCACCAACCACTTGTTGGCCCCGAGTTTATGCAAAGCCCACCAAATAATTTTAAATTTAAACTGTCACTAAATGTGCTGTTAATTCTAACATGACTTTGAGCATTACTGTACATTGCTTTAACAACCTTCACCAACCACTTGTTGGCCCCGAGTTTATGCAAAGCCCACCAAATAATTTTAAATTTAAACTGTCACTAAATGTGCTGTTAATTCTAACATGACTTTTAGCATTTCTGTACATTGCTTTAACAACCTTCACCAACCACTTGTTGGCCCCGAGTTTATGCAAAGCCCACCAAACAATTTTAAATTTAAACTGTCACTAAATGTGCTGTTAATTCTAACATGAGTTTGAGCATTTCTGTACATTGCTTTAACAACCTTCACCAACCACTTGTTGGCCCCTAGTTTATGCAAAGCCCACCAAATAATTTTAAATTTAAACTGTCACTAAATGTGCTGTTAATTCTAACATGACTTTGAGCATTTCTGTACATTGCTTTAACAACCTTCACCAACCACTTGTTGGCCCCGAGTTTATGCAAAGCCCACCAAATAATTTTAAATTTAAACTGTCACTAAATGTGCTGTTAATTCTAACATGACTTTGAGCATTTCTGTACATTGCTTGAACAACCTTTACCAACCACTTGTTAGCCCCTAGTTTATGCAAAGCCCACCAAACAATTTTAAATTTAAACTGTCACTAAATGTGCTGTTAATTCTAACATGACTTTGAGCATTTCTGTACATTGCTTTAACAACCTTCACCAACCACTTGTTGGCCCCGAGTTTATGCAAAGCCCACCAAACAATTTTAAATTTAAGCTGTCACTAAATGTGCTGTTAATTCTAACATGACTTTGAGCATTTCTGTACATTGCTTTAACAACCTTCACCAACCACTTGTTGGCCCCGAGTTTATGCAAAGCCCACCAAACAATTTTAAATTTAAGCTGTCACTAAATGTGCTGTTAATTCTAACATGACTTTGAGCATTTCTGTACATTGCTTTAACAACCTTCACCAACCACTTGTTTGCCCCGAGTTTATGCAAAGCCCACCAAATAATTTTAAATTTAAACTGTCACTAAATGTGCTGTTAATTCTAACATGACTTTGAGCATTTCTGTACATTGCTTTAACAACCTTCACCAACCACTTGTTGGCCCCGAGTTTATGCAAAGCCCACCAAATCATTTTAAATTTAAACTGTCACTAAATATGCTGTTAATTCTAACATGACTTTGAGCATTTCTGTACATTGCTTTAACAACCTTCACCAACCACTTGTTGGCCCCGAGTTTATGCAAAGCCCACCAAATAATTTTAAATTTAAACTGTCACTAAATGTGCTGTTAATTCTAACATAACTTTGAGCATTTCTGTACATTGCTTTAACAACCTTCACCAACCACTTGTTGGCCCCGAGTTTATGCAAAGCCCACCAAACAATTTTAAATTTAAACTGTCACTAAATGTGCTGTTAATTCTAACATGACTTTGAGCATTTCTGTACATTGCTTTAACAACCTTCACCAACCACTTGTTGGCCCCGAGTTTATGCAAAGCCCACCAAATAATTTTAAATTTAAACTGTCACTAAATGTGCTGTTAATTCTAACATGACTTTGAGCATTTCTGTACATTGCTTTAACAACATTCACCAACCACTTGTTGGCCCCGAGTTTATGGAAAGCCCACCAAATAATTTTAAATTTAAACTGTTACTAAATGTGCTGTTAATTCTAACATGACTTTGAGCATTTCTGTACATTGCTTGAACAACCTTTACCAACCACTTGTTAGCCCCTAGTTTATGCAAAGCCCACCAAACAATTTTAAATTTAAACTGTCACTAAATGTGCTGTTAATTCTAACATGACTTTGAGCATTTCTGTACATTGCTTTAACAACCTTCACCAACCACTTGTTAGCCCCGAGTTTATGCAAAGCCCACCAAACAATTTTAAATTTAAGCTGTCACTAAATGTGCTGTTAATTCTAACATGACTTTGAGCATTTCTGTACATTGCTTTAACAACCTTCACCAACCACTTGTTGGCCCCGAGTTTATGCAAAGCCCACCAAATAATTTTAAATTTAAACTGTCACTAAATGTGCTGTTAATTCTAACATGACTTTGAGCATTTCTGTACATTGCTTTAACAACCTTCACCAACCACTTGTTAGCCCCGAGTTTATGCAAAGCCCACCAAATAATTTTAAATTTAAACTGTCACTAAATGTGCTGTTAATTCTAACATGACTTTGAGCATTTCTGTACATTGCTTTAACAACCTTCACCAACCACTTGTTAGCCCCTAGTTTATGCGAAGCCCACCAAACAATTTTAAATTTAAACTGTCACTAAATGTGCTGTTAATTCTAACATGACTTTGAGCATTTCTGTACATTGCTTTAACAACCTTCACCAACCACTTGTTGGCCCCGAGTTTATGCAAAGCCCACCAAATAATTTTAAATTTAAACTGTCACTAAATGTGCTGTTAATTCTAACATGACTTTGAGCATTTCTGTACATTGCTTTAACAACCTTCACCAACCACTTGTTGGCCCCGAGTTTATGCAAAGCCCACCAAACAATTTTAAATTTAAGCTGTCACTAAATGTGCTGTTAACTCTAACATGACTTTGAGCATTTCTGTACATTGCTTTAACAACCTTCACCAACCACTTGTTGGCCCCTAGTTTATGCAAAGCCCACCAAACAATTTTAAATTTAAACTGTCACTAAATGTGCTGTTAATTCTAACATGACTTTGAGCATTTCTGTACATTGCTTTAACAACCTTCACCAACCACTTGTTGGCCCCGAGTTTATGCAAAGCCCACCAAATAATTTTAAATTTAAACTGTCACTAAATGTGCTGTCAATTCTAACATGACTTTGAGCATTTCTGTACATTGCTTTAACAACCTTCACCAACGACTAGTTGGCCCCGAGTTTATTCAAAGCCCACCAAATAATTTTTAATTTAAACTGTCACTAAATGTGCTGTTAATTCTAACATGACTTTGAGCATTTCTGTACATTGCTTTAACAACCTTCACCAACCACTTGTTGGCCCCGAGTTTATGCAAAGCCCACCAAATAATTTTAAATTTAAACTGTCACTAAATGTGCTGTTAATTCTAACATGACTTTGAGCATTTCTGTACATTGCTTTAACAACCTTCACCAACCACTTGTTGGCCCCGAGTTTATGCAAAGCCCACCAAATAATTTTAAATTTAAACTGTCACTAAAT
Organism: Sepiola atlantica; assembly: GCA_963556195.1. Classification (NCBI taxonomy): domain Eukaryota; kingdom Metazoa; phylum Mollusca; class Cephalopoda; order Sepiida; family Sepiolidae; genus Sepiola; species Sepiola atlantica. The sequence continues at coordinate 97,378,112 of OY744535.1, forward strand.
GTGCTGTTAATTCTAACATGACTTTGAGCATTTCTGTACATTGCTTTAACAACCTTCACCAACCACTTGTTGGCCCCGAGTTTATGCAAAGCCCACCAAATAATTTTAAATTTAAACTGTCACTAAATGTGCTGTTAATTCTAACATGACTTTGAGCATTTCTGTACATTGCTTTAACAACCTTCACCAACCACTTGTTGGCCCCGAGTTTATGCAAAGCCCACCAAATAATTTTAAATTTAAACTGTCACTAAATGTGCTGTTAATTCTAACATGACTTTGAGCATTTCTGTACATTGCTTTAACAACCTTCACCAACCACTTGTTGGCCCCGAGTTTATGCAAAGCCCACCAAATAATTTTAAATTTAAACTGTCACTAAATGTGCTGTTAATTCTAACATGACTTTGAGCATTTCTGTACATTGCTTTAACAACCTTCACCAACCACTTGTTAGCCCCTAGTTTATGCGAAGCCCACCAAACAATTTTAAATTTAAACTGTCACTAAATGTGCTGTTAATTCTAACATGACTTTGAGCATTTCTGTACATTGCTTTAACAACCTTCACCAACCACTTGTTGGCCCCGAGTTTATGCAAAGCCCACCAAATAATTTTAAATTTAAACTGTCACTAAATGTGCTGTTAATTCTAACATGACTTTGAGCATTTCTGTACATTGCTTGAACAACCTTTACCAACCACTTGTTAGCCCCTAGTTTATGCAAAGCCCACCAAACAATTTTAAATTTAAACTGTCACTAAATGTGCTGTTAATTCTAACATGACTTTGAGCATTTCTGTACATTGCTTTAACAACCTTCACCAACCACTTGTTGGCCCCGAGTTTATGCAAAGCCCACCAAACAATTTTAAATTTAAGCTGTCACTAAATGTGCTGTTAATTCTAACATGACTTTGAGCATTTCTGTACATTGCTTTAACAACCTTCACCAACCACTTGTTGGCCCCTAGTTTATGCAAAGCCCACCAAACAATTTTAAATTTAAACTGTCACTAAATGTGCTGTTAATTCTAACATGACTTTGAGCATTTCTGTACATTGCTTTAACAACCTTCACCAACCACTTGTTGGCCCCGAGTTTATGCAAAGCCCACCAAATAATTTTAAATTTAAACTGTCACTAAATGTGCTGTTAATTCTAACATGACTTTGAGCATTTCTGTACATTGCTTTAACAACCTTCACTAACGACTAGTTGGCCCCGAGTTTATTCAAAGCCCACCAAATAATTTTTAATTTAAACTGTCACTAAATGTGCTGTTAATTCTAACATGACTTTGAGCATTTCTGTACATTGCTTTAACAACCTTCACCAACCACTTGTTGGCCCCGAGTTTATGCAAAGCCCACCAAATAATTTTAAATTTAAACTGTCACTAAATGTGCTGTTAATTCTAACATGACTTTGAGCATTTCTGTACATTGCTTTAACAACCTTAACCAACCACTTGTTGGCCCCGAGTTTATGCAAAGCCCACCAAATAATTTTAAATTTAAACTGTCACTAAATGTGCTGTTAATTCTAACATGACTTTGAGCATTTCTGTACATTGCTTTAACAACCTTCACCAACCACTTGTTGGCCCCGAGTTTATGCAAAGCCCACCAAATAATTTTAAATTTAAACTGTCACTAAATGTGCTGTTAATTCTAACATGACTTTGAGCATTTCTGTACATTGCTTTAACAACCTTCACCAACCACTTGTTGGCCCCGAGTTTATGCAAAGCCCACCAAATAATTTTAAATTTAAACTGTCACTAAATGTGCTGTTAATTCTAACATGACTTTGAGCATTTCTGTACATTGCTTTAACAACCTTCACCAACCACTTGTTAGCCCCGAGTTTATGCAAAGCCCACCAAATAATTTTAAATTTAAACTGTCACTAAATGTGCTGTTAATTCTAACATGACTTTGAGCATTTCTGTACATTGCTTTAACAACCTTCACCAACCACTTGTTAGCCCCTAGTTTATGCGAAGCCCACCAAATAATTTTAAATTTAAACTGTCACTGAATGTGCTGTTAATTCTAACATGACTTTGAGCATTTCTGTACATTGCTTTAACAACCTTCACCAACCACTTGTTGGCCCCGAGTTTATGCAAAGCCCACCAAATAATTTTAAATTTAAACTGTCACTAAATGTGCTGTTAATTCTAACATGACTTTGAGCATTTCTGTACATTGCTTTAACAACCTTCACCAACCACTTGTTGGCCCCGAGTTTATGCAAAGCCCACCAAATAATTTTAAATTTAAACTGTCACTAAATGTGCTGTTAATTCTAACATGACTTTGAGCATTTCTGTACATTGCTTTAACAACCTTCACCAACCACTTGTTGGCCCCGAGTTTATGCAAAGCCCACCAAATAATTTTAAATTTAAACTGTCACTAAATGTGCTGTTAATTCTAACATGACTTTGAGCATTTCTGTACATTGCTTTAACAACCTTCACCAACCACTTGTTGGCCCCGAGTTTATGCAAAGCCCACCAAATAATTTTAAATTTAAACTGTCACTAAATGTGCTGTTAATTCTAACATGACTTTGAGCATTTCTGTACATTGCTTTAACAACCTTCACCAACCACTTGTTGGCCCCGAGTTTATGCAAAGCCCACCAAATAATTTTAAATTTAAACTGTCACTAAATGTGCTGTTAATTCTAACATGACTTTGAGCATTTCTGTACATTGCTTTAACAACCTTCACCAACGACTAGTTGGCCCCGAGTTTATTCAAAGCCCACCAAATAATTTTTAATTTAAACTGTCACTAAATGTGCTGTTAATTCTAACATGACTTTGAGCATTTCTGTACATTGCTTTAACAACCTTCACCAACCACTTGTTGGCCCCGAGTTTATGCAAAGCCCACCAAATAATTTTAAATTTAAACTGTCACTAAATGTGCTGTTAATTCTAACATGACTTTGAGCATTTCTGTACATTGCTTTAACAACCTTAACAAACCACTTGTTGGCCCCGAGTTTATGCAAAGCCCACCAAATAATTTTAAATTTAAACTGTCACTAAATGTGCTGTTAATTCTAACATGACTTTGAGCATTTCTGTACATTGCTTTAACAACCTTCACCAACCACTTGTTGGCCCCGAGTTTATGCAAAGCCCACCAAATAATTTTAAATTTAAACTGTCACTAAATGTGCTGTTAATTCTAACATGACTTTGAGCATTTCTGTACATTGCTTTAACAACCTTCACCAACCACTTGTTGGCCCCGAGTTTATGCAAAGCCCACCAAACAATTTTAAATTTAAACTGTCACTAAATGTGCTGTTAATTCTAACATGACTTTGAGCATTTCTGTACATTGCTTTAACAACCTTCACCAACCACTTGTTAGCCCCGAGTTTATGCAAAGCCCACCAAATAATTTTAAATTTAAACTGTCACTAAATGTGCTGTTAATTCTAACATGACTTTGAGCATTTCTGTACATTGCTTTAACAACCTTCACCAACCACTTGTTAGCCCCTAGTTTATGCGAAGCCCACCAAATAATTTTAAATTTAAACTGTCACTGAATGTGCTGTTAATTCTAACATGACTTTGAGCATTTCTGTACATTGCTTTAACAACCTTCACCAACCACTTGTTGGCCCCGAGTTTATGCAAAGCCCACCAAATAATTTTAAATTTAAACTGTCACTAAATGTGCTGTTAATTCTAACATGACTTTGAGCATTTCTGTACATTGCTTTAACAACCTTCACCAACCACTTGTTGGCCCCGAGTTTATGCAAAGCCCACCAAATAATTTTAAATTTAAACTGTCACTAAATGTGCTGTTAATTCTAACATGACTTTGAGCATTTCTGTACATTGCTTTAACAACCTTCACCAACCACTTGTTGGCCCCGAGTTTATGCAAAGCCCACCAAATAATTTTAAATTTAAACTGTCACTAAATGTGCTGTTAATTCTAACATGACTTTGAGCATTTCTGTACATTGCTTTAACAACCTTCACCAACGACTAGTTGGCCCCGAGTTTATTCAAAGCCCACCAAACAATTTTAAATTTAAACTGTCACTAAATGTGCTGTTAATTCTAACATGACTTTGAGCATTTCTGTACATTGCTTTAACAACCTTCACCAACCACTTGTTGGCCCCGAGTTTATGCAAAGCCCACCAAATAATTTTAAATTTAAACTGTCACTAAATGTGCTGTTAATTCTAACATGACTTTGAGCATTTCTGTACATTGCTTTAACAACCTTCACCAACCACTTGTTGGCCCCGAGTTTATGCAAAGCCCACCAAATAATTTTAAATTTAAACTGTCACTAAATGTGCTGTTAATTCTAACATGACTTTGAGCATTTCTGTACATTGCTTTAACAACCTTCACCAACCACTTGTTGGCCCCGAGTTTATGCAAAGCCCACCAAATAATTTTTAATTTAAACTGTCACTAAATGTGCTGTTAATTCTAACATGACTTTGAGCATTTCTGTACATTGCTTTAACAACCTTCACCAACCACTTGTTGGCCCCGAGTTTATGCAAAGCCCACCAAATAATTTTAAATTTAAACTGTCACTAAATGTGCTGTTAATTCTAACATGACTTTGAGCATTTCTGTACATTGCTTTAACAACCTTCACCAACCACTTGTTAGCCCCTAGTTTATGCGAAGCCCACCAAACAATTTTAAATTTAAACTGTCACTAAATGTGCTGTTAATTCTAACATGACTTTGAGCATTTCTGTACATTGCTTTAACAACCTTCACCAACCACTTGTTGGCCCCGAGTTTATGCAAAGCCCACCAAATAATTTTAAATTTAAACTGTCACTAAATGTGCTGTTAATTCTAACATGACTTTGAGCATTTCTGTACATTGCTTTAACAACCTTCACCAACCACTTGTTGGCCCCGAGTTTATGCAAAGCCCACCAAATAATTTTAAATTTAAACTGTCACTAAATGTGCTGTTAATTCTAACATGACTTTGAGCATTTCTGTACATTGCTTTAACAACCTTCACCAACCACTTGTTGGCCCCGAGTTTATGCAAAGCCCACCAAATAATTTTAAATTTAAACTGTCACTAAATGTGCTGTTAATTCTAACATGAGTTTGAGCATTTCTGTACATTGCTTTAACAACCTTCACCAACCACTTGTTGGCCCCGAGTTTATGCAAAGCCCACCAAATCATTTTAAATTTAAACTGTCACTAAATGTGCTGTTAATTCTAACATGACTTTGAGCATTTCTGTACATTGCTTTAACAACCTTCACCAACCACTTGTTGGCCCCGAGTTTATGCAAAGCCCACCAAATAATTTTAAATTTAAACTGTCACTAAATGTGCTGTTAATTCTAACATAACTTTGAGCATTTCTGTACATTGCTTTAACAACCTTCACCAACCACTTGTTGGCCCCGAGTTTATGCAAAGCCCACCAAACAATTTTAAATTTAAACTCTCTCTAAATGTGCTGTTAATTCTAACATGACTTTGAGCATTTCTGTACATTGCTTTAACAACCTTCACCAACCACTTGTTGGCCCCGAGTTTATGCAAAGCCCACCAAATAATTTTAAATTTAAACTGTCACTAAATGTGCTGTTAATTCTAACATGACTTTGAGCATTTCTGTACATTGCTTTAACAACATTCACCAACCACTTGTTGGCCCCGAGTTTATGGAAAGCCCACCAAATAATTTTAAATTTAAACTGTCACTAAATGTGCTGTTAATTCTAACATGACTTTGAGCATTTCTGTACATTGCTTGAACAACCTTTACCAACCACTTGTTAGCCCCTAGTTTATGCAAAGCCCACCAAACAATTTTTAATTTAAACTGTCACTAAATGTGCTGTTAATTCTAACATGACTTTGAGCATTTCTGTACATTGCTTTAACAACCTTCACCAACCACTTGTTGGCCCCGAGTTTATGCAAAGCCCACCAAACAATTTTAAATTTAAGCTGTCACTAAATGTGCTGTTAATTCTAACATGACTTTGAGCATTTCTGTACATTGCTTTAACAACCTTCACCAACCACTTGTTGGCCCCTAGTTTATGCAAAGCCCACCAAATAATTTTAAATTTAAACTGTCACTAAATGTGCTGTTAATTCTAACATGACTTTGAGCATTTCTGTACATTGCTTTAACAACCTTCACCAACCACTTGTTGGCCCATAGTTTATGCAAAGCCCACCAAATAATTTTAAATTTAAACTGTCACTAAATGTGCTGTTAATTCTAACATGACTTTGAGCATTTCTGTACATTGCTTTAACAACCTTCACCAACCACTTGTTGGCCCCTAGTTTATGCAAAGCCCACCAAATAATTTTAAATTTAAACTGTCACTAAATGTGCTGTTAATTCTAACATGACTTTGAGCATTTCTGTACATTGCTTTAACAACCTTCACCAACCACTTGTTAGCCCATAGTTTATGCAAAGCCCACCAAATAATTTTAAATTTAAACTGTCACTAAATGTGCTGTTAATTCTAACATGACTTTGAGCATTTCTGTACATTGCTTGAAACACCTTTACAAACCACTTGTTAGCCCATAGTTTATGCAAAGCCCACAAAATAATTTTAAATTTAAACTGTCACTAAATGTGCTGTTAATTCTAACATGACTTTTAGCATTGCTGTACATTGCTTGAACAACCTTCACCAACCACTTGTTAGCCCCTAGTTTATGCAAAGCCCACCAAACAATTTTAAATTTAAACTGTCACTAAATGTGCTGTTAATTCTAACATGAATTTGAGCATTTCTGTACATTGCTTTAACAACCTTCACCAACCACTTGTTGGCCCCGAGTTTATGCAAAGCCCACCAAATAATTTAAAATTTAAACTGTCACTAAATGTGCTGTTAATTCTAACATGACTTTGAGCATTTCTGTACATTGCTTTAACAACCTTCACCAACCACTTGTTAGCCCCTAGTTTATGCAAAGCCCACCAAACAATTTTAAATTTAAACTGTCACTAAATGTGCTGTTAATTCTAACATGACTTTGAGCATTTCTGTACATTGCTTTAACAACCTTCACCAACCACTTGTTAGCCCCTAGTTTATGCAAAGCCCACCAAACAATTTTAAATTAAAACTGTCACTAAATGTGCTGTTAACTCTAACATGACTTTGAGCATTTCTGTACATTGCTTGAACAACCTTTACCAACCACTTGTTAGCCCCTAGTTTATGCAAAGCCCACCAAACAATTTTAAATTTAAACTGTCACTAAATGTGCTGTTAATTCTAACATGACTTTGAGCATTTCTGTACATTGCTTTAACAACCTTCACAAACTACTTGTTGGCCCATAGTTTATGCAAAGCCCACCAAACAATTTTAAATTTAAACTGTCACTAAATGTGCTGTTAATTCTAACATGACTTTGAGCATTTCTGTACATTGCTTTAACAACCTTCACCAACCACTTGTTGGCCCCGAGTTTATGCAAAGCCCACCAAATAATTTTAAATTTAAACTGTCACTAAATGTGCTGTTAATTCTAACATGACTTTGAGCATTTCTGTACATTGCTTTAACAACCTTCACCAACCACTTGTTGGCCCCGAGTTTATGCAAAGCCCACCAAATAATTTTAAATTTAAACTGTCACTAAATGTGCTGTTAATTCTAACATGACTTTGAGCATTTCTGTACATTGCTTTAAAAACCTTCACAAACCACTTGTTGGCCCCGAGTTTATGCAAAGCCCACCAAATAATTTTAAATTTAAACTGTCACTAAATGTGCTGTTAATTCTAACATGACTTTGAGCATTTCTGTACATTGCTTGAACAACCTTCACCAACCACTTGTTAGCCCCGAGTTTATGCAAAGCCCACCAAACAATTTTAAATTTAAACTGTCACTAAATGTGCTGTTAATTCTAACATGACTTTGAGCATTTCTGTACATTGCTTTAACAACCTTTACCAACCACTTGTTAGCCCCGAGTTTATGCAAAGCCCACCAAACAATTTTAAATTTAAACTGTCACTAAATGTGCTGTTAATTCTAACATGACTTTGAGCATTTCTGTACATTGCTTGAACAACCTTTACCAACCACTTGTGAGCCCCTAGTTTATGCAAAGCCCACCAAACAATTTTAAATTTAAACTGTCACTAAATGTGCTGTTAATTCTAACATGACTTTGAGCATTTCTGTACATTGCTTTAACAACCTTCACCAACCACTTGTTGGCCCATAGTTTATGCAAAGCCCACCAAATAATTTTAAATTTAAACTGTCACTAAATGTGCTGTTAATTCTAACATGACTTTGAGCATTTCTGTACATTGCTTTAACAACCTTCACCAACCACTTGTTGGCCCCGAGTTTATGCAAAGCCCACCAAATAATTTTAAATTTAAACTGTCACTAAATGTGCTGTTAATTCTAACATGACTTTGAGCATTTCTGTACATTGCTTTAACAACCTTCACCAACCACTTGTTGGCCCCGAGTTTATGCAAAGCCCACCAAATAATTTTAAATTTAAACTGTCACTAAATGTGCTGTTGATTCTAACATGACTTTGAGCATTTCTGTACATTGCTTTAACAACCTTCACCAACCACTTGTTGGCCCTGAGTTTATGCAAAGCCCACCAAATAATTTTAAATTTAAACTGTCACTAAATGTGCTGTTAATTCTAACATGACTTTGAGCATTTCTGTACATTGCTTTAACAACCTTCACCAACCACTTGTTGGCCCCGAGTTTATGCAAAGCCCACCAAACAATTTTAAATTTAAACTGTCACTAAATGTGCTGTTAATTCTAACATGAGTTTGAGCATTTCTGTACATTGCTTTAACAACCTTCACCAACCACTTGTTGGCCCCGAGTTTATGCAAAGCCCACCAAATAATTTTAAATTTAAACTGTCACTAAATGTGCTGTTAATTCTAACATGACTTTGAGCATTTCTGTACATTGCTTTAACAACCTTCACCAACCACTTGTTGGCCCCGAGTTTATGCAAAGCCCACCAAATAATTTTTAATTTAAACTGTCACTAAATGTGCTGTTAATTCTAACATGACTTTGAGCATTTCTGTACATTGCTTGAACAACCTTTACCAACCACTTGTTAGCCCCTAGTTTATGCAAAGCCCACCAAACAATTTTAAATTTAACCTGTCACTAAATGTGCTGTTAATTCTAACATGACTTTGAGCATTTCTGTACATTGCTTTAACCACCTTCACCAACCACTTGTTGGCCCATAGTTTATGCAAAGCCCACCAAATAATTTTAAATTTAAACTGTCACTAAATGTGCTGGTAATTCTAACATGACTTTGAGCATTTCTGTACATTGCTTGAACAACCTTCACCAACCACTTGTTGGCCCATAGTTTATGCAAAGCGTACCAAATAATTTTAAATTTAAACTGTCACTAAATGTGCTGTTAATTCTAACATGACTTTGAGCATTTCTGTACATTGCTTGAACAACCTTCACCAACCACTTGTTAGCCCCTAGTTTATGCAAAGCCCACCAAACAATTTTAAATTTAAACTGTCACTAAATGTGCTGTTAATTCTAACATGACTTTGAGCATTTCTGTACATTGCTTTCACAACCTTCACCAACCACTTGTTGGCCCCGAGTTTATGCAAAGCCCACCAAACAATTTTAAATTTAAGCTGTCACTAAATGTGCTGTTAATTCTAACATGACTTTGAGCATTTCTGTACATTGCTTGAACAACCTTCACCAACCACTTGTTAGCCCCTAGTTTATGCAAAGCCCACCAAACAATTTTAAATTTAAACTGTCACTAAATGTGCTGTTAATTCTAACATGACTTTGAGCATTTCTGTACATTGCTTTCACAACCTTCACCAACCACTTGTTGGCCCCGAGTTTATGCAAAGCCCACCAAACAATTTTAAATTTAAGCTGTCACTAAATGTGCTGTTAATTCTAACATGACTTTGAGCATTTCTGTACATTGCTTTAACAACCATCACCAACCACTTGTTGGCCCCTAGTTTATGCAAAGCCCACCAAACAATTTTAAATTTAAACTGTCACTAAATGTGCTGTTAATTCTAACATGACTTTGAGCATTTCTGTACATTGCTTTAACAACCTTCACCAACCACTTGTTGGCCCCGAGTTTATGCAAAGCCCACCAAATAATTTTAAATTTAAACTGTCACTAAATGTGCTGTTAATTCTAACATGACTTTGAGCATTTCTGTACATTGCTTTAACAACCTTCACCAACGACTAGTTGGCCCCGAGTTTATTCAAAGCCCACCAAATAATTTTAAATTTAAACTGTCACTAAATGTGCTGTTAATTCTAACATGACTTTGAGCATTTCTGTACATTGCTTTAACAACCTTCACCAACCACTTGTTGGCCCCGAGTTTATGCAAAGCCCACCAAATAATTTTAAATTTAAACTGTCACTAAATGTGCTGTTAATTCTAACATGACTTTGAGCATTTCTGTACATTGCTTTAACAACCTTCACCAACCACTTGTTGGCCCCGAGTTTATGCAAAGCCCACCAAATAATTTTAAATTTAAACTGTCACTAAATGTGCTGTTAATTCTAACATGACTTTGAGCATTTCTGTACATTGCTTTAACAACCTTCACCAACCACTTGTTAGCCCCTAGTTTATGCGTAGCCCACCAAACAATTTTAAATTTAAACTGTCACTAAATGTGCTGTTAATTCTAACATGACTTTGAGCATTTCTGTACATTGCTTTAACAACCTTCACCAACCACTTGTTGGCCCCGAGTTTATGCAAAGCAAACCAAATAATTTTAAATTTAAACTGTCACTAAATGTGCTGTTAATTCTAACATGACTTTGAGCATTTCTGTACATTGCTTTAACAACCTTCACCAACCACTTGTTGGCCCCGAGTTTATGCAAAGCCCACCAAATAATTTTAAATTTAAACTGTCACTAAATGTGCTGTTAATTCTAACATGACTTTGAGCATTTCTGTACATTGCTTTAACAACCTTCACCAACCACTTGTTGGCCCCGAGTTTATGCAAAGCCCACCAAATAATTTTAAATTTAAACTGTCACTAAATGTGCTGTTAATTCTAACATGACTTTGAGCATTTCTGTACATTGCTTTAACAACCTTCACCAACCACTTGTTCGCCCCGAGTTTATGCAAAGCCCACCAAATCATTTTAAATTTAAACTGTCACTAAATGTGCTGTTAATTCTAACATGACTTTGAGCATTTATGTACATTGCTTTAACAACCTTCACCAACCACTTGTTGGCCCCGAGTTTATGCAAAGCCCACCAAATAATTTTAAATTTAAACTGTCACTAAATGTGCTGTTAATTCTAACATAACTTTGAGCATTTCTGTACATTGCTTTAACAACCTTAACCAACCACTTGTTGGCCCCGAGTTTATGCAAAGCCCACCAAACAATTTTAAATTTAAACTGTCACTAAATGTGCTGTTAATTCTAACATGACTTTGAGCATTTCTGTACATTGCTTTAACAACCTTCACCAACCACTTGTTGGCCCCGAGTTTATGCAAAGCCCACCAAATAATTTTAAATTTAAACTGTCACTAAATGTGCTGTTAATTCTAACATGACTTTGAGCATTTCTGTACATTGCTTTAACAACATTCACCAACCACTTGTTGGCCCCGAGTTTATTGAAAGCCCACCAAATAATTTTAAATTTAAACTGTCACTAAATGTGCTGTTAATTCTAACATGACTTTGAGCATTTCTGTACATTGCTTGAACAACCTTTACCAACCACTTGTTAGCCCCTAGTTTATGCAAAGCCCACCAAACAATTTTAAATTTCAACTGTCACTAAATGTGCTGTTAATTCTAACATGACTTTGAGCATTTCTGTACATTGCTTTAACAACCTTCACCAACCACTTGTTGGCCCTGAGTTTATGCAAAGCCCACCAAACAATTTTAAATTTAAGCTGTCACTAAATGTGCTGTTAATTCTAACATGACTTTGAGCATTTCTGTACATTGCTTTAACAACCTTCACCAACCACTTGTTGGCCCCTAGTTTATGCAAAGCCCACCAAACAATTTTAAATTTAAACTGTCACTAAATGTGCTGTTAATTCTAACATGACTTTGAGCATTTCTGTACATTGCTTTAACAACCTTCACCAACCACTTGTTAGCCCATAGTTTATGCAAAGCCCACCAAATAATTTTAAATTTAAACTGTCACTAAATGTGCTGTTTATTCTAACATGACTTTGAGCATTTCTGTACATTGCTTTAACAACCTTCACCAACCACTTGTTGGCCCCTAGTTTATGCAAAGCCCACCAAACAATTTTAAATTTAAACTGTCACTAAATGTGCTGTTAATTCTAACATGACTTTGAGCATTTCTGTATATTGCTTTAACAACCTTCACCAACCACTTGTTAGCCCATAGTTTATGCAAAGCCCACCAAATAATTTTAAATTTAAACTGTCACTAAATGTGCTGTTAATTCTAACATGACTTTGAGCATTTCTGTACATTGCTTGAAACACCTTTACCAACCACTTGTTAGCCCATAGTTTATGCAAAGCCCACCAAATAATTTTAAATTTGAACTGTCACTAAATGTGCTGTTAATTCTAACATGACTTTTAGCATTTCTGTACATTGCTTGAACAACCTTCACCAACCACTTGTTAGCCCATAGTTTATGCAAAGCCCACCAAACAATTTTAAATTTAAACTGTCACTAAATGTGCTGTTAATTCTAACATGACTTTTAGCATTTCTGTACATTGCTTGAACAACCTTCACCAACCACTTGTTAGCCCATAGTTTATGCAAAGCCCACCAAATAATTTTAAATTTAAACTGTCACTAAATGTGCTGTTAATTCTAACATGACTTTGAGCATTTCTGTACATTGCTTTAACAACCTTCACCAACCACTTGTGAGCCCCGAGTTTATGCAAAGCCCACCAAACAATTTTAAATTTAAACTGTCACTAAATGTGCTGTTAATTCTAACATGACTTTGAGCATTTCTGTACATTGCTTTAACAACCTTCACCAACCACTTTTGGCCCCGAGTTTATGCAAAGCCCACCAAATAATTTTAAATTTAAACTGTCACTAAATGTGCTGTTAATTCTAACATGACTTTGAGCATTTCTGTACATTGCTTGAACAACCTTCACCAACCACTTGTTAGCCCCGAGTTTATGCAAAGCCCACCAAACAATTTTAAATTTAAACTGTCACTAAATGTGCTGTTAATTCTAACATGACTTTGAGCATTTCTGTACATTGCTTTAACAACCTTCACCAACCACTTGTTGGCCCATAGTTTATGCAAAGCCCACCAAATAATTTTAAATTTAAACTGTCACTAAATGTGCTGTTAATTCTAACATGACTTTGAGCATTTCTGTACATTGCTTTAACAACCTTCACCAACCACTTGTTGGCCCCGAGTTTATGCAAAGCCCACCAAATAATTTTAAATTTAAACTGTCACTAAATGTGCTGTTAATTCTAACATGACTTTGAGCATTTCTGTACATTGCTTTAACAACCTTCACCAACCACTTGTTGGCCCCGAGTTTATGCAAAGCCCACCAAATAATTTTAAATTTAAACTGTCACTAAATGTGCTGTTAATTCTAACATGACTTTGAGCATTTCTGTACATTGCTTAAACAACCTTCACCAACCACTTGTTAGCCCATAGTTTATGCAAAGCCCACCAAATAATTTTAAATTTAAACTGTCACTAAATGTGCTGTTAATTCTAACATGACTTTGAGCATTTCTGTACATTGCTTGAACAACCTTTACCAACCACTTGTTAGCCCCTAGTTTATGCAAAGCCCAACAAACAATTTTAAATTTAAACTGTCACTAAATGTGCTGTTAATTCTAACATGACTTTGAGCATTTCTGTACATTGCTTTAACAACCTTCACAAACCACTTGTTGGCCCATAGTTTATGCAAAGCCCACCAAATAATTTTAAATTTAAACTGTCACTAAATGTGCTGTTAATTCTAACATGACTTTGAGCATTTCTGTACATTGCTTTAACAACCTTCACCAACCACTTGTTGGCCCCGAGTTTATGCAAAGCCCACCAAATAATTTTAAATTTAAACTGTCACTAAATGTGCTGTTAATTCTAACATTACTTTGAGCATTTCTGTACATTGCTTTAACAACCTTCACCAACCACTTGTGAGCCCCGAGTTTATGCAAAGCCCACCAAACAATTTTAAATTTAAACTGTCACTAAATGTGCTGTTAATTCTAACATGACTTTGAGCATTTCTGTACATTGCTTTAACAACCTTCACCAACCACTTGTTGGCCCCGAGTTTATGCAAAGCCCACCAAATAATTTTAAATTTAAACTGTCACTAAATGTGCTGTTAATTCTAACATGACTTTGAGCATTTCTGTACATTGCTTGAACAACCTTCACCAACCACTTGTTAGCCCCGAGTTTATGCAAAGCCCACCAAACAATTTTAAATTTAAACTGTCACTAAATGTGCTGTTAATTCTAACATGACTTTGAGCATTTCTGTACATTGCTTTAACAACCTTCACCAACCACTTGTTGGCCCATAGTTTATGCAAAGCCCACCAAATAATTTTAAATTTAAACTGTCACTAAATGTGCTGTTAATTCTAACATGACTTTGAGCATTTCTGTACATTGCTTTAACAACCTTCACCAACCACTTGTTGGCCCCGAGTTTATGCAAAGCCCACCAAATAATTTTAAATTTAAACTGTCACTAAATGTGCTGTTAATTCTAACATGACTTTGAGCATTTCTGTACATTGCTTTAACAACCTTCACCAACCACTTGTTGGCCCCGAGTTTATGCAAAGCCCACCAAATAATTTTTAATTTAAACTGTCACTAAATGTGCTGTTAATTCTAACATGACTTTGAGCATTTCTGTACATTGCTTTAACAACCTTCACCAACCACTTGTTGGCCCCGAGTTTATGCAAAGCCCACCAAACAATTTTAAATTTAAACTGTCACTAAATGTGCTGTTAATTCTAACATGACTTTGAGCATTTCTGTACATTGCTTTAACAACCTTCACCAACCACTTGTTAGCCCCTAGTTTATGCAAAGCCCACCAAACAATTTTAAATTTAAACTGTCACTAAATGTGCTGTTAATTCTAACATGACTTTGAGCATTTCTGTACATTGCTTTAACAACCTTCACCAACCACTTGTTGGCCCCGAGTTTATGCAAAGCCCACCAAATAATTTAAAATTTTAACTGTCACTAAATGTGCTGTTAATTCTAACATAACTTTGAGCATTTCTGTACATTGCTTTAACAACCTTCACCAACCACTTGTTAGCCCCTAGTTTATGCAAAGCCCACCAAACAATTTTAAATTTAAACTGTCACTAAATGTGCTGTTAATTCTAACATGACTTTGAGCATTTCTGTACATTGCTTTAACAACCTTCACCAACCACTTGTTGGCCCCTAGTTTATGCAAAGCCCACCAAACAATTTTAAATTAAAACTGTCACTAAATGTGCTGTTAATTCTAACATGACTTTGAGCATTTCTGTACATTGCTTTAACAACCTTCACCAACCACTTGTTGGCCCCGAGTTTATGCAAAGCCCACCAAATAATTTTAAATTTAAACTGTCACTAAATGTGCTGTTAATTCTAACATGACTTTGAGCATTTCTGTACATTGCTTTAACAACCTTCACCAACCACTTGTTAGCCCATAGTTTATGCAAAGCCCACCAAATAATTTTAAATTTAAACTGTCACTAAATGTGCTGTTAATTCTAACATGACTTTGAGCATTTCTGTACATTGCTTTAACAACCTTTACCAATTACTTGTTAGCCCCTAGTTTATGCAAAGCCCACCAAACAATTTTAAATTTAAACTGTCACTAAATGTGCTGTTAATTCTAACATGACTTTGAGCATTTCTGTACATTGCTTTAACAACCTTCCCAAACCACTTGTTGGCCCATAGTTTATGCAAAGCCCACCAAATAATTTTAAATTTAAACTGTCACTAAATGTGCTGTTAATTCTAACATGACTTTGAGCATTTCTGTACATTGCTTTAACAACCTTCACCAACCACTTGTTGGCCCCGAGTTTATGCAAAGCCCACCAAATTATTTTAAATTTAAACTGTCACTAAATGTGCTGTTAATTCTAACATGACTTTGAGCATTTCTGTACATTGCTTGAACAACCTTCACCAACCACTTGTTGGCCCCGAGTTTATGCAAAGCCCACCAAACAATTTTAAATTTAAACTGTCACTAAATGTGCTGTTAATTCTAACATGACTTTGAGCATTTCTGTACATTGCTTTAACAACCTTCACCAACCACTTGTTAGCCCCTAGTTTATGCAAAGCCCACCAAACAATTTTAAATTTAAACTGTCACTAAATGTGCTGTTAATTCTAACATGACTTTGAGCATTTCTGTACATTGCTTTAACAACCTTCACCAACCACTTGTTGGCCCCGAGTTTATGCAAAGCCCACCAAATAATTTAAAATTTTAACTGTCACTAAATGTGCTGTTAATTCTAACATAACTTTGAGCATTTCTGTACATTGCTTTAACAACCTTCACCAACCACTTGTTAGCCCCTAGTTTATGCAAAGCCCACCAAACAATTTTAAATTTAAACTGTCACTAAATGTGCTGTTAATTCTAACATGACTTTGAGCATTTCTGTACATTGCTTTAACAACCTTCACCAACCACTTGTTGGCCCCTAGTTTATGCAAAGCCCACCAAACAATTTTAAATTAAAACTGTCACTAAATGTGCTGTTAATTCTAACATGACTTTGAGCATTTCTGTACATTGCTTTAACAACCTTCACCAACCACTTGTTGGCCCCGAGTTTATGCAAAGCCCACCAAATAATTTTAAATTTAAACTGTCACTAAATGTGCTGTTAATTCTAACATGACTTTGAGCATTTCTGTACATTGCTTTAACAACCTTCACCAACCACTTGTTAGCCCATAGTTTATGCAAAGCCCACCAAATAATTTTAAATTTAAACTGTCACTAAATGTGCTGTTAATTCTAACATGACTTTGAGCATTTCTGTACATTGCTTTAACAACCTTTACCAATTACTTGTTAGCCCCTAGTTTATGCAAAGCCCACCAAACAATTTTAAATTTAAACTGTCACTAAATGTGCTGTTAATTCTAACATGACTTTGAGCATTTCTGTACATTGCTTTAACAACCTTCCCAAACCACTTGTTGGCCCATAGTTTATGCAAAGCCCACCAAATAATTTTAAATTTAAACTGTCACTAAATGTGCTGTTAATTCTAACATGACTTTGAGCATTTCTGTACATTGCTTTAACAACCTTCACCAACCACTTGTTGGCCCCGAGTTTATGCAAAGCCCACCAAATAATTTTAAATTTAAACTGTCACTAAATGTGCTGTTAATTCTAACATTACTTTGAGCATTTCTGTACATTGCTTTAACAACCTTCACCAACCACTTGTTTGCCCCGAGTTTATGCAAAGCCCACCAAATAATTTTAAATTTAAACTGTCACTAAATGTGCTGTTAATTCTAACATGACTTTGAGCATTTCTGTACATTGCTTTAACAACCTTCACCAACCACTTGTTGGCCCCGAGTTTATGCAAAGCCCACCAAATTATTTTAAATTTAAACTGTCACTAAATGTGCTGTTAATTCTAACATGACTTTGAGCATTTCTGTACATTGCTTGAACAACCTTCACCAACCACTTGTTAGCCCCGAGTTTATGCAAAGCCCACCAAACAGTTTTAAATTTAAACTGTCACTAAATGTGCTGTTAATTCTAACATGACTTTGAGCATTTCTGTACATTGCTTTAACAACCTTCACCAACCACTTGTTGGCCCATAGTTTATGCAAAGCCCACCAAATAATTTTAAATTTAAACTGTCACTAAATGTGCTGTTAATTCTAACATGACTTTGAGCATTTCTGTACATTGCTTTAACAACCTTCACCAACCACTTGTTGGCCCCGAGTTTATGCAAAGCCCACCAAATAATTTTAAATTTAAACTGTCACTAAATGTGCTGTTAATTCTAACATGACTTTGAGCATTTCTGTACATTGCTTTAACAACCTTCACCAACCACTTGTTGGCCCCGAGTTTATGCAAAGCCCACCAAATAATTTTAAATTTAAACTGTCACTAAATGTGCTGTTAATTCTAACATGACTTTGAGCATTTCTGTACATTGCTTTAACAACCTTCACCAACCACTTGTTGGCCCCGAGTTTATGCAAAGCCCACCAAACAATTTTAAATTTAAACTGTCACTAAATGTGCTGTTAATTCTAACATGAGTTTGAGCATTTCTGTACATTGCTTTAACAACCTTCACCAACCACTTGTTGGCCCCTAGTTTATGCAAAGCCCACCAAATAATTTTAAATTTAAACTGTCACTAAATGTGCTGTTAATTCTAACATGACTTTGAGCATTTCTGTACATTGCTTTAACAACCTTCACCAACCACTTGTTGGCCCTGAGTTTATGCAAAGCCCACCAAATAATTTTAAATTTAAACTGTCACTAAATGTGCTGTTAATTCTAACATGACTTTGAGCATTTCTGTACATTGCTTGAACAACCTTTACCAACCACTTGTTAGCCCCTAGTTTATGCAATGCCCACCAAACAATTTTAAATTTAAACTGTCACTAAATGTGCTGTTAATTCTAACATGACTTTGAGCATTTCTGTACATTGCTTTAACAACCTTCACCAACCACTTGTTGGCCCCGAGTTTATGCAAAGCCCACCAAATAATTTTAAATTTAAACTGTCACTAAATGTGCTGTTAATTCTAACATGACTTTGAGCATTTCTGTACATTGCTTTAACAACCTTCACCAACCACTTGTTAGCCCATAGTTTATGCAAAGCCCACCAAATAATTTTAAATTTAAACTGTCACTAAATGTGCTGTTAATTCTAACATGACTTTGAGCATTTCTGTACATTGCTTGAACAACCTTTACCAACCACTTGTTAGCCCCTAGTTTATGCAAAGCCCACCAAACAATTTTAAATTTAAACTGTCACTAAATGTGCTGTTAATTCTAACATGACTTTGAGCATTTCTGTACATTGCTTTAACAACCTTCACAAACCACTTGTTGGCCCATAGTTTATGCAAAGCCCACCAAATAATTTTAAATTTTAACTGTCACTAAATGTGCTGTTAATTCTAACATGACTTTGAGCATTTCTGTACATTGCTTTAACAACCTTCACCAACCACTTGTTGGCCCCGAGTTTATGCAAAGCCCACCAAATAATTTTAAATTTAAACTGTCACTAAATGTGCTGTTAATTCTAACATTACTTTGAGCATTTCTGTACATTGCTTTAACAACCTTCACCAACCACTTGTGAGCCCCGAGTTTATGCAAAGCCCACCAAACAATTTTAAATTTAAACTGTCACTAAATGTGCTGTTAATTCTAACATGACTTTGAGCATTTCTGTACATTGCTTTAACAACCTTCACCAACCACTTGTTGGCCCCGAGTTTATGCAAAGCCCACCAAATAATTTTAAATTTAAACTGTCACTAAATGTGCTGTTAATTCTAACATGACTTTGAGCATTTCTGTACATTGCTTGAACAACCTTCACCAACCACTTGTTAGCCCCGAGTTTATGCAAAGCCCACCAAACAATTTTAAATTTAAACTGTCACTAAATGTGCTGTTAATTCTAACATGACTTTGAGCATTTCTGTACATTGCTTTAACAACCTTCACCAACCACTTGTTGGCCCCGAGTTTATGCAAAGCCCACCAAACAATTTTAAATTTAAACTGTCACTAAATGTGCTGTTAATTCTAACATGACTTTGAGCATTTCTGTACATTGCTTTAACAACCTTCACCAACCACTTGTTAGCCCCTAGTTTATGCAAAGCCCACCAAACAATTTTAAATTTAAACTGTCACTAAATGTGCTGTTAATTCTAACATGACTTTGAGCATTTCTGTACATTGCTTTAACAACCTTTACCAACCACTTGTTGGCCCCGAGTTTATGCAAAGATCACCAAATAATTTAAAATTTTAACTGTCACTAAATGTGCTGTTAATTCTAACATGACTTTGAGCATTTCTGTACATTGCTTTAACAACCTTCACCAACCACTTGTTAGCCCCTAGTTTATGCAAAGCCCACCAAACAATTTTAAATTTAAACTGTCACTAAATGTGCTGTTAATTCTAACATGACTTTGAGCATTTCTGTACATTGCTTTAACAACCTTCACCAACCACTTGTTAGCCCCTAGTTTATGCAAAGCCCACCAAACAATTTTAAATTAAAACTGTCACTAAATGTGCTGTTAATTCTAACATGACTTTGAGCATTTCTGTACATTGCTTTAACAACCTTCACCAACCACTTGTTGGCCCCGAGTTTATGCAAAGCCCACCAAATAATTTTAAATTTAAACTGTCACTAAATGTGCTGTTAATTCTAACATGACTTTGAGCATTTCTGTACATTGCTTTAACAACCTTCACCAACCACTTGTTAGCCCATAGTTTATGCAAAGCCCACCAAATAATTTTAAATTTAAACTGTCACTAAATGTGCTGTTAATTCTAACATGACTTTGAGCATTTCTGTACATTGCTTGAACAACCTTTACCAACCACTTGTTAGCCCCTAGTTTATGCAAAGCCCACCAAACAATTTTAAATTTAAACTGTCACTAAATGTGCTGTTAATTCTAACATGACTTTGAGCATTTCTGTACATTGCTTTAACAACCTTCACAAACCACTTGTTGGCCCATAGTTGATGCAAAGCCCACCAAATAATTTTAAATTTAAACTGTCACTAAATGTGCTGTTAATTCTAACATGACTTTGAGCATTTCTGTACATTGCTTTAACAACCTTCACCAACCACTTGTTGGCCCCGAGTTTATGCAAAGCCCACCAAATAATTTTAAATTTAAACTGTCACTAAATGTGCTGTTAATTCTAACATTACTTTGAGCATTTCTGTACATTGCTTTAACAACCTTCACCAACCACTTGTTGGCCCCGAGTTTATGCAAAGCCCACCAAATAATTTTAAATTTAAACTGTCACTAAATGTGCTGTTAATTCTAACATGACTTTGAGCATTTCTGTACATTGCTTTAACAACCTTCACCAACCACTTGTTGGCCCCGAGTTTATGCAAAGCCCACCAAACAATTTTAAATTTAAGCTGTCACTAAATGTGCTGTTAATTCTAACATGACTTTGAGCATTTCTGTACATTGCTTTAACAACCTTCACCAACCACTTGTTGGCCCATAGTTTATGCAAAGCCCACCAAATAATTTTAAATTTAAACTGTCACTAAATGTGCTGTTAATTCTAACATGACTTTGAGCATTTCTGTACATTGCTTGAACAACCTTCACCAACCACTTGTTAGCCCCGAGTTTATGCAAAGCCCACCAAACAATTTTAAATTTAAACTGTCACTAAATGTGCTGTTAATTCTAACATGACTTTGAGCATTTCTGTACATTGCTTTAACAACCTTCACCAACCACTTGTTGGCCCATAGTTTATGCAAAGCCCACCAAATAATTTTAAATTTAAACTGTCACTAAATGTGCTGTTAATTCTAACATGACTTTGAGCATTTCTGTACATTGCTTTAACAACCTTCACCAACCACTTGTTGGCCCCGAGTTTATGCAAAGCCCACCAAATAATTTTAAATTTAAACTGTCACTAAATGTGCTGTTAATTCTAACATGACTTTGAGCATTTCTGTACATTGCTTTAACAACCTTCACCAACCACTTGTTGGCCCCGAGTTTATGCAAAGCCCACCAAATAATTTTAAATTTAAACTGTCACTAAATGTGCTGTTAATTCTAACATGACTTTGAGCATTTCTGTACATTGCTTTAACAACCTTCACCAACCACTTGTTGGCCCCGAGTTTATGCAAAGCCCACCAAATAATTTTAAATTTGAACTGTCACTAAATGTGCTGTTAATTCTAACATGACTTTGAGCATTTCTGTACATTGCTTTAACAACCTTCACCAACCACTTGTTGGCCCCGAGTTTATGCAAAGTTCACCAAACAATTTTAAATTTAAACTGTCACTAAATGTGCTGTTAATTCTAACATGAGTTTGAGCATTTCTGTACATTGCTTTAACAACCTTCACCAACCACTTGTTGGCCCCTAGTTTATGCAAAGCCCACCAAACAATTTTAAATTTAAACTGTCACTAAATGTGCTGTTAATTCTAACATGACTTTGAGCATTTCTGTACATTGCTTTAACAACCTTCACCAACCACTTGTTGGCCCCGAGTTTATGCAAAGCCTACCAAATAATTTTAAATTTAAACTGTAACTAAATGTGCTGTAAATTCTAACATGACTTTGAGCATTTCTGTACATTGCTTGAACAACCTTCACCAACCACTTGTTAGCCCCGAGTTTATGCAAAGCCCACCAAACAATTTTAAATTTAAACTGTCACTAAATGTGCTGTTAATTCTAACATGACTTTGAGCATTTCTGTACATTGCTTTAACAACCTTCCCCAACCACTTGTTGGCCCATAGTTTATGCAAAGCCCACCAAATAATTTTAAATTTAAACTGTCACTAAATGTGCTGTTAATTCTAACATGACTTTGAGCATTTCTGTACATTGCTTTAACAACCTTCACCAACCACTTGTTGGCCCCGAGTTTATGCAAAGCCCACCAAATAATTTTAAATTTAAACTGTCACTAAATGTGCTGTTAATTCTAACATGACTTTGAGCATTTCTGTACATTGCTTTAACAACCTTCACCAACCACTTGTTGGCCCCGAGTTTATGCAAAGCCCACCAAATAATTTTTAATTTAAACTGTCACTAAATGTGCTGTTAATTCTAACATGACTTTGAGCATTTCTGTACATTGCTTTAACAACCTTCACCAACCACTTGTTGGCCCCGAGTTTATGCAAAGCCCACCAAACAATTTTAAATTTAAACTGTCACTAAATGTGCTGTTAATTCTAACATGACTTTGAGCATTTCTGTACATTGCTTTAACAACCTTCACCAACCACTTGTTAGCCCCTAGTTTATGCAAAGCCCACCAAACAATTTTAAATTTAAACTGTCACTAAATGTGCTGTTAATTCTAACATGACTTTGAACATTTCTGTACATTGCTTTAACAACCTTCACCAACCACTTGTTGGCCCCGAGTTTATGCAAAGCCCACCAAATAATTTAAAATTTTAACTGTCACTAAATGTGCTGTTAATTCTAACATGACTTTGAGCATTTCTGTACATTGCTTTAACAACCTTCACCAACCACTTGTTAGCCCCTAGTTTATGCAAAGCCCACCAAACAATTTTAAATTTAAACTGTCACTAAATGTGCTGTTAATTCTAACATGACTTTGAGCATTTCTGTACATTGCTTTAACAACCTTCACCAACCACTTGTTAGCCCCTAGTTTATGCAAAGCCCACCAAACAATTTTAAATTAAAACTGTCACTAAATGTGCTGTTAATTCTAACATGACTTTGAGCATTTCTGTACATTGCTTTAACAACCTTCACCAACCACTTGTTGGCCCCGAGTTTATGCAAAGCCCACCAAATAATTTTAAATTTAAACTGTCACTAAATGTGCTGTTAATTCTAACATGACTTTGAGCATTTCTGTACATTGCTTTAACAACCTTCACCAACCACTTGTTTGCCCATAGTTTATGCAAAGCCCACCAAATAATTTTAAATTTAAACTGTCACTAAATGTGCTGTTAATTCTAACATGACTTTGAGCATTTCTGTACATTGCTTGAACAACCTTTACCAACCACTTGTTAGCCCCTAGTTTATGCAAAGCCCACCAAACAATTTTAAATTTAAACTGTCACTAAATGTGCTGTTAATTCTAACATGACTTTGAGCATTTCTGTACATTGCTTTAACAACCTTCACAAACCACTTGTTGGCATATAGTTGATGCAAAGCCCACCAAATAATTTTAAATTTAAACTGTCACTAAATGTGCTGTTAATTCTAACATGACTTTGAGCATTTCTGTACATTGCTTTAACAACCTTCACCAACCACTTGTTGGCCCCGAGTTTATGCAAAGCCCACCAAATAATTTTAAATTTAAACTGTCACTAAATGTGCTGTTAATTCTAACATTACTTTGAGCATTTCTGTACATTGCTTTAACAACCTTCACCAACCACTTGTTGGCCCCGAGTTTATGCAAAGCCCACCAAATAATTTTAAATTTAAACTGTCACTAAATGTGCTGTTAATTCTAACATGACTTTGAGCATTTCTGTACATTGCTTTAACAACCTTCACCAACCACTTGTTGGCCCCGAGTTTATGCAAAGCCCACCAAACAATTTTAAATTTAAGCTGTCACTAAATGTGCTGTTAATTCTAACATGACTTTGAGCATTTCTGTACATTGCTTTAACAACCTTCACCAACCACTTGTTGGCCCATAGTTTATGCAAAGCCCACCAAATAATTTTAAATTTAAACTGTCACTAAATGTGCTGTTAATTCTAACATGACTTTGAGCATTTCTGTACATTGCTTGAACAACCTTCACCAACCACTTGTTAGCCCCGAGTTTATGCAAAGCCCACCAAACAATTTTAAATTTAAACTGTCACTAAATGTGCTGTTAATTCTAACATGACTTTGAGCATTTCTGTACATTGCTTTAACAACCTTCACCAACCACTTGTTGGCCCATAGTTTATGCAAAGCCCACCAAATAATTTTAAATTTAAACTGTCACTAAATGTGCTGTTAATTCTAACATGACTTTGAGCATTTCTGTACATTGCTTTAACAACCTTCACCAACCACTTGTTGGCCCCGAGTTTATGCAAAGCCCACCAAATAATTTTAAATTTAAACTGTCACTAAATGTGCTGTTAATTCTAACATGACTTTGAGCATTTCTGTACATTGCTTTAACAACCTTCACCAACCACTTGTTGGCCCCGAGTTTATGCAAAGCCCACCAAATAATTTTAAATTTAAACTGTCACTAAATGTGCTGTTAATTCTAACATGACTTTGAGCATTTCTGTACATTGCTTTAACAACCTTCACCAACCACTTGTTGGCCCCGAGTTTATGCAAAGCCCACCAAATAATTTTAAATTTAAACTGTCACTAAATGTGCTGTTAATTCTAACATGACTTTGAGCATTTCTGTACATTGCTTTAACAACCTTCACCAACCACTTGTTGGCCCCGAGTTTATGCAAAGCCCACCAAACAATTTTAAATTTAAACTGTCACTAAATGTGCTGTTAATTCTAACATGAGTTTGAGCATTTCTGTACATTGCTTTAACAACCTTCACCAACCACTTGTTGGCCCCTAGTTTATGCAAAGCCCACCAAACAATTTTAAATTTAAACTGTCACTAAATGTGCTGTTAATTCTAACATGACTTTGAGCATTTCTGTACATTGCTTTAACAACCTTCACCAACCACTTGTTGGCCCCGAGTTTATGCAAAGCCCACCAAATAATTTTAAATTTAAACTGTCACTAAATGTGCTGTTAATTCTAACATGACTTTGAGCATTTCTGTACATTGCTTGAACAACCTTTACCAACCACTTGTTAGCCCCTAGTTTATGCAAAGCCCACCAAACAATTTTAAATTTAAACTGTCACTAAATGTGCTGTTAATTCTAACATGACTTTGAGCATTTCTGTACATTGCTTTAACAACCTTCACCAACCACTTGTTGGCCCCGAGTTTATGCAAAGCCCACCAAACAATTTTAAATTTAAGCTGTCACAAAATGTGCTGTTAATTCTAACATGAGTTTGAGCATTTCTGTACATTGCTTTAACAACCTTCACCAACCACTTGTTGGCCCCTAGTTTATGCAAAGCCCACCAAACAATTTTAAATTTAAACTGTCACTAAATGTGCTGTTAATTCTAACATGACTTTGCGCATTTCTGTACATTGCTTTAACAACCTTCACCAACCACTTGTTGGCCCCGAGTTTATGCAAAGCCCACCAAATAATTTTAAATTTGAACTGTCACTAAATGTGCTGTTAATACTAACATGACTTTGAGCATTTCTGTACATTGCTTTAACAACCTTCACCAACCACTTGTTGGCCCCTAGTTTATGCAAAGCCCACCAAACAATTTTAAATTTAAACTGTCACTAAATGTGCTGTTAATTCTAACATGACTTTGAGCATTTCTGTACATTGCTTTAACAACCTTCACCAACCACTTGTTAGCCCATAGTTTATTCAAAGCCCACCAAACAATTTTAAATTTAAGCTGTCACAAAATGTGCTGTTAATTCTAACATGACTTTGAGCATTTCTGTACATTGCTTGAACAACCTTCACCAACCACTTGTTAGCCCATAGTTTATGCAAAGCCCACCAAATAATTTTAAATTTAAACTGTCACTAAATGTGCTGTTAATTCTAACATGACTTTGAGCATTTCTGTACATTGCTTGAACAACCTTCACCAACCACTTGTTAGCCCATAGTTTATGCAAAGCCCACCAAACAATTTTAAATTTAAACTGTCACTAAATGTGCTGTTAATTCTAACATGACTTTGAGCATTTCTGTACATTGCTTTAACAACCTTCACCAACCACTTGTTGGCCCCTAGTTTATGCAAAGCCCACCAAACAATTTTAAATTTAAACTGTCACTAAATGTGCTGTTAATTCTAACATTACTTTGAGCATTTCTGTACATTGCTTTAACAACCTTCACCAACCACTTGTTGGCCCCTAGTTTATGCAAAGCCCACCAAACAATTTTAAATTTAACCTGTCACTAAATGTGCTGTTAATTCTAACATGACTTTGAGAATTTCTGTACATTGCTTTAACAACCTTCACCAACCACTTGTTAGCCCATAGTTTATGCAAAGCCCACCAAATAATTTTAAATTTAAACTGTCACTAAATGTGCTGGTAATTCTAACATGACTTTGAGCATTTCTGTACATTGCTTGAACAACCTTCACCAACCACTTGTTGGCCCATAGTTTATGCAAAGCCCACCAAACAATTTTAAATTTAAACTGTCACTAAATGTGCTGTTAATTCTAACATGACTTTGAGCATTTCTGTACATTGCTTGAACAACCTTCACCAACCACTTGTTAGCCAATAGTTTATGCAAAGCCCACCAAATAATTTTAAATTTAAACTGTCACTAAATGTGCTGTTAATTCTAACATGACTTTTAGAATTTCTGTACATTGCTTGAACAACCTTCACCAACCACTTGTTAGCCCATAGTTTATGCAAAGCCCACCAAACAATTTTAAATTTAAACTGTCACTAAATGTGCTGTTAATTCTAACATGACTTTGAGCATTTCTGTACATTGCTTTAACAACCTTCACCAACCACTTGTTGGCCCCTAGTTTATGCAAAGCCCACCAAACAATTTTAAATTTAAACTGTCACTAAATGTGCTGTTAATTCTAACATGACATTGAGCATTTCTGTACATTGCTTGAACAACCTTCACCAACCACTTGTTGGCCCCGAGTTTATGCAAAGCGTACCAAATAATTTTAAATTTAAACTGTCACTAAGTGTGCTGTTAATTTTAACATGACTTTGAGCATTTCTGTACATTGCTTGAACAACCTTCACCAACCACTTGTTAGCCCATAGTTTATGCAAAGCCCACCAAATAATTTTAAATTTAAACTGTCACTAAATGTGCTGTTAATTCTAACATGACTTTTAGAATTTCTGTACATTGCTTGAACAACCTTCACCAACCACTTATTAGCCCATAGTTTATGCAAAGCCCACCAAACAATTTTAAATTTAAACTGTCACTAAATGTGCTGTTAATTCTAACATGACTTTGAGCATTTCTGTACATTGCTTTAACAACCTTCACCAACCACTTGTTGGCCCTTAGTTTATGCAAAGCCCACCAAACAATTTTAAATTTAAACTGTCACTAAATGTGCTGTTAATTCTAACATGACTTTGAGCATTTCTGTACATTGCTTTAACAACCTTCACCAACCACTTGTTAGCCCATAGTTTATGCAAAGCCCACCAAATAATTTTAAATTTAAACTGTCACTAAATGTGCTGTTAATTCTAACATGACTTTTAGCATTTCTGTACATTGCTTGAACAACCTTCACCAACCACTTGTCAGCCCATAGTTTATGCAAAGCCCACCAAACAATTTTAAATTTAAACTGTCACTAAATGTGCTGTTAATTCTAACATGACTTTTAGCATTTCTGTACATTGCTTGAACAACCTTCACCAACCACTTGTTAGCCCCTAGTTTATGCAAAGCCCACCAAACAATTTTAAATTTAAACTGTCACTAAATGTGCTGTTAATTCTAACATGACTTTGAGCATTTCTGTACATTGCTTTAACAACCTTCACCAACCACTTGTTAGCCCCGAGTTTATGCAAAGCCCACCAAACAATTTTAAATTTAAACTGTCACTAAATGTGCTGTTAATTCTAACATGACTTTGAGCATTTCTGTACATTGCTTTAACAACCTTCACCAACCACTTGTTAGCCCATAGTTTATGCAAAGCCCACCAAATAATTTTAAATTTAAACTGTCACTAAATGTGCTGTTACTTCTAACATGACTTTGAGCATTTCTGTACATTGCTTTAACAACCTTCACCAACCACTTGTTGGCCCCTAGTTTATGCAAAGCCCACCAAACAATTTTAAATTTAAACTGTCACTAAATGTGCTGTTAATTCTAACATGACTTTGAGCATTTCTGTACATTGCTTGAACAACCTTCACCAACCACTTGTTAGCCCATAGTTTATGCAAAGCCCACCAAATAATTTTAAATTTAAACTGTCACTAAATGTGCTGTTAATTCTAACATGACTTTGAGCATTTCTGTACATTGCTTGAACAACCTTCACCAACCACTTGTTAGCCCATAGTTTATGCAAAGCCCACCAAACAATTTTAAATTTAAACTGTCACTAAATGTGCTGTTAATTCTAACATGACTTTGAGCATTTCTGTACATTGCTTTAACAACCTTCACCAACCACTTGTTGGCCCCTAGTTTATGCAAAGCCCACCAAACAATTTTAAATTTAAACTGTCACTAAATGTGCTGTTAATTCTAACATTACTTTGAGCATTTCTGTACATTGCTTTAACAACCTTCACCAACCACTTGTTGGCCCCTAGTTTATGCAAAGCCAACCAAACAATTTTAAATTTAACCTGTCACTAAATGTGCTGTATATTCTAACATGACTTTGAGCATTTCTGTACATTGCTTTAACAACCTTCACCAACCACTTGTTAGCCCATAGTTTATGCAAAGCCCACCAAATAATTTTAAATTTAAACTGTCACTAAATGTGCTGTTAATTCTAACATGACTTTGAGCATTTCTGTACATTGCTTTAACAACCTTCACCAACCACTTGTTGGCCCATAGTTTATGCAAAGCGTACCAAATAATTTTAAATTTAAACTGTCACTAAATGTGCTGTTAATTCTAACATGACTTTGAGCATTTCTGTACATTGCTTGAACAACCTTCACCAACCACTTGTTAGCCCATAGTTTATGCAAAGCCCACCAAATAATTTTAAATTTAAACTGTCACTAAATGTGCTGTTAATTCTAACATGACTTTTTAAATTTCTGTACATTGCTTGAACAACCTTCACCAACCACTTGTTAGCCCATAGTTTATGCAAAGCCCACCAAACAATTTTAAATTTAAACTGTCACTAAATGTGCTGTTAATTCTAACATGACTGTGAGCATTTATGTACATTGCTTTAACAACCTTCACCAACCACTTGTTGGCCCCTAGTTTATGCAAAGCCCACCAAACAATTTTAAATTTAAACTGTCACTAAATGTGCTGTTAATTCTAACATGACTTTGAGCATTTCTGTACATTGCTTTAACAACCTTCACCAACCACTTGTTAGCCCATAGTTTATGCAAAGCCCACCAAATAATTTTAAATTTAAACTGTCACTAAATGTGCTGTTAATTCTAACATGACTTTGAGCATTTCTGTACATTGCTTGAACAACCTTCACCAACCACTTGTTAGCCCATAGTTTATGCAAAGCCCACCAAATAATTTTAAATTTAAACTGTCACTAAATGTGCTGTTAATTCTAACATGACTTTGAGCATTTCTGTACATTGCTTGAACAACCTTCACCAACCACTTGTTAGCCCATAGTTTATGCAAAGCCCACCAAACAATTTTAAATTTAAACTGTCACTAAATGTGCTGTTAATTCTAACATGACTTTTAGCATTTCTGTACATTGCTTGAACAACCTTCACCAACCACTTGTTAGCCCCTAGTTTATGCAAAGCCCACCAAACAATTTTAAATTTAAACTGTCACTAAATGTGCTGTTAATTCTAACATGACTTTGAGCATTTCTCTACATTGCTTTAAAAACCTTCACCAACCAATTGTTAGCCCATAGTTTATGCAAAGCCCACCAAATAATTTTAAATTTAAACTGTCACTAAATGTGCTGTTAATTCTAACATGACTTTGAGCATTTCTGTACATTGCTTTAACAACCTTCACCAACCACTTGTTAGCCCATAGTTTATGCAAAGCCCACCAAATAATTTTAAATTTAAACTGTCACTAAATGTGCTGTTAATTCTAACATGACTTTGAGCATTTCTGTACATTGCTTTAACAACCTTCACCAACCACTTGTTGGCCCCTAGTTTATGCAAAGCCCACCAAACAATTTTAAATTTAAACTGTCACTAAATGTGCTGTTAATTCTAACATTACTTTGAGCATTTCTGTACATTGCTTTAACAACCTTCACCAACCACTTGTTGGCCCCTAGTTTATGCAAAGCCCACCAAACAATTGTAAATTTAACCTGTCACTAAATGTGCTGTTAATTCTAACATGACTTTGAGCATTTCTGTACATTGCTTTAACAACCTTCACCAACCACTTGTTGGCCCATAGTTTATGCAAAGCGTACCAAATAATTTTAAATTTAAACTGTCACTAAATGTGCTGTTAATTCTAACATGACTTTGAGCATTTCTGTACATTGCTTTAACAACCTTCACCAACCACTTGTTAGCCCATAGTTTATGCAAAGCCCACCAAATAATTTTAAATTTAAACTGTCACTAAATGTGCTGTTAATTCTAATATGACTTTGAGCATTTCTGTACATTGCTTTAACTACCTTCACCAACCACTTGTTGGCCCATAGTTTATGCAAAGCGTACCAAATAATTTTAAATTTAAACTGTCACTAAATGTGCTGTTAATTCTAACATGACTTTGAGCATTTCTGTACATTGCTTGAACAACCTTCACCAACAACTTGTTAGCCCATAGTTTATGCAAAGCCCACCAAATAATTTTAAATTTAAACTGTCACTAAATGTGCTGTTAATTCTAACGTGACTTTTAGCATTTCTGTACATTGCTTGAACAACCTTCACCAACCACTTGTTAGCCCATAGTTTATGCAAAGCCCACCAAACAATTTTAAATTTAAACTGTCACTAAATGTGCTGTTAATTCTAACATGACTTTGAGCATTTCTGTACATTGCTTTAACAACCTTCACCAACCACTTGTTAGCCCATAGTTTATGCAAAGCCCACCAAACAATTTTAAATTTAAACTGTCACTAAATGTGCTGTTAATTCTAACATGACTTTGAGCATTTCTGTACATTGCTTTAACAACCTTCACCAACCACTTGTTGGCCCCTAGTTTATGCAAAGCCCACCAATCAATTTTAAATTTAAACTGTCACTAAATGTGCTGTTAATTCTAACATGACTTTGAGCATTTCTGTACATTGCTTTAACAACCTTCACCAACCACTTGTTGGCCCCTAGTTTATGCAAAGCCCACCAAACAATTTTAAATTTAAACTGTCACTAAATGTGCTGTTAATTCTAACATGACTTTGAGCATTTCTGTACATTGCTTTAACAACCTTCACCAACCACTTGTTGGCCCATAGTTTATGCAAAGCCCACCAAATAATTTTAAATTTAAACTGTCACTAAATGTGCTGTTAATTCTAACATGACTTTGAGCATTTCTGTACATTGCTTTAACAACCTTCACCAACCACTTGTTGGCCCATAGTTTATGCAAAGCGTACCAAATAATTTTAAATTTAAACTGTCACTAAATGTGCTGTTAATTCTAACATGACTTTGAGCATTTCTGTACATTGCTTGAACAACCTTCACCAACCACTTGTTAGCCCATAGTTTATGCAAAGCCCACCAAATAATTTTAAATTTAAACTGTCACTAAATGTGCTGTTAATTCTAACATGACTTTGAGCATTTCTGTACATTGCTTTAACAACCTTCACCAACCACTTGTTGGCCCATAGTTTATGCAAAGTGTACCAAATAATTTTAAATTTAAACTGTCACTAAATGTGCTGTTAATTCTCACATGACTTTGAGCATTTCTGTACATTGCTTGAACAACCTTCACCAACAACTTGTTAGCCCATAGTTTATGCAAAGCCCACCAAATAATTTTAAATTTAAACTGTCACTAAATGTGCTGTTAATTCTAACATGACTTTTAGCATTTCTGTACATTGCTTGAACAACCTTCACCAACCACTTGTTAGCCCATAGTTTATGCAAAGCCCACCAAACAATTTTAAATTTAAACTGTCACTAAATGTGCTGTTAATTCTAACATGACTTTGAGCATTTCTGTACATTGCTTTAACAACCTTCACTAACCACTTGTTAGCCCATAGTTTATGCAAAGCCCACCAAACAATTTTAAATTTAAACTGTCACTAAATGTGCTGTTAATTCTAACATGACTTTGAGCATTTCTGTACATTGCTTTAACAACCTTCACCAACCACTTGTTAGCCCCTAGTTTATGCAAAGCCCACCAAACAATTTTAAATTTAACCTGTCACTAAATGTGCTGTTAATTCTAACATGACTTTGAGCATTTCTGTACATTGCTTGAACAACCTTCACCAACCACTTGTTAGCCCATAGTTTATGCAAAGCCCACCAAATAATTTTAAATTTAAACTGTCACTAAATGTGCTGTTAATTCTAACATGACTTTTAGCATTTCTGTACATTGCTTTAACAACCTTCACCAACCACTTGTTAGCCCATAGTTTATGCAAAGCCCACCAAACAATTTAAAATTTAAACTGTCACTAAATGTGCTGTTAATTCTAACATGACTTTGAGCATTTCTGTACATTGCTTTAACAACCTTCACCAACCACTTGTTGGCCCATAGTTTATGCAAAGCCCACCAAATAATTTTAAATTTAAGCTGTCACTAAATGTGCTGTTAATTCTAACATGACTTTTAGCATTTCTGTACATTGCTTGAACAACCTTTACCAACCACTTGTTAGCCCATAGTTTATGCAAAGCCCACCAAACAATTTTAAATTTAAGCTGTCACTAAATGTGCTGTTAATTCTAACATGACTTTTAGCATTTCTGTACATTGCTTGAACAACCTTCACCAACCACTTGTTAGCCCATAGTTTATGCAAAGCCCACCAGACAATTTTAAATTTAAGCTGTCACTAAATGTGCTGTTAATTCTAACATGACTTTTAGCATTTCTGTACATTGCTTGAACAACCTTCACCAACCACTTGTTAGCCCATAGTTTATGCAAAGCCCACCAAACAATTTTAAATTTAAGCTGTCACTAAATGTGCTGTTAATTCTAACATGACTTGTAGCATTTCTGTACATTGCTTGAACAACCTTCACCAACCACTTGTTAGCCCATAGTTTATGCAAAGCCCACCAAATAATTTTAAATTTAAACTGTCACTAAATGTGCTGTTAATTCTAACATGACTTTGAGCATTTCTGTACATTGCTTTAACAACCTTCACCAACCACGTGTTAGCCCATAGTTTATGCAAAGCCCACCAAACAATTTTAAATTTAAGCTGTCACTAAATGTGCTGTTAATTCTAACATGACTTTTAGCATTTCTGTACATTGCTTGAACAACCTTCACCAACCACTTGTTAGCCCCTAGTTTATGCAAAGCCTACCAAACAATTTTAAATTTAAACTCTCACTAAATGTGCTGTTAATTCTAACATGACTTTGAGCATTTCTGTACATTGCTTTAACAACCTTCACCAACCACTTGTAAGCCCATAGTTTATGCAAAGCCCACCAAACAATTTTAAATTTAAACTGTCACTAAATGTGCTGTTAATTCTAACATGACTTTGAGCATTTCTGTACATTGCTTTAACAACCTTCACCAACCGGTTGTTGGACCCTAGTTTATGCAAAGCCCACCGAACAATTTTAAATTTAACCTGTCACTAAATGTGCTGTTAATTCTAACATGACTTTGAGCATTTCTGTACATTGCTTTAACAACCTTAACCAACCACTTGTTAGCCCATAGTTTATGCAAAGCCCACCAAATAATTTTAAATTTAAACTGTCACTAAATGTGCTGTTAATTCTAACATGACTTTGAGCATTTCTGTACATTGCTTTAACAACCTTCACCAACCACTTGTTAGCCCATAGTTTATGCAAAGCCCACCTAACAATTTTAAATTTAAACTGTCACTAAATGTGCTGTTAATTCTAACATGACTTTGAGCATTTCTGTACATTGCTTTAACAACCTTCACCAACCACTTGTTGGCCCATAGTTTATGCAAAGCCCACCAAATAATTTTAAATTTAAACTGTCACTAAATGTGCTGTTAATTCTAACATGACTTTTAGCATTTCTGTACATTGCTTTAACAACCTTTACCAACCACTTGTTAGCCCATAGTTTATGCAAAGCCCACCTAACAATTTTAAATTTAAACTGTCACTAAATGTGCTGTTAATTCTAACATGACTTTGAGCATTTCTGTACATTGCTTTAACAACCTTCACCAACCACTTGTTGGCCCATAGTTTATGCAAAGCCCACCAAATAATTTTAAATTTAAACTGTCACTAAATGTGCTGTTAATTCTAACATGACTTTTAGCATTTCTGTACATTGCTTT
This sequence comes from Sepiola atlantica, assembly GCA_963556195.1. NCBI lineage: Eukaryota > Metazoa > Mollusca > Cephalopoda > Sepiida > Sepiolidae > Sepiola > Sepiola atlantica. The sequence continues at coordinate 97,413,358 of OY744535.1, forward strand.
AACAACCTTCACCAACCACTTGTTGGCCCATAGTTTATGCAAAGCCCACCAAATAATTTTAAATTTAAACTGTCACTAAATGTGCTGTTAATTCTAACATGACTTTGAGCATTTCTGTACATTGCTTTAACAACCTTCACCAACCACTTGTTAGCCCATAGTTTATGCAAAGCCCACCTAACAATTTTAAATTTAAACTGTCACTAAATGTGCTGTTAATTCTAACATGACTTTGAGCATTTCTGTACATTGCTTTAACAACCTTCACCAACCACTTGTTGGCCCCGAGTTTATGCAAAGCCCACCAAATAATTTTAAATTTAAACTGTCACTAAATGTGCTGTTAATTCTAACATGACTTTGAGCATTTCTGTACATTGCTTTAACAACCTTCACCAACCACTTGTTAGCCCATAGTTTATGCAAAGCCCACCTAACAATTTTAAATTTAAACTGTCACTAAATGTGCTGTTAATTCTAACATGACTTTGAGCATTTCTGTACATTGCTTTAACAACCTTCACCAACCACTTGTTGGCCCCGAGTTTATGCAAAGCCCACCAAATAATTTTAAATTTAAACTGTCACTAAATGTGCTGTTAATTCTAACATGACTTTGAGCATTTCTGTACATTGCTTTAACAACCTTCACCAACCACTTGTTGGCCCCTAGTTTATGCAAAGCCCACCAAACAATTTTAAATTTAAACTGAGACTAAATGTGCTGTTAATTCTAACATGACTTTGAGCATTTCTGTACATTGCTTTAACAACCTTCACCAACCACTTGTTAGCCCATAGTTTATGCAAAGCCCACCAAATAATTTTAAATTTAAACTGTCACTAAATGTGCTGTTAATTCTAACATGACTTTGAGCATTTCTGTACATTGCTTGAACAACCTTCACCAACCACTTGTTGGCCCCTAGTTTATGCAAAGCCCACCAAACAATTTTAAATTTAAACTGTCACTAAATGTGCTGTTAATTCTAACATGACTTTGAGCATTTCTGTACATTGCTTTAACAACCTTCACCAACCACTTGTTGGCCCCTAGTTTATGCAAAGCCCACCAAACAATTTTAAATTTAAACTGTCACTAAATGTGCTGTTAATTCTAACATGACTTTGAGCATTTCTGTACATTGCTTTAACAACCTTCACCAACCACTTGTTAGCCCCTAGTTTATGCAAAGCCTACCAAACAATTTTAAATTTAAACTCTCACTAAATGTGCTGTTAATTCTAACATGACTTTGAGCATTTCTGTACATTGCTTTAACAACCTTCACCAACCACTTGTAAGCCCATAGTTTATGCAAAGCCCACCAAACAATTTTAAATTTAAACTGTCACTAAATGTGCTGTTAATTCTAACATGACTTTGAGCATTTCTGTACATTGCTTTAACAACCTTCACCAACCGGTTGTTGGACCCTAGTTTATGCAAAGCCCACCGAACAATTTTAAATTTAACCTGTCACTAAATGTGCTGTTAATTCTAACATGACTTTGAGCATTTCTGTACATTGCTTTAACAACCTTAACCAACCACTTGTTAGCCCATAGTTTATGCAAAGCCCACCAAATAATTTTAAATTTAAACTGTCACTAAATGTGCTGTTAATTCTAACATGACTTTGAGCATTTCTGTACATTGCTTTAACAACCTTCACCAACCACTTGTTAGCCCATAGTTTATGCAAAGCCCACCTAACAATTTTAAATTTAAACTGTCACTAAATGTGCTGTTAATTCTAACATGACTTTGAGCATTTCTGTACATTGCTTTAACAACCTTCACCAACCACTTGTTGGCCCATAGTTTATGCAAAGCCCACCAAATAATTTTAAATTTAAACTGTCACTAAATGTGCTGTTAATTCTAACATGACTTTTAGCATTTCTGTACATTGCTTTAACAACCTTTACCAACCACTTGTTAGCCCATAGTTTATGCAAAGCCCACCTAACAATTTTAAATTTAAACTGTCACTAAATGTGCTGTTAATTCTAACATGACTTTGAGCATTTCTGTACATTGCTTTAACAACCTTCACCAACCACTTGTTGGCCCATAGTTTATGCAAAGCCCACCAAATAATTTTAAATTTAAACTGTCACTAAATGTGCTGTTAATTCTAACATGACTTTTAGCATTTCTGTACATTGCTTTAACAACCTTCACCAACCACTTGTTGGCCCATAGTTTATGCAAAGCCCACCAAATAATTTTAAATTTAAACTGTCACTAAATGTGCTGTTAATTCTAACATGACTTTGAGCATTTCTGTACATTGCTTTAACAACCTTCACCAACCACTTGTTAGCCCATAGTTTATGCAAAGCCCACCTAACAATTTTAAATTTAAACTGTCACTAAATGTGCTGTTAATTCTAACATGACTTTGAGCATTTCTGTACATTGCTTTAACAACCTTCACCAACCACTTGTTGGCCCCGAGTTTATGCAAAGCCCACCAAATAATTTTAAATTTAAACTGTCACTAAATGTGCTGTTAATTCTAACATGACTTTGAGCATTTCTGTACATTGCTTTAACAACCTTCACCAACCACTTGTTGGCCCCTAGTTTATGCAAAGCCCACCAAACAATTTTAAATTTAAACTGAGACTAAATGTGCTGTTAATTCTAACATGACTTTGAGCATTTCTGTACATTGCTTTAACAACCTTCACCAACCACTTGTTAGCCCATAGTTTATGCAAAGCCCACCAAATAATTTTAAATTTAAACTGTCACTAAATGTGCTGTTAATTCTAACATGACTTTGAGCATTTCTGTACATTGCTTGAACAACCTTCACCAACCACTTGTTGGCCCCTAGTTTATGCAAAGCCCACCAAACAATTTTAAATTTAAACTGTCACTAAATGTGCTGTTAATTCTAACATGACTTTGAGCATTTCTGTACATTGCTTTAACAACCTTCACCAACCACTTGTTGGCCCCTAGTTTATGCAAAGCCCACCAAACAATTTTAAATTTAAACTGTCACTAAATGTGCTGTTAATTCTAACATGACTTTGAGCATTTCTGTACATTGCTTTAACAACCTTCACCAACCACTTGTTGGCCCTTAGTTTATGCAAAGCCCACCAAACAATTTAAAATTTAAGCTGTCACTAAATGTGCTGTTAATTCTAACATGACTTTGAGCATTTCTGTACATTGCTTTAACAACCTTCACCAACCACTTGTTGGCCCCTAGTTTATGCAAAGCCCACCAAACAATTTTAAATTTAAACTGTCACTAAATGTGCTGTTAATTCTAACATGACTTTGAGCATTTCTGTACATTGCTTTAACAACCTTCACCAACCACTTGTTGGCCCCTAGTTTATGCAAAGCCCACCAAACAATTTTAAATTTAAACTGTCACTAAATGTGCTGTTAATTCTAACATGACTTTGAGCATTTCTGTACATTGCTTTAACAACCTTCACCAACCACTTGTTGGCCCCGAGTTTATGCAAAGCCCACCAAACAATTTTAAGTTTAAACTGTCACTAAATGTGCTGTTAATTCTAACATGACTTTGAGCATTTCTGTACATTGCTTAAACAACCTTCACCAACCACTTGTTGGCCCCGAGTTTATGCAAAGCCCACCAAATAATTTTAAATTTAAACTGTCAATAAATGTGCTGTTAATTCTAACATGACTTTGAGCATTTCTGTACATTGCTTTAACAACCTTCACCAACCACTTGTTAGCTCCTAGTTTATGCAAAGCCCACCAAACAATTTTAAATTTAAGCTGTCACTAAATGTGCTGTTAATTCTAACATGACTTTGAACATTCCTGTACATTGCTTGAACAACCTTCACCAACCACTTGTTAGCCCCTAGTTTATGCAAAGCCCACCTAACAATTTTAAATTTAACCTGTCACTAAATGTGCTGTTAATTCTAACATGACTGTGACATTTCTGTACATTGCTTGAACAACCTTCACCAACCACTTGTTAGCCCCTAGTTTATGCAAAGCCCACCAAACAATTTTAAATTCAAGCTGTCACTAAATGTGCTGTTAATTCTAACATGACTTTTAGCATTTCTGTACATTGCTTGAACAACCTTTACCAACCACTTGTTAGCCCATAGTTTATGCAAAGACCACCAACCAATTTTAAATTTAAACTGTCACTAAATGTGCTGTTAATTCTAACATGACTTTGAGCATTTCTGTACATTGCTTGAACAACCTTCACCAACCACTTGTTAGCTCCTCGTTTATGCAAAGCCCACCAAACAATTTTAAATTTAAACTGTCACTAAATGTGCTGTTAATTCTAACATGACTTTGAGCATTCCTGTACATTGCTTGAACAACCTTCACCAACCACTTGTTAGCCCCTACTTTATGCAAAGCCCACCAAACAATTTTAAATTTAAACTGTCACTAAATGTGCTGTTAATTCTAACATGACTTTGAGCATTTCTGTACATTGCTTGAACAACCTTCACCAACCACTTGTTAGCCCATAGTTTATGCAAAGCGTACCAAACAATTTTAAATTTAAACTGTCACTAAATGTGCTGTTAATTCTAACATGACTTTGAGCATTTCTGTACATTGCTTGAACAACCTTCACCAACCACTTGTTAGCCCCTTGTTTATGCAAAGCCCACCAAACAATTTTAAATTTAACCTGTCACTAAATGTGCTGTTAATTCTAACATGACTTTTAGCATTTCTGTACATTGCTTGAACAACCTTTACCAACCACTTGTTAGCCCCTTGTTTATGCAAAGACCACCAAACAATTTTAAATTTAAACTGTCACTAAATGTGCTGTTGATTCTAACATGACTTTTAGCATTTCTGTACATTGCTTTAACAACCTTCACCAACCACTTGTTAGCCCCTAGTTTATGCAAAGCCCACCAAACAATTTTAAATTCAAGCTGTCACTAAATGTGCTGTTAATTCTAACATGACTTTTAGCATTTCTGTACATTGCTTGAACAACCTTTACCAACCACTTGTTAGCCCCTTGTTTATGCAAAGACCACCAAACAATTTTAAATTTAAACTGTCACTAAATGTGCTGTTGATTCTAACATGACTTTTAGCATTTCTGTACATTGCTTGAACAACCTTTACCAACCACTTGTTGGCCCCGAGTTTATGCAAAGCCCACCAAACAATTTTAAATTTAAACTGTCACTAAATGTGCTGTTAATTCTAACATGACTTTTAGCATTTCTGTACATTGCTTGAACAACCTTCACCAACCACTTGTTAGCTCCTCGTTTATGCAAAGCCCACCAAACAATTTTAAATTTAAACTGTCACTAAATGTGCTGTTAATTCTAACATGACTTTGAGCATTTCTGTACATTGCTTGAACAACCTTCACCAACCACTTGTTAGCTCCTCGTTTATGCAAAGCCCACCAAACAATTTTAAATTTAAACTGTCACTAAATGTGCTGTTAATTCTAACATGACTTTGAGCATTTCTGTACATTGCTTTAACAACCTTCACCAACCACTTGTTAGCCCCTAGTTTATGCAAAGCCCACCAAACAATTTTAAATTTAAACTGTCACTAAATGTGCTGTTAATTCTAACATGACTTTTAGCATTTCTGTACATTGCTTTAACAACCTTCACCAACCACTTGTTAGCCCCTAGTTTATGCAAAGCCCACCAAACAATTTTAAATTTAAACTGTCACTAAATGTGCTGTTAATTCTAACATGACTTTTAGCATTTCTGTACATTGCTTGAACAACCTTCACCAACCACTTGTTAGCTCCTCGTTTATGCAAAGCCCACCAAACAATTTTAAATTTAAACTGTCACTAAATGTGCTGTTAATTCTAACATGACTTTGAGCATTTCTGTACATTGCTTTAACAACCTTCACCAACCACTTGTTAGCCCCTAGTTTATGCAAAGCCCACCAAACAATTTTAAATTTAAACTGTCACTAAATGTGCTGTTAATTCTAACATGACTTTTAGCATTTCTGTACATTGCTTTAACAACCTTCACCAACCACTTGTTAGCCCCTAGTTTATGCAAAGCCCACCAAACAATTTTAAATTTAAACTGTCACTAAATGTGCTGTTAATTCTAACATGACTTTTAGCATTTCTGTACATTGCTTGAACAACCTTCACCAACCACTTGTTAGCTCCTCGTTTATGCAAAGCCCACCAAACAATTTTAAATTTAAACTGTCACTAAATGTGCTGTTAATTCTAACATGACTTTGAGCATTTCTGTACATTGCTTTAACAACCTTCACCAACCACTTGTTAGCCCCTAGTTTATGCAAAGCCCACCAAACAATTTTAAATTTAAACTGTCACTAAATGTGCTGTTAATTCTAACATGACTTTTAGCATTTCTGTACATTGCTTTAACAACCTTCACCAACCACTTGTTAGCCCCTAGTTTATGCAAAGCCCACCAAACAATTTTAAATTTAAACTGTCACTAAATGTGCTGTTAATTCTAACATGACTTTTAGCATTTCTGTACATTGCTTGAACAACCTTCACCAACCACTTGTTAGCTCCTCGTTTATGCAAAGCCCACCAAACAATTTTAAATTTAAACTGTCACTAAATGTGCTGTTAATTCTAACATGACTTTGAGCATTTCTGTACATTGCTTTAACAACCTTCACCAACCACTTGTTAGCCCCTAGTTTATGCAAAGCCCACCAAACAATTTTAAATTTAAACTGTCACTAAATGTGCTGTTAATTCTAACATGACTTTTAGCATTTCTGTACATTGCTTTAACAACCTTCACCAACCACTTGTTAGCCCCTAGTTTATGCAAAGCCCACCAAACAATTTTAAATTTAAACTGTCACTAAATGTGCTGTTAATTCTAACATGACTTTTAGCATTTCTGTACATTGCTTGAACAACCTTCACCAACCACTTGTTAGCTCCTCGTTTATGCAAAGCCCACCAAACAATTTTAAATTTAAACTGTCACTAAATGTGCTGTTAATTCTAACATGACTTTGAGCATTTCTGTACATTGCTTTAACAACCTTCACCAACCACTTGTTAGCCCCTAGTTTATGCAAAGCCCACCAAACAATTTTAAATTTAAACTGTCACTAAATGTGCTGTTAATTCTAACATGACTTTGAGCATTTCTGTACATTGCTTTAACAACCTTCACCAACCACTTGTTAGCCCCTTGTTTATGCAAAGCCCACCAAACAATTTTAAATTTAAACTGTCACTAAATACGCTGTTAATTCTAACATGACTTTGAGCATTTCTGTACATTGCTTGAACAAATTTAACCAACCACTTGTTAGCCCATAGTTTATGCAAAGCCCACCAAATAATTTTAAATTTAAACTGTCACTAAATGTGCTGTTAATTCTAACATGACTTTGAGCATTTCTGTACATTGCTTGAACAAATTTCACCAACCACTTGTTAGCCCCTAGTTTATGCAAAGCCCACCAAACAATTTTAAATTCAAGCTGTCACTAAATGTGCTGTTAATTCTAACATGACTTTTAGCATTTCTGTACATTGCTTGAACAACCTTTACCAACCACTTGTTAGCCCCTAGTTTATGCAAAGCCCACCAAACAATTTTAAATTTAAACTGTCACTAAATGTGCTGTTAATTCTAACATGACTGTGAGCATTACTGTACATTGCTTGAACAAATTTCACCAACCACTTGTTAGCCCCTAGTTTATGCAAAGCCCACCAAACAATTTTAAATTCAAGCTGTCACTAAATGTGCTGTTAATTCTAACATGACTTTTAGCATTTCTGTACATTGCTTGAACAACCTTTACCAACCACTTGTTAGCCCCTAGTTTATGCAAAGCCCGCCAAACAATTTAAAATTTAAGCTGTCACTAAATGTGCTGTTAATTCTAACATGACTTTGAGCATTTCTGTACATTGCTTGAACAACCTTTACCAACCACTTGTTAGCCCCTAGTTTATGCAAAGCCCACCAAACAATTTTAAATTTAAACTGTCACTAAATGTTCTGTTAATTCTTACATGACTTTGAGCATTTCTGTACATTGCTTGAACAACCTTTACCAACCACTTGTTAGCCCCTAGTTTATGCAAAGCCCACCAAACAATTTTAAATTTTAACTGTCACTAAATGTTCTGTTAATTCTAACATGACTTTTAGCATTTCTGTACATTGCTTGAACAACCTTTACCAACCACTTGTTAGCCCCTAGTTTATGCAAAGCCCGCCAAACAATTTAAAATTTAAGCTGTCACTAAATGTGCTGTTAATTCTAACATGACTTTGAGCATTTCTGTACATTGCTTGAACAACCTTTACCAACCACTTGTTAGCCCCTGGTTTATGCAAAGCCCACCAAACAATTTAAAATTTAAGCTGTCACTAAATGTGCTGTTAATTCTAACATGACTTTGAGCATTTCTGTACATTGCTTGAACAACCTTTACCAACCACTTGTTAGCCCCTAGTTTATGCAAAGCCCGCCAAACAATTTAAAATTTAAGCTGTCACTAAATGTGCTGTTAATTCTAACATGACTTTGAGCATTTCTGTACATTGCTTGAACAACCTTTACCAACCACTTGTTAGCCCCTAGTTTATGCAAAGCCCACCAAACAATTTTAAATTTAAACTGTCACTAAATGTTCTGTTAATTCTAACATGACTTTGAGCATTTCTGTACATTGCTTGAACAACCTTTACCAACCACTTGTTAGCCCCTAGTTTATGCAAAGCCCACCAAACAATTTTAAATTTTAACTGTCACTAAATGTTCTGTTAATTCTAACATGACTTTTAGCATTTCTGTACATTGCTTGAACAACCTTTACCAACCACTTGTTAGCCCCTAGTTTATGCAAAGCCCGCCAAACAATTTAAAATTTAAGCTGTCACTAAATGTGCTGTTAATTCTAACATGACTTTGAGCATTTCTGTACATTGCTTGAACAACCTTTACCAACCACTTGTTAGCCCCTAGTTTATGCAAAGCCCACCAAACAATTTAAAATTTAAGCTGTCACTAAATGTGCTGTTAATTCTAACATGACTTTGAGCATTTCTGTACATTGCTTGAACAACCTTTACCAACCACTTGTTAGCCCCTAGTTTATGCAAAGCCCACCAAACAATTTTAAATTTAAACTGTCACTAAATGTTCTGTTAATTCTAACATGACTTTGAGCATTTCTGTACATTGCTTGAACAACCTTTACCAACCACTTGTTAGCCCCTAGTTTATGCAAAGCCCACCAAACAATTTTAAATTTTAACTGTCACTAAATGTTCTGTTAATTCTAACATGACTTTTAGCATTTCTGTACATTGCTTGAACAACCTTTACCAACCACTTGTTAGCCCCTAGTTTATGCAAAGCCCACCAAACAATTTTAAATTTAAACTGTCACTAAATGTTCTGTTAATTCTAACATGACTTTGAGCATTTCTGTACATTGCTTGAACAACCTTTACCAACCACTTGTTAGCCCCTAGTTTATGCAAAGCCCACCAAACAATTTTAAATTTTAACTGTCACTAAATGTTCTGTTAATTCTAACATGACTTTTAGCATTTCTGTACATTGCTTGAACAACCTTTACCAACCACTTGTTAGCCCCTAGTTTATGCAAAGCCCACCAAATAATTTAAAATTTAAACTGTCACTAAATGTGCTGTTAATTCTAACATGACTGTGAGCATTACTGTACATTGCTTGAACAAATTTCACCAACCACTTGTTAGCCCCTAGTTTATGCAAAGCCCGCCAAACAATTTAAAATTTAAGCTGTCACTAAATGTGCTGTTAATTCTAACATGACTTTGAGCATTTCTGTACATTGCTTGAACAACCTTTACCAACCACTTGTTAGCCCCTAGTTTATGCAAAGCCCACCAAACAATTTAAAATTTAAGCTGTCACTAAATGTGCTGTTAATTCTAACATGACTTTGAGCATTTCTGTACATTGCTTGAACAACCTTTACCAACCACTTGTTAGCCCCTAGTTTATGCAAAGCCCACCAAACAATTTTAAATTTAAACTGTCACTAAATGTTCTGTTAATTCTAACATGACTTTGAGCATTTCTGTACATTGCTTGAACAACCTTTACCAACCACTTGTTAGCCCCTAGTTTATGCAAAGCCCACCAAACAATTTTAAATTTTAACTGTCACTAAATGTTCTGTTAATTCTAACATGACTTTTAGCATTTCTGTACATTGCTTGAACAACCTTTACCAACCACTTGTTAGCCCCTAGTTTATGCAAAGCCCACCAAACAATTTTAAATTTAAACTGTCACTAAATGTTCTGTTAATTCTAACATGACTTTGAGCATTTCTGTACATTGCTTGAACAACCTTTACCAACCACTTGTTAGCCCCTAGTTTATGCAAAGCCCACCAAACAATTTTAAATTTTAACTGTCACTAAATGTTCTGTTAATTCTAACATGACTTTTAGCATTTCTGTACATTGCTTGAACAACCTTTACCAACCACTTGTTAGCCCCTAGTTTATGCAAAGCCCACCAAACAATTTTAAATTTAAACTGTCACTAAATGTGCTGTTAATTCTAACATGACTGTGAGCATTACTGTACATTGCTTGAACAAATTTCACCAACCACTTGTTAGCCCCTAGTTTATGCAAAGCCCACCAAACAATTTTAAATTCAAGCTGTCACTAAATGTGCTGTTAATTCTAACATGACTTTTAGCATTTCTGTACATTGCTTGAACAACCTTTACCAACCACTTGTTAGCCCCTAGTTTATGCAAAGCCCGCCAAACAATTTAAAATTTAAGCTGTCACTAAATGTGCTGTTAATTCTAACATGACTTTGAGCATTTCTGTACATTGCTTGAACAACCTTTACCAACCACTTGTTAGCCCCTAGTTTATGCAAAGCCCGCCAAACAATTTAAAATTTAAGCTGTCACTAAATGTGCTGTTAATTCTAACATGACTTTGAGCATTTCTGTACATTGCTTGAACAACCTTTACCAACCACTTGTTAGCCCCTAGTTTATGCAAAGCCCACCAAACAATTTTAAATTTTAACTGTCACTAAATGTTCTGTTAATTCTAACATGACTTTGAGCATTTCTGTACATTGCTTGAACAACCTTTACCAACCACTTGTTAGCCCCTAGTTTATGCAAAGCCCGCCAAACAATTTAAAATTTAAGCTGTCACTAAATGTGCTGTTAATTCTAACATGACTTTGAGCATTTCTGTACATTGCTTGAACAACCTTTACCAACCACTTGTTAGCCCCTAGTTTATGCAAAGCCCACCAAACAATTTTAAATTTAAACTGTCACTAAATGTGCTGTTAATTCTAACATGACTTTGAGCATTTCTGTACATTGCTTGAACAACCTTTACCAACCACTTGTTAGCCCCTAGTTTATGCAAAGCCCACCAAACAATTTTAAATTTTCACTGTCACTAAATGTTCTGTTAATTCTAACATGACTTTGAGCATTTCTGTACATTGCTTGAACAACCTTTACCAACCACTTGTTAGCCCCTAGTTTATGCAAAGCCCGCCAAACAATTTAAAATTTAAGCTGTCACTAAATGTGCTGTTAATTCTAACATGACTTTGAGCATTTCTGTACATTGCTTGAACAACCTTTACCAACCACTTGTTAGCCCCTAGTTTATGCAAAGCCCACCAAACAATTTTAAATTTAAACTGTCACTAAATGTGCTGTTAATTCTAACATGACTTTGAGCATTTCTGTACATTGCTTGAACAACCTTTACCAACCACTTGTTAGCCCCTAGTTTATGCAAAGCCCACCAAACAATTTTAAATTCAAGCTGTCACTAAATGTGCTGTTAATTCTAACATGACTTTGAGCATTTCTGTACATTGCTTGAACAACCTTTACCAACCACTTGTTAGCCCCTAGTTTATGCAAAGCCCGCCAAACAATTTAAAATTTAAGCTGTCACTAAATGTGCTGTTAATTCTAACATGACTTTTAGCATTTCTGTACATTGCTTGAACAACCTTTACCAACCACTTGTTAGCCCCTAGTTTATGCAAAGCCCGCCAAACAATTTAAAATTTAAGCTGTCACTAAATGTGCTGTTAATTCTAACATGACTTTGAGCATTTCTGTACATTGCTTGAACAACCTTTACCAACCACTTGTTAGCCCCTAGTTTATGCAAAGCCCACCAAACAATTTTAAATTTAAACTGTCACTAAATGTGCTGTTAATTCTAACATGACTTTGAGCATTTCTGTACATTGCTTGAACAACCTTTACCAACCACTTGTTAGCCCCTAGTTTATGCAAAGCCCACCAAACAATTTTAAATTTTAACTGTCACTAAATGTTCTGTTAATTCTAACATGACTTTGAGCATTTCTGTACATTGCTTGAACAACCTTTACCAACCACTTGTTAGCCCCTAGTTTATGCAAAGCCCGCCAAACAATTTAAAATTTAAGCTGTCACTAAATGTGCTGTTAATTCTAACATGACTTTGAGCATTTCTGTACATTGCTTGAACAACCTTTACCAACCACTTGTTAGCCCCTAGTTTATGCAAAGCCCACCAAACAATTTTAAATTTAAACTGTCACTAAATGTGCTGTTAATTCTAACATGACTTTGAGCATTTCTGTACATTGCTTGAACAACCTTTACCAACCACTTGTTAGCCCCTAGTTTATGCAAAGCCCACCAAACAATTTTAAATTCAAGCTGTCACTAAATGTGCTGTTAATTCTAACATGACTTTGAGCATTTCTGTACATTGCTTGAACAACCTTTACCAACCACTTGTTAGCCCCTAGTTTATGCAAAGCCCGCCAAACAATTTAAAATTTAAGCTGTCACTAAATGTGCTGTTAATTCTAACATGACTTTTAGCATTTCTGTACATTGCTTGAACAACCTTTACCAACCACTTGTTAGCCCCTAGTTTATGCAAAGCCCGCCAAACAATTTAAAATTTAAGCTGTCACTAAATGTGCTGTTAATTCTAACATGACTTTTAGCATTTCTGTACATTGCTTGAACAACCTTTACCAACCACTTGTTAGCCCCTAGTTTATGCAAAGCCCACCAAACAATTTTAAATTTAAACTGTCACTAAATGTGCTGTTAATTCTAACATGACTGTGAGCATTACTGTACATTGCTTGAACAAATTTCACCAACCACTTGTTAGCCCCTAGTTTATGCAAAGCCCACCAAACAATTTTAAATTCAAGCTGTCACTAAATGTGCTGTTAATTCTAACATGACTTTTAGCATTTCTGTACATTGCTTGAACAACCTTTACCAACCACTTGTTAGCCCCTAGTTTATGCAAAGCCCGCCAAACAATTTAAAATTTAAGCTGTCACTAAATGTGCTGTTAATTCTAACATGACTTTGAGCATTTCTGTACATTGCTTGAACAACCTTTACCAACCACTTGTTAGCCCCTAGTTTATGCAAAGCCCACCAAACAATTTTAAATTTAAACTGTCACTAAATGTGCTGTTAATTCTAACATGACTTTGAGCATTTCTGTACATTGCTTGAACAACCTTTACCAACCACTTGTTAGCCCCTAGTTTATGCAAATCCCACCAAACAATTTTAAATTTTAACTGTCACTAAATGTTCTGTTAATTCTAACATGACTTTTAGCATTTCTGTACATTGCTTGAACAACCTTTACCAACCACTTGTTAGCCCCTAGTTTATGCAAAGCCCACCAAACAATTTTAAATTTAAACTGTCACTAAATGTGCTGTTAATTCTAACATGACTTTGAGCATTTCTGTACATTGCTTGAACAAATTTCACCAACCACTTGTTAGCCCCTAGTTTATGCAAAGCCCACCAAACAATTTTAAATTTAAACTGTCACTAAATGTGCTGTTAATTCTTACATGACTTTTAGCATTTTTGTACATTGCTTGAACAACCTTCACCAACCACTTGTTAGCCCCTAGTTTATGCAAAGCCCACCAAACAATTTTAAATTTAAACTGTCACTAAATGTGCTGTTAATTCTAACATGACTTTGAGCATTTCTGTACATTGCTTGAACAACCTTCACCAACCACTTGTTAGCCCCTAGTTTATGCAAAGCCCACCAAAGAATTTTAAATTTTAACTGTCACTAAATGTGCTGTTAATTCTAACATGACTTTTAGCATTTCTGTACATTGCTTGAAACACCTTTACCAACCACTTGTTAGCCCCTAGTTTATGCAAAGCCCACCAAACAATTTTAAATTTAAACTGTCACTAAATGTGCTGTTAATTCTAACATGACTTTGAGCATTTCTGTACATTGCTTGAACAACCTTCACCAACCACTTGTTAGCCCCTAGTTTATGCAAAGCCCACCAAACAATTTTAAATTTAAACTGTCACTAAATGTGCTGTTAATTCTAACATGACTTTGAGCATTTCTGTACATTGCTTGAACAACCTTCACCAACCACTTGTTAGCCCCTAGTTTATGCAAAGCCCACCAAACAATTTTAAATTTAAACTGTCACTAAATGTGCTGTTAATTCTAACATGACTTTGAGCATGTCTGTACATTGCTTGAACAACCTTCACCAACCACTTGTTTGCCCCTAGTTTATGCAAAGCCCACCAAACAATTTAAAATTTAAACTGTCACTAAATGTGCTGTTAATTCTAACATGACTTTTAGCATTTCTGTACATTGCTTGAAACACCTTTACCAACCACTTGTTAGCCCCTAGTTTATGCAAAGCCCACCAAACAATTTTAAATTTAAACTGTCACTAAATGTGCTGTTAATTCTAACATGACTTTGAGCATTTCTGTACATTGCTTGAACAAATTTCACCAACCACTTGTTAGCCCCTAGTTTATGCAAAGCACACCAAACAATTTTAAATTTAAACTGTCACTAAATGTGCTGTTAATTCTAACATGACTTTTAGCATTTCTGTACATTGCTTGAACAACCTTCACCAACCACTTGTTAGCCCCTAGTTTATGCAAAGCCCACCAAACAATTTTAAATTTAAACTGTCACTAAATGTGCTGTTAATTCTAACATGACTTTGAGCATTTCTGTACATTGCTTGAACAACCTTCACCAACCACTTGTTTGCCCCTAGTTTATGCAAAGCCCACCAAACAATTTTAAATTTAAACTGTCACTAAATGTGCTGTTAATTCTAACATGACTTTGAGCATTTCTGTACATTGCTTGAACAAATTTCACCAACCACTTGTTAGCCCCTAGTTTATGCAAAGCACACCAAACAATTTTAAATTTAAACTGTCACTAAATGTGCTGTTCATTCTAACATGACTTTGAGCATTTCTGTACATTGCTTGAACAACCTTCACCAACCACTTGTTAGCCCCTAGTTTATGCAAAGCCCACCAAACAATTTTAAATTTAAACTGTCACTAAATGTGCTGTTAATTCTAACATGACTTTGAGCATTTCTGTACATTGCTTGAACAACCTTCACCAACCACTTGTTGGCCCCGAGTTTATGCAAAGCCCACCAAATAATTTTAAATTTAAACTGTCACTAAATGTGCTGTTAATTCTAACATGACTTTGAGCATTTCTGTACATTGCTTGAACAACCTTCACCAACCACTTGTAAGCCCATAGTTTATGCAAAGCCCACCAAACAATTTTAAATTTAAACTGTCACTAAATGTGCTGTTAATTCTAACATGACTTTGAGCATTTCTGTACATTGCTTGAACAACCTTCACCAACCACTTGTTAGCCCCTAGTTTATGCAAAGCCCACCAAACAATTTTAAATTTAAACTGTCACTAAATGTGCTGTTAATTCTAACATGACTTTGAGCATTTCTGTACATTGCTTGAACAAATTTCACCAACCACTTGTTAGCCCCTAGTTTATGCAAAGCCCACCAAACAATTTTAAATTTAAACTGTCACTAAATGTGCTGTTAATTCTAACATGACTTTTAGCATTTCTGTACATTGCTTGAACAAATTTCACCAACCACTTGTTAGCCCCTAGTTTATGCAAAGCCCACCAAACAATTTTAAATTTAAACTGTCACTAAATGTGCTGTTAATTCTAACATGACTTTGAGCATTTCTGTACATTGCTTGAACAAATTTCACCAACCACTTGTTAGCCCCTAGTTTATGCAAAGCCCACCAAACAATTTTAAATTTAAACTGTCACTAAATGTGCTGCTAATTCTAACATGACTTTGAGCATTTCTGTACATTGCTTGAACAACCTTCACCAACCACTTGTTAGCCCCTAGTTTATGCAAAGCCCACCAAACAATTTTAAATTTAAACTGTCACTAAATGTGCTGTTAATTCTAACATGACTTTGAGCATTTCTGTACATTGCTTGAACAACCTTCACCAACCACTTGTTAGCCCCTAGTTTATGCAAAGCCCACCAAACAATTTTAAATTTAAACTGTCACTAAATGTGCTGTTAATTCTAACATGACTTTGAGGATTTCTGTACATTGCTTGAACAAATTTCACCAACCACTTGTTAGCCCCTAGTTTATGCAAAGCCCACCAAACAATTTTAAATGTAAACTGTCACTAAATGTGCTGTTAATTCTAACATGACTTTTAGCATTTCTGTACATTGCTTGAACAACCTTCACCAACCTCTTGTGAGCCCCTAGTTTATGCAAAGCCCACCAAACAATTTAAAATTTAAACTGTCACTAAATGTGCTGTTAATTCTAACATGACTTTTAGCATTTCTGTACATTGCTTGAAACACCTTTACCAACCACTTGTTAGCCCCTAGTTTATGCAAAGCCCACCAAACAATTTTAAATTTAAACTGTCACTAAATGTGCTGTTAATTCTAACATGACTTTGAGCATTTCTGTACATTGCTTGAACAACCTTCACCAAACACTTGTTAGCCCCTAGTTTATTCAAAGCCCACCAAACAATTTTAAATTTAAACTGTCACTAAATGTGCTGTTAATTCTAACATGACTTTGAGCATTTCTGTACATTGCTTGAACAACCTTCACCAACCACTTGTTAGCCCCTAGTTTATGCAAAGCCCACCAAACAATTTTAAATTTAAACTGTCACTAAATGTGCTGTTAATTCTAACATGACTTTTAGCATTTCTGTACATTGCTTGAACAAATTTCACCACCACTTGTTAGCCCCTAGTTTATGCAAAGCCCACCAAACAATTTTAAATTTAAACTGTCACTAAATGTGCTGTTAATTCTAACATGACTTTGAGCATTTCTGTACATTGCTTGAAACACCTTTACCAACCACTTGTTAGCCCATAGTTTATGCAAAGCCCACCAAACAATTTGTAATTTAAACTGTCACTAAATGTGCTGTTAATTCTAACATGACTTTGAGCATTTCTGTACATTGCTTGAACAAATTTCACCAACCACTTGTTAGCCCCTAGTTTATGCAAAGCCCTCCAAACAATTTTAAATTTAAACTGTCACTAAATGTGCTGTTAATTCTAACATGACTTTTAGCATTTCTGTACATTGCTTGAACAACCTTCACCAACCACTTGTTAGCCCCTAGTTTATGCAAAGCCCACCAAACAATTTTAAATTAAAACTGTCACTAAATGTGCTGTTAATTCTAACATGACTTTGAGCATTTCTGTACATTGCTTGAACAACCTTCACCAACCACTTGTTAGCCCCTAGTTTATGCAAAGCCCACCAAACAATTTTAAATTTAAACTGTCACTAAATGTGCTGTTAATTCTAACATGACTTTGAGCATTTCTGTACATTGCTTGAACAAATTTCACCAACCACTTGTTAGCCCCTAGTTTATGCAAAGCCCACCAAACAATTTTAAATTTAAACTGTCACTAAATGTGCTGTTAATTCTAACATGACTTTGAGCATTTCTGTACATTGCTTGAACAACCTTCACCAACCACTTGTTAGCCCCTAGTTTATGCAAAGCCCACCAAACAATTTTAAATTTAAACTGTCACTAAATGTGCTGTTAATTCTAACATGACTTTTAGCATTTCTGTACATTGCTTGAAACACCTGTACCAACCACTTGTTAGCCCCTAGTTTATGCAAAGCCAACCAAACAATTTTAAATTTAAACTGTCACTAAATGTGCTGTTAATTCTAACATGACTTTGAGCATTTCTGTACATTGCTTGAACAAATTTCACCAACCACTTGTTAGCCCCTAGTTTATGCAAAGCCCACCAAACAATTTTAAATTTAAACTGTCACTAAATGTGCTGTTAATTCTTACATGACTTTAAGCATTTCTGTACATTGCTTGAACAACCTTCACCAACCACTTGTTAGCCCCTAGTTTATGCAAAGCCCACCAAACAATTTTAAATTTAAACTGTCACTAAATGTGCTGTTAATTCTAACATGACTTTGAGCATTTCTGTACATTGCTTGAACAACCTTCACCAACCACTTGTTAGCCCCTAGTTTATGCACCGCCCACCAAACAATTTTAAATTTAAACTGTCACTAAATGTGCTGTTAATTCTAACATGACTTTGAGCATTTCTGTACATTGCTTGAACAACCTTCACCAACCACTTGTTAGCCCCTAGTTTAGGCACCGCCCACCAAACAATTTGTAATTGAAACTGTCACTAAATGTGCTGTTAATTCTAACATGACTTTGAGCATTTCTGTACATTGCTTGAACAAATTTCACCAACCACTTGTTAGCCCCTAGTTTATGCAAAGCCCACCAAACAATTTTAAATTTAAACTGTCACTAAATGTGCTGTTAATTCTAACATGACTTTGAGCATTTCTGTACATTGATTGAACAAATTTCACCAACCACTTGTTAGCCCCTAGTTTATGCAAAGCACACCAAACAATTTTAAATTTAAACTGTCACTAAATGTGCTGTTAATTCTAACATGACTTTTAGCATTTCTGTACATTGCTTGAACAAATTTCACCAACCACTTGTTAGCCCCTAGTTTATGCAAAGCCCACCAAATAATTTTAAATTTAAACTGTCACTAAATGTGCTGTTAATTCTAACATGACTTTGAGCATTTCTGTACATTGCTTGAACAACCTTAACCAACCACTTGTTAGCCCCTAGTTTATGCAAAGCCCACCAAACAATTTTAAATTTAAACTGTCACTAAATGTGCTGTTAATTCTAACATGACTTTGAGCATTTCTGTACATTGCTTGAAACACCTTTACCAACCACTTGTTAGCCCCTAGTTTATGCAAAGCCAACCAAACAATTTTAAATTTAAACTGTCACTAACTGTGCTGTTAATTCTAACATGACTTTGAGCATTTCTGTACATTGCTTGAAACACCTTTACCAACCACTTGTTAGCCCCTAGTTTATGCAAAGCCCACCAAACAATTTTAAATTTAAACTGTCACTAAATGTGCTGTTAATTCTAACATGACTTTGAGCATTTCTGTACATTGCTTGAACAACCTTCACCAACCACTTGTTAGCCCATAGTTTATGCAAAGCCCACCAAACAATTTTAAATTTAAACTGTCACTAAATGTGCTGTTAATTCTAACATGACTTTGAGCATTTCTGTACATTGCTTGAACAAATTTCACCAACCACTTGTTAGCCCCTAGTTTATGCAAAGCCCACCAAACAATTTTAAATTTAAACTGTCACTAAATGTGCTGTTAATTCTAACATGACTTTGAGCATTTCTGTACATTGCTTGAACAACCTTCACCAACCACTTGTTAGCCCCTAGTTTATGCAAAGCCAACCAAACAATTTTAAATTTAAACTGTCACTAAATGTGCTGTTAATTCTAACATGACTTTGAGCATTTCTGTACATTGCTTGAACAACCTTCACCAACCACTTGTTAGCCCCTAGTTTATGCAAAGCCAACCAAACAATTTTAAATTTAACTGTCACTAAATGTGCTGTTAATTCTAACATGACTTTGAGCATTTCTGTACATTGCTTGAACAACCTTCACCAACCACTTGTTAGCCCATAGTTTATGCAAAGCCCACCAAACAATTTTAAATTTAAACTGTAACTAAATGTGCTGTTAATTCTAACATGACTTTGAGCATTTCTGTACATTGCTTGAACAAATTTCACCAACCACTTGTTAGCCCCTAGTTTATGCAAAGCCCACCAAACAATTTTAAATTTAAACTGTCACTAAATGTGCTGTTAATTCTAACATGACTTTGAGCATTTCTGTACATTGCTTGAACAACCTTCACCAACCACTTGTTAGCCCCTAGTTTATGCAAAGCCCACCAAACAATTTAAAATTTAAACTGTCACTAAATGTGCTGTTAATTCTAACATGACTTTGAGCATTTCTGTACATTGCTTGAACAACCTTCACCAACCACTTGTTAGCCCCTAGTTTATGCAAAGCCAACCAAACAATTTTAAATTTAAACTGTCACTAAATGTGCTGTTAATTCTAACATGACTTTGAGCATTCCTGTACATTGCTTGAACAACCTTCACCAACCACTTGTTAGCCCCTAGTTTATGCAAAGCCCACCAAACAATTTTAAATTTAAACTGTCACTAAATGTGCTGTTAATTCTAACATGACTTTGAGCATTTCTGTACATTGCTTGAACAACCTTCACCAACCACTTGTTAGCCCCTAGTTTATGCAAAGCCCACCTAACAATTTTAAATTTAAACTGTCACTAAATGTGCTGTTAATTCTAACATGACTTTGAGCATTTCTGTACATTGCTTGAACAACCTTCACCAACCACTTGTTAGCCCCTAGTTTATGCAAAGCCCACCAAACAATTTTAAATTTAAACTGTTACTACATGTGCTGTTAATTCTAACATGACTTTTAGCATTTCTGTACATTGCTTGAACAAATTTCACCAACCACTTGTTAGCCCCTAGTTTATGCAAAGCCCACCAAACAATTTTAAATTTAAACTGTCACTAAATGTGCTGTTAATTCTAACATGACTTTGAGCATTTCTGTACATTGCTTTAACAACCTTCACCAACCACTTGTTGGCCCCGAGTTTATGCAAAGCCCACCAAATAATTTAAAATTTTAACTGTCACTAAATGTGCTGTTAATTCTAACATGACTTTGAGCATTTCTGTACATTGCTTTAACAACCTTCACCAACCACTTGTTAGCCCCTAGTTTATGCAAAGCCCACCAAACAATTTTAAATTAAAACTGTCACTAAATGTGCTGTTAATTCTAACATGACTTTGAGCATTTCTGTACATTGCTTTAACAACCTTCACCAACCACTTGTTGGCCCCGAGTTTATGCAAAGCCCACCAAATAATTTTAAATTTAAACTGTCACTAAATGTGCTGTTAATTCTAACATGACTTTGAGCATTTCTGTACATTGCTTTAACAACCTTCACCAACCACTTGTTAGCCCATAGTTTATGCAAAGCCCACCAAACAATTTTAAATTTAAACTGTCACTAAATGTGCTGTTAATTCTAACATGACTTTGAGCATTTCTGTACATTGCTTGAACAACCTTCACCAACCACTTGTTAGCCCCTAGTTTATGCAAAGCCCACCAAACAATTTTAAATTTAAACTGTCACTAAATGTGCTGTTAATTCTAACATGACTTTTAGCATTTCTGTACATTGCTTGAAACACCTGTACCAACCACTTGTTAGCCCCTAGTTTATGCAAAGCCCACCAAACAATTTTAAATTTAAACTGTCACTAAATGTGCTGTTAATTCTAACATGACTTTGAGCATTTCTGTACATTGCTTGAACAAATTTCACCAACCACTTGTTAGCCCCTAGTTTATGCAAAGCCCACCAAACAATTTTAAATTTAAACTGTCACTAAATGTGCTGTTAATTCTTACATGACTTTAAGCATTTCTGTACATTGCTTGAACAACCTTCACCAACCACTTGTTAGCCCCTAGTTTATGCAAAGCCCACCAAACAATTTTAAATTTAAACTGTCACTAAATGTGCTGTTAATTCTAACATGACTTTGAGCATTTCTGTACATTGCTTGAACAACCTTCACCAACCACTTGTTAGCCCCTAGTTTATGCACCGCCCACCAAACAATTTTAAATTTAAACTGTCACTAAATGTGCTGTTAATTCTAACATGACTTTGAGCATTTCTGTACATTGCTTGAACAACCTTCACCAACCACTTGTTAGCCCCTAGTTTAGGCACCGCCCACCAAACAATTTGTAATTGAAACTGTCACTAAATGTGCTGTTAATTCTAACATGACTTTGAGCATTTCTGTACATTGCTTGAACAAATTTCACCAACCACTTGTTAGCCCCTAGTTTATGCAAAGCCCACCAAACAATTTTAAATTTAAACTGTCACTAAATGTGCTGTTAATTCTAACATGACTTTGAGCATTTCTGTACATTGCTTGAACAAATTTCACCAACCACTTGTTAGCCCCTAGTTTATGCAAAGCACACCAAACAATTTTAAATTTAAACTGTCACTAAATGTGCTGTTAATTCTAACATGACTTTTAGCATTTCTGTACATTGCTTGAACAAATTTCACCAACCACTTGTTAGCCCCTAGTTTATGCAAAGCCCACCAAATAATTTTAAATTTAAACTGTCACTAAATGTGCTGTTAATTCTAACATGACTTTGAGCATTTCTGTACATTGCTTGAACAACCTTAACCAACCACTTGTTAGCCCCTAGTTTATGCAAAGCCCACCAAACAATTTTAAATTTAAACTGTCACTAAATGTGCTGTTAATTCTAACATGACTTTGAGCATTTCTGTACATTGCTTGAAACACCTTTACCAACCACTTGTTAGCCCCTAGTTTATGCAAAGCCCACCAAACAATTTTAAATTTAAACTGTCACTAACTGTGCTGTTAATTCTAACATGACTTTGAGCATTTCTGTACATTGCTTGAAACACCTTTACCAACCACTTGTTAGCCCTTAGTTTATGCAAAGCCCACCAAACAATTTTAAATTTAAACTGTCACTAAATGTGCTGTTAATTCTAACATGACTTTGAGCATTTCTGTACATTGCTTGAACAACCTTCACCAACCACTTGTTAGCCCATAGTTTATGCAAAGCCCACCAAACAATTTTAAATTTAAACTGTCACTAAATGTGCTGTTAATTCTAACATGACTTTGAGCATTTCTGTACATTGCTTGAACAAATTTCACCAACCACTTGTTAGCCCCTAGTTTATGCAAAGCCCACCAAACAATTTTAAATTTAAACTGTCACTAAATGTGCTGTTAATTCTAACATGACTTTGAGCATTTCTGTACATTGCTTGAACAACCTTCACCAACCACTTGTTAGCCCCTAGTTTATGCAAAGCCAACCAAACAATTTTAAATTTAAACTGTCACTAAATGTGCTGTTAATTCTAACATGACTTTGAGCATTTCTGTACATTGCTTGAACAACCTTCACCAACCACTTGTTAGCCCCTAGTTTATGCAAAGCCAACCAAACAATTTTAAATTTAACTGTCACTAAATGTGCTGTTAATTCTAACATGACTTTGAGCATTTCTGTACATTGCTTGAACAACCTTCACCAACCACTTGTTAGCCCATAGTTTATGCAAAGCCCACCAAACAATTTTAAATTTAAACTGTAACTAAATGTGCTGTTAATTCTAACATGACTTTGAGCATTTCTGTACATTGCTTGAACAAATTTCACCAACCACTTGTTAGCCCCTAGTTTATGCAAAGCCCACCAAACAATTTTAAATTTAAACTGTCACTAAATGTGCTGTTAATTCTAACATGACTTTGAGCATTTCTGTACATTGCTTGAACAACCTTCACCAACCACTTGTTAGCCCCTAGTTTATGCAAAGCCCACCAAACAATTTAAAATTTAAACTGTCACTAAATGTGCTGTTAATTCTAACATGACTTTGAGCATTTCTGTACATTGCTTGAACAACCTTTACCAACCACTTGTTAGCCCCTAGTTTATGCAAAGCCAACCAAACAATTTTAAATTTAAACTGTCACTAAATGTGCTGTTAATTCTAACATGACTTTGAGCATTCCTGTACATTGCTTGAACAACCTTCACCAACCACTTGTTAGCCCCTAGTTTATGCAAAGCCCACCAAACAATTTTAAATTTAAACTGTCACTAAATGTGCTGTTAATTCTAACATGACTTTGAGCATTTCTGTACATTGCTTGAACAACCTTCACCAACCACTTGTTAGCCCCTAGTTTATGCAAAGCCCACCTAACAATTTTAAATTTAAACTGTCACTAAATGTGCTGTTAATTCTAACATGACTTTGAGCATTTCTGTACATTGCTTGAACAACCTTCACCAACCACTTGTTAGCCCCTAGTTTATGCAAAGCCCACCAAACAATTTTAAATTTAAACTGTTACTACATGTGCTGTTAATTCTAACATGACTTTTAGCATTTCTGTACATTGCTTGAACAAATTTCACCAACCACTTGTTAGCCCCTAGTTTATGCAAAGCCCACCAAACAATTTTAAATTTAAACTGTCACTAAATGTGCTGTTAATTCTAACATGACTTTGAGCATTTCTGTACATTGCTTTAACAACCTTCACCAACCACTTGTTGGCCCCGAGTTTATGCAAAGCCCACCAAATAATTTAAAATTTTAACTGTCACTAAATGTGCTGTTAATTCTAACATGACTTTGAGCATTTCTGTACATTGCTTTAACAACCTTCACCAACCACTTGTTAGCCCCTAGTTTATGCAAAGCCCACCAAACAATTTTAAATTTGAACTGTCACTAAATGTGCTGTTAATTCTAACATGACTTTGAGCATTCTGTACATTGCTTTAACAACCTTCACCAACCACTTGTTAGCCCCTAGTTTATGCAAAGCCCACCAAACAATTTTAAATTAAAACTGTCACTAAATGTGCTGTTAATTCTAACATGACTTTGAGCATTTCTGTACATTGCTTTAACAACCTTCACCAACCACTTGTTGGCCCCGAGTTTATGCAAAGCCCACCAAATAATTTTAAATTTAAACTGTCACTAAATGTGCTGTTAATTCTAACATGACTTTGAGCATTTCTGTACATTGCTTTAACAACCTTCACCAACCACTTGTTAGCCCATAGTTTATGCAAAGCCCACCAAATAATTTTAAATTTAAACTGTCACTAAATGTGCTGTTAATTCTAACATGACTTTGAGCATTTCTGTACATTGCTTGAACAACCTTTACCAACCACTTGTTAGCCCCTAGTTTATGCAAAGCCCACCAAACAATTTTAAATTTAAACTGTCACTAAATGTGCTGTTAATTCTAACATGACTTTGAGCATTTCTGTACATTGCTTTAACAACCTTCACAAACCACTTGTTGGCCCATAGTTGATGCAAAGCCCACCAAATAATTTTAAATTTAAACTGTCACTAAATGTGCTGTTAATTCTAACATGACTTTGAGCATTTCTGTACATTGCTTTAACAACCTTCACCAACCACTTGTTGGCCCCGAGTTTATGCAAAGCCCACCAAATAATTTTAAATTTAAACTGTCACTAAATGTGCTGTTAATTCTAACATTACTTTGAGCATTTCTGTACATTGCTTTAACAACCTTCACCAACCACTTGTTAGCCCCTAGTTTATGCAAAGCCCACCAAATAATTTTAAATTTAAACTGTCACTAAATGTGCTGTTAATTCTAACATGACTGTGAGCATTTCTGTACATTGCTTGAACAACCTTCACCAAACACTTGTTAGCCCCGAGTTTATTCAAAGCCCACCAAACAATTTTAAATTTAAACTGTCACTAAATGTGCTGTTAATTCATACATGACTTTGAGCATTTCTGTACATTGCTTGAATAACCTTCACGAACCACTTGTTAGCCCCTAGTTTATGCAAAGCCCACCAAACAATTTTAAATTTAAACTGTCACTAAATGTGCTGTTAATTCTAACATGACTTTTAGCATTTCTGTACATTGCTTGAACAAATTTCACCAACCACTTGTTAGCCCCTAGTTTATGCAAAGCCCACCAAACAATTTTAAATTTAAACTGTCACTAAATGTGCTGTTAATTCTAACATGACTTTGAGCATTTCTGTACATTGCTTTAACAACCTTCACCAACCACTTGTTAGCTTATAGTTTATGCAAAGCCCACCAAATAATTTTAAATTTAAACTGTCACTAAATGTGCTGTTAATTCTAACATGACTTTGAGCATTTCTGTACATTGCTTGAACAACCTTTACCAACCACTTGTTAGCCCCTAGTTTATGCAAAGCCCACCAAACAATTTTAAATTTAAACTGTCACTAAATGTGCTGTTAATTCTAACATGACTTTGAGCATTTCTGTACATTGCTTTAACAACCTTCACAAACCACTTGTTGGCCCATAGTTGATGCAAAGCCCACCAAATAATTTTAAATTTAAACTGTCACTAAATGTGCTGTTAATTCTAACATGACTTTGAGCATTTCTGTACATTGCTTTAACAACCTTCACCAACCACTTGTTGGCCCCGAGTTTATGCAAAGCCCACCAAATAATTTTAAATTTAAACTGTCACTAAATGTGCTGTGTATTCTAACATTACTTTGAGCATTTCTGTACATTGCTTTAACAACCTTCACCAACCACTTGTTAGCCCCTAGTTTATGCAAAGCCCACCAAATAATTTTAAATTTAAACTGTCACTAAATGTGCTGTTAATTCTAACATGACTTTGAGCATTTCTGTACATTGCTTGAACAACCTTCACCAAACACTTGTTAGCCCCGAGTTTATTCAAAGCCCACCAAACAATTTTAAATTTAAACTGTCACTAAATGTGCTGTTAATTCATACATGACTTTGAGCATTTCTGTACATTGCTTGAATAACCTTCACGAACCACTTGTTAGCCCCTAGTTTATGCAAAGCCCACCAAACAATTTTAAATTTAAACTGTCACTAAATGTGCTGTTAATTCTAACATGACTTTTAGCATTTCTGTACATTGCTTGAACAAATTTCACCAACCACTTGTTAGCCCCTAGTTTATGCAAAGCCCACCAAACAATTTTAAATTTAAACTGTCACTAAATGTGCTGTTAATTCTAACATGACTTTTAGCATTTCTGTACATTGCTTGAAACACCTTTACCAACCACTTGTTAGCCCATAGTTTATGCAAAGCCCACCAAACAATTTGTAATTTAAACTGTCACTAAATGTGCTGTTAATTCTAACATGACTTTGAGCATTTCTGTACATTGCTTGAACAAATTTCACCAACCACTTGTTAGCCCCTAGTTTATGCAAAGCCCTCCAAACAATTTTAAATTTAAACTGTCACTAAATGTGCTGTTAATTCTAACATGACTTTTAGCATTTCTGTACATTGCTTGAACAACCTTCACCAACCACTTGTTAGCCCCTAGTTTATGCAAAGCCCACCAAACAATTTTAAATTAAAACTGTCACTAAATGTGCTGTTAATTCTAACATGACTTTGAGCATTTCTGTACATTGCTTGAACAACCTTCACCAACCACTTGTTAGCCCCTAGTTTATGCAAAGCCCACCAAACAATTTTAAATTTAAACTGTCACTAAATGTGCTGTTAATTCTAACATGACTTTGAGCATTTCTGTACATTGCTTGAACAACCTTGACCAACCACTTGTTAGCCCCTAGTTTATGCAAAGCCCACCAAACAATTTTAAATTTAAACTGTCACTAAATGTGCTGTTAATTCTAACATGACTTTTAGCATTTCTGTACATTGCTTGAAACACCTGTACCAACCACTTGTTAGCCCCTAGTTTATGCAAAGCCCACCAAACAATTTTAAATTTAAACTGTCACTAAATGTGCTGTTAATTCTAACATGACTTTTAGCATTTCTGTACATTGCTTGAAACACCTTTACCAACCACTTGTTAGCCCATAGTTTATGCAAAGCCCACCAAACAATTTGTAATTTAAACTGTCACTAAATGTGCTGTTAATTCTAACATGACTTTGAGCATTTCTGTACATTGCTTGAACAAATTTCACCAACCACTTGTTAGCCCCTAGTTTATGCAAAGCCCTCCAAACAATTTTAAATTTAAACTGTCACTAAATGTGCTGTTAATTCTAACATGACTTTTAGCATTTCTGTACATTGCTTGAACAACCTTCACCAACCACTTGTTAGCCCCTAGTTTATGCAAAGCCCACCAAACAATTTTAAATTAAAACTGTCACTAAATGAACTGTTAATTCTAACATGACTTTGAGCATTTCTGTACATTGCTTGAACAAATTTCACCAACCACTTGTTAGCCCCTAGTTTATGCAAAGCCCACCAAACAATTTTAAATTTAAACTGTCACTAAATGTGCTGTTAATTCTAACATGACTTTGAGCATTTCTGTACATTGCTTGAACAACCTTGACCAACCACTTGTTAGCCCCTAGTTTATGCAAAGCCCACCAAACAATTTTAAATTTAAACTGTCACTAAATGTGCTGTTAATTCTAACATGACTTTTAGCATTTCTGTACATTGCTTGAAACACCTGTACCAACCACTTGTTAGCCCCTAGTTTATGCAAAGCCCACCAAACAATTTTAAATTTAAACTGTCACTAAATGTGCTGTTAATTCTAACATGACTTTGAGCATTTCTGTACATTGCTTGAACAAATTTCACCAACCACTTGTTAGCCCCTAGTTTATGCAAAGCCCACCAAACAATTTTAAATTTAAACTGTCACTAAATGTGCTGTTAATTCTTACATGACTTTAAGCATTTCTGTACATTGCTTGAACAACCTTCACCAACCACTTGTTAGCCCCTAGTTTATGCAAAGCCCACCAAACAATTTTAAATTTAAACTGTCACTAAATGTGCTGTTAATTCTAACATGACTTTGAGCATTTCTGTACATTGCTTGAACAACCTTTACCAACCACTTGTTAGCCCCTAGTTTATGCACCGCCCACCAAACAATTTTAAATTTAAACTGTCACTAAATGTGCTGTTAATTCTAACATGACTTTGAGCATTTCTGTACATTGCTTGAACAACCTTCACCAACCACTTGTTAGCCCCTAGTTTAGGCACCGCCCACCAAACAATTTGTAATTGAAACTGTCACTAAATGTGCTGTTAATTCTAACATGACTTTGAGCATTTCTGTACATTGCTTGAACAAATTTCACCAACCACTTGTTAGCCCCTAGTTTATGCAAAGCCCACCAAACAATTTTAAATTTAAACTGTCACTAAATGTGCTGTTAATTCTAACATGACTTTGAGCATTTCTGTACATGGCTTGAACAAATTTCACCAACCACTTGTTAGCCCCTAGTTTATGCAAAGCACACCAAACAATTTTAAATTTAAACTGTCACTAAATGTGCTGTTAATTCTAACATGACTTTTAGCATTTCTGTACATTGCTTGAACAAATTTCACCAACCACTTGTTAGCCCCTAGTTTATGCAAAGCCCACCAAACAATTTTAAATTTAAACTGTCACTAAATGTGCTGTTAATTCTAACATGACTTTGAGCATTTCTGTACATTGCTTGAACAACCTTCACCAACCACTTGTTAGCCCCTAGTTTATGCAAAGCCCACCAAACAATTTTAAATTTAAACTGTCACTAAATGTGCTGTTAATTCTAACATGACTTTGAGCATTTCTGTACATTGCTTGAAACACCTTTACCAACCACTTGTTAGCCCCTAGTTTATGCAAAGCCCACCAAACAATTTTAAATTTAAACTGTCACTAAATGTGCTGTTAATTCTAACATGACTTTGAGCATTTCTGTACATTGCTTGAACAACCTTTACCAACCACTTGTTAGCCCCTAGTTTATGCAAAGCCCACCAAACAATTTTAAATTTAAACTGTCACTAAATGTGCTGTTAATTCTAACATGACTTTGAGCATTTCTGTACATTGCTTGAACAACCTTGACCAACCACTTGTTAGCCCCTAGTTTATGCAAAGCCCACCAAACAATTTTAAATTTAAACTGTCACTAAATGTGCTGTTAATTCTAACATGACTTTTAGCATTTCTGTACATTGCTTGAAACACCTGTACCAACCACTTGTTAGCCCCTAGTTAATGCAAAGCCCACCAAACAATTTTAAATTTAAACTGTCACTAAATGTGCTGTTAATTCTAACATGACTTTGAGCATTTCTGTACATTGCTTGAACAAATTTCACCAACCACTTGTTAGCCCCTAGTTTATGCAAAGCCCACCAAACAATTTTAAATTTAAACTGTCACTAAATGTGCTGTTAATTCTTACATGACTTTAAGCATTTCTGTACATTGCTTGAACAACCTTCACCAACCACTTGTTAGCCCCTAGTTTATGCAAAGCCCACCAAACAATTTTAAATTTAAACTGTCACTAAATGTGCTGTTAATTCTAACATGACTTTGAGCATTTCTGTACATTGCTTGAACAACCTTTACCAACCACTTGTTAGCCCCTAGTTTATGCACCGCCCACCAAACAATTTTAAATTTAAACTGTCACTAAATGTGCTGTTAATTCTAACATGACTTTGAGCATTTCTGTACATTGCTTGAACAACCTTCACCAACCACTTGTTAGCCCCTAGTTTAGGCACCGCCCACCAAACAATTTGTAATTGAAACTGTCACTAAATGTGCTGTTAATTCTAACATGACTTTGAGCATTTCTGTACATTGCTTGAACAAATTTCACCAACCACTTGTTAGCCCCTAGTTTATGCAAAGCCCACCAAACAATTTTAAATTTAAACTGTCACTAAATGTGCTGTTAATTCTAACATGACTTTGAGCATTTCTGTACATGGCTTGAACAAATTTCACCAACCACTTGTTAGCCCCTAGTTTATGCAAAGCACACCAAACAATTTTAAATTTAAACTGTCACTAAATGTGCTGTTAATTCTAACATGACTTTTAGCATTTCTGTACATTGCTTGAACAAATTTCACCAACCACTTGTTAGCCCCTAGTTTATGCAAAGCCCACCAAACAATTTTAAATTTAAACTGTCACTAAATGTGCTGTTAATTCTAACATGACTTTGAGCATTTCTGTACATTGCTTGAACAACCTTCACCAACCACTTGTTAGCCCCTAGTTTATGCAAAGCCCACCAAACAATTTTAAATTTAAACTGTCACTAAATGTGCTGTTAATTCTAACATGACTTTGAGCATTTCTGTACATTGCTTGAAACACCTTTACCAACCACTTGTTAGCCCCTAGTTTATGCAAAGCCCACCAAACAATTTTAAATTTAAACTGTCACTAAATGTGCTGTTAATTCTAACATGACTTTGAGCATTTCTGTACATTGCTTGAACAACCTTTACCAACCACTTGTTAGCCCCTAGTTTATGCAAAGCCCACCAAACAATTTTAAATTTAAACTGTCACTAAATGTGCTGTTAATTCTAACATGACTTTGAGCATTTCTGTACATTGCTTGAACAACCTTCACCAACCACTTGTTAGCCCATAGTTTATGCAAAGCCCACCAAACAATTTTAAATTTAAACTGTCACTAAATGTGCTGTTAATTCTAACATGACTTTGAGCATTTCTGTACATTGCTTGAACAAATTTCACCAACCACTTGTTAGCCCCTAGTTTATGCAAAGCCCACCAAACAATTTTAAATTTAAACTGTCACTAAATGTGCTGTTAATTCTAACATGACTTTGAGCATTTCTGTACATTGCTTGAACAACCTTCACCAACCACTTGTTAGCCCCTAGTTTATGCAAAGCCAACCAAACAATTTTAAATTTAAACTGTCACTAAATGTGCTGTTAATTCTAACATGACTTTGAGCATTTCTGTACATTGCTTGAACAACCTTCACCAACCACTTGTTCGCCCCTAGTTTATGCAAAGCCAACCAAACAATTTTAAATTTAAACTGTCACTAAATGTGCTGTTAATTCTAACATGACTTTGAGCATTTCTGTACATTGCTTGAACAACCTTCACCAACCACTTGTTAGCCCCTAGTTTATGCAAAGCCCACCAAACAATTTTAAATTTAAACTGTCACTAAATGTGCTGTTAATTCTAACATGACTTTGAGCATTTCTGTACATTGCTTGAACAAATTTCACCAACCACTTGTTAGCCCCTAGTTTATGCAAAGCCCACCAAACAATTTTAAATTTAAACTGTCACTAAATGTGCTGTTAATTCTAACATGACTTTGAGCATTTCTGTACATTGCTTGAACAACCTTCACCAACCACTTGTTAGCCCCTAGTTTATGCAAAGCCCACCAAACAATTTTAAATTTAAACTGTCACTAAATGTGCTGTTAATTCTAACATGACTTTGAGCATTTCTGTACATTGCTTGAACAACCTTCACCAACCACTTGTTAGCCCCTAGTTTATGCAAAGCCCACCAAACAATTTTTAATTTAAACTGTTACTAAATGTGCTGTTAATTCTAACATGACTTTGAGCATTTCTGTACATTGCTTGAACAACCTTCACCAACCACTTGTTAGCCCCTAGTTTATGCAAAGCCCACCAAACAATTTTAAATTTAAACTGTCACTAAATGTGCTGTTAATTCTAACATGACTTTGAGCATTTCTGTACATTGCTTGAACAACCTTCACCAACCACTTGTTAGCCCCTAGTTTATGCAAAGCCCACCAAACAATTTTAAATTTAAACTGTCACTAAATGTGCTGTTAATTCTAACATGACTTTGAGCATTTCTGTACATTGCTTGAACAACCTTCACCAACCACTTGTTCGCCCCTAGTTTATGCAAAGCCAACCAAACAATTTTAAATTTAAACTGTCACTAAATGTGCTGTTTATTCTAACATGACTTTGAGCATTTCTGTACATTGCTTGAACAACCTTCACCAACCACTTGTTAGCCCCTAGTTTATGCAAAGCCCACCAAACAATTTTAAATTTAAACTGTCACTAAATGTGCTGTTAATTCTAACATGACTTTGAGCATTTCTGTACATTGCTTGAACAAATTTCACCAACCACTTGTTAGCCCCTAGTTTATGCAAAGCCCACCAAACAATTTTAAATTTAAACTGTCACTAAATGTGCTGTTAATTCTAACATGACTTTGAGCATTTCTGTACATTGCTTGAACAACCTTCACCAACCACTTGTTAGCCCCTAGTTTATGCAAAGCCCACCAAACAATTTTAAATTTAAACTGTCACTAAATGTGCTGTTAATTCTAACATGACTTTGAGCATTTCTGTACATTGCTTGAACAACCTTCACCAACCACTTGTTAGCCCCTAGTTTATGCAAAGCCCACCAAACAATTTTTAATTTAAACTGTTACTAAATGTGCTGTTAATTCTAACATGACTTTGAGCATTTCTGTACATTGCTTGAACAACCTTCACCAACCACTTGTTAGCCCCTAGTTTATGCAAAGCCCACCAAACAATTTTAAATTTAAACTGTCACTAAATGTGCTGTTAATTCTAACATGACTTTGAGCATTTCTGTACATTGCTTGAACAACCTTCACCAACCACTTGTTAGCCCCTAGTTTATGCAAAGCCCACCAAACAATTTTAAATTTAAACTGTCACTAAATGTGCTGTTAATTCTAACATGACTTTGAGCATTTCTGTACATTGCTTGAACAACCTTCACCAACCACTTGTTAGCCCCTAGTTTATGCAAAGCCCACCAAACAATTTTAAATTTAAACTGTCACTAAATGTGCTGTTAATTCTAACATGACTTTGAGCATTTCTGTACATTGCTTGAACAACCTTCACCAACCACTTGTTAGCCCCTAGTTTATGCAAAGCCCACCAAACAATTTTAAATTTAAACTGTCACTAAATGTGCTGTTAATTCTAACATGACTTTGAGCATTTCTGTACATTGCTTGAAACACCTGTACCAACCACTTGTTAGCCCCTAGTTTATGCAAAGCCCACCAAACAATTTTAAATTTAAACTGTCACTAAATGTGCTGTTAATTCTAACATGACTTTGAGCATTTCTGTACATTGCTTGAACAAATTTCACCAACCACTTGTTAGCCCCTAGTTTATGCAAAGCCCACCAAACAATTTTAAATTTAAACTGTCACTAAATGTGCTGTTAATTCTTACATGACTTTAAGCATTTCTGTACATTGCTTGAACAACCTTCACCAACCACTTGTTAGCCCCTAGTTTATGCAAAGCCCACCAAACAATTTTAAATTTAAACTGTCACTAAATGTGCTGTTAATTCTAACATGACTTTGAGCATTTCTGTACATTGCTTGAACAACCTTTACCAACCACTTGTTAGCCCCTAGTTTATGCACCGCCCACCAAACAATTTTAAATTTAAACTGTCACTAAATGTGCTGTTAATTCTAACATGACTTTGAGCATTTCTGTACATTGCTTGAACAACCTTCACCAACCACTTGTTAGCCCCTAGTTTAGGCACCGCCCACCAAACAATTTGTAATTGAAACTGTCACTAAATGTGCTGTTAATTCTAACATGACTTTGAGCATTTCTGTACATTGCTTGAACAACCTTCACCAACCACTTGTTAGCCCCTAGTTTATGCAAAGCCCACCAAACAATTTTAAATTTAAACTGTCACTAAATGTGCTGTTAATTCTAACATGACTTTGAGCATTTCTGTACATGGCTTGAACAAATTTCACCAACCACTTGTTAGCCCCTAGTTTATGCAAAACCCACCAAACAATTTTAAATTTAAACTGTCACTAAATGTGCTGTTAATTCTAACATGACTTTTAGCATTTCTGTACATTGCTTGAACAAATTTCACCAACCACTTGTTAGCCCCTAGTTTATGCAAAGCCCACCAAACAATTTTAAATTTAAACTGTCACTAAATGTGCTGTTAATTCTAACATGACTTTGAGCATTTCTGTACATTGCTTGAACAACCTTCACCAACCACTTGTTAGCCCCTAGTTTATGCAAAGCCCACCAAACAATTTTAAATTTAAACTGTCACTAAATGTGCTGTTAATTCTAACATGACTTTGAGCATTTCTGTACATTGCTTGAAACACCTTTACCAACCACTTGTTAGCCCCTAGTTTATGCAAAGCCCACCAAACAATTTTAAATTTAAACTGTCACTAAATGTGCTGTTAATTCTAACATGACTTTGAGCATTTCTGTACATTGCTTGAACAACCTTTACCAACCACTTGTTAGCCCCTAGTTTATGCAAAGCCCACCAAACAATTTTAAATTTAAACTGTCACTAAATGTGCTGTTGATTCTAACATGACTTTGAGCATTTCTGTACATTGCTTGAACAACCTTCACCAACCACTTGTTAGCCCATAGTTTATGCAAAGCCCACCAAACAATTTTAAATTTAAACTGTCACTAAATGTGCTGTTAATTCTAACATGACTTTGAGCATTTCTGTACATTGCTTGAACAAATTTCACCAACCACTTGTTAGCCCCTAGTTTATGCAAAGCCCACCAAACAATTTTAAATTTAAACTGTCACTAAATGTGCTGTTAATTCTAACATGACTTTGAGCATTTCTGTACATTGCTTGAACAACCTTCACCAACCACTTGTTAGCCCCTAGTTTATGCAAAGCCAACCAAACAATTTTAAATTTAAACTGTCACTAAATGTGCTGTTAATTCTAACATGACTTTGAGCATTTCTGTACATTGCTTGAACAACCTTCACCAACCACTTGTTCGCCCCTAGTTTATGCAAAGCCAACCAAACAATTTTAAATTTAAACTGTCACTAAATGTGCTGTTAATTCTAACATGACTTTGAGCATTTCTGTACATTGCTTGAACAACCTTCACCAACCACTTGTTAGCCCCTAGTTTATGCAAAGCCCACCAAACAATTTTAAATTTAAACTGTCACTAAATGTGCTGTTAATTCTAACATGACTTTGAGCATTTCTGTACATTGCTTGAACAAATTTCACCAACCACTTGTTAGCCCCTAGTTTATGCAAAGCCCACCAAACAATTTTAAATTTAAACTGTCACTAAATGTGCTGTTAATTCTAACATGACTTTGAGCATTTCTGTACATTGCTTGAACAACCTTCACCAACCACTTGTTAGCCCCTAGTTTATGCAAAGCCCACCAAACAATTTTAAATTTAAACTGTCACTAAATGTGCTGTTAATTCTAACATGACTTTGAGCATTTCTGTACATTGCTTGAACAACCTTCACCAACCACTTGTTAGCCCCTAGTTTATGCAAAGCCCACCAAACAATTTTTAATTTAAACTGTTACTAAATGTGCTGTTAATTCTAACATGACTTTGAGCATTTCTGTACATTGCTTGAACAACCTTCACCAACCACTTGTTAGCCCCTAGTTTATGCAAAGCCCACCAAACAATTTTAAATTTAAACTGTCACTAAATGTGCTGTTAATTCTAACATGACTTTGAGCATTTCTGTACATTGCTTGAACAACCTTCACCAACCACTTGTTAGCCCCTAGTTTATGCAAAGCCCACCAAACAATTTTAAATTTAAACTGTCACTAAATGTGCTGTTAATTCTAACATGACTTTGAGCATTTCTGTACATTGCTTGAACAACCTTCACCAACCACTTGTTCGCCCCTAGTTTATGCAAAGCCAACCAAACAATTTTAAATTTAAACTGTCACTAAATGTGCTGTTTATTCTAACATGACTTTGAGCATTTCTGTACATTGCTTGAACAACCTTCACCAACCACTTGTTAGCCCCTAGTTTATGCAAAGCCCACCAAACAATTTTAAATTTAAACTGTCACTAAATGTGCTGTTAATTCTAACATGACTTTGAGCATTTCTGTACATTGCTTGAACAAATTTCACCAACCACTTGTTAGCCCCTAGTTTATGCAAAGCCCACCAAACAATTTTAAATTTAAACTGTCACTAAATGTGCTGTTAATTCTAACATGACTTTGAGCATTTCTGTACATTGCTTGAACAACCTTCACCAACCACTTGTTAGCCCCTAGTTTATGCAAAGCCCACCAAACAATTTTAAATTTAAACTGTCACTAAATGTGCTGTTAATTCTAACATGACTTTGAGCATTTCTGTACATTGCTTGAACAACCTTCACCAACCACTTGTTAGCCCCTAGTTTATGCAAAGCCCACCAAACAATTTTTAATTTAAACTGTTACTAAATGTGCTGTTAATTCTAACATGACTTTGAGCATTTCTGTACATTGCTTGAACAACCTTCACCAACCACTTGTTAGCCCCTAGTTTATGCAAAGCCCACCAAACAATTTTAAATTTAAACTGTCACTAAATGTGCTGTTAATTCTAACATGACTTTGAGCATTTCTGTACATTGCTTGAACAACCTTCACCAACCACTTGTTAGCCCCTAGTTTATGCAAAGCCCACCAAACAATTTTAAATTTAAACTGTCACTAAATGTGCTGTTAATTCTAACATGACTTTGAGCATTTCTGTACATTGCTTGAACAACCTTCACCAACCACTTGTTAGCCCCTAGTTTATGCAAAGCCCACCAAACAATTTTAAATTTAAACTGTCACTAAATGTGCTGTTAATTCTAACATGACTTTGAGCATTTCTGTACATTGCTTGAACAACCTTCACCAACCACTTGTTAGCCCCTAGTTTATGCAAAGCCCACCAAACAATTTTAAATTTAAACTGTCACTAAATGTGCTGTTAATTCTAACATGACTTTGAGCATTTCTGTACATTGCTTGAACAACCTTCACCAACCACTTGTTAGCCCCTAGTTTATGCAAAGCCCACCAAACAATTTTAAATTTAAACTGTCACTAAATGTGCTGTTAATTCTAACATGACTTTGAGCATTTCTGTACATTGCTTGAACAACCTTCACCAACCACTTGTTAGCCCCTAGTTTATGCAAAGCCCACCAAACAATTTTAAATTTAAACTGTCACTAAATGTGCTGTTAATTCTAACATGACTTTGAGCATTTCTGTACATTGCTTGAACAACCTTCACCAACCACTTGTTAGCCCCTAGTTTATGCAAAGCCAACCAAACAATTTTAAATTTAAACTGTCACTAAATGTGCTGTTAATTCTAACATGACTTTGAGCATTTCTGTACATTGCTTGAACAACCTTCACCAACCACTTGTTCGCCCCTAGTTTATGCAAAGCCAACCAAACAATTTTAAATTTAAACTGTCACTAAATGTGCTGTTAATTCTAACATGACTTTGAGCATTTCTGTACATTGCTTGAACAACCTTCACCAACCACTTGTTAGCCCCTAGTTTATGCAAAGCCCACCAAACAATTTTAAATTTAAACTGTCACTAAATGTGCTGTTAATTCTAACATGACTTTGAGCATTTCTGTACATTGCTTGAACAAATTTCACCAACCACTTGTTAGCCCCTAGTTTATGCAAAGCCCACCAAACAATTTTAAATTTAAACTGTCACTAAATGTGCTGTTAATTCTAACATGACTTTGAGCATTTCTGTACATTGCTTGAACAACCTTCACCAACCACTTGTTAGCCCCTAGTTTATGCAAAGCCCACCAAACAATTTTAAATTTAAACTGTCACTAAATGTGCTGTTAATTCTAACATGACTTTGAGCATTTCTGTACATTGCTTGAACAACCTTCACCAACCACTTGTTAGCCCCTAGTTTATGCAAAGCCCACCAAACAATTTTTAATTTAAACTGTTACTAAATGTGCTGTTAATTCTAACATGACTTTGAGCATTTCTGTACATTGCTTGAACAACCTTCACCAACCACTTGTTAGCCCCTAGTTTATGCAAAGCCCACCAAACAATTTTAAATTTAAACTGTCACTAAATGTGCTGTTAATTCTAACATGACTTTGAGCATTTCTGTACATTGCTTGAACAACCTTCACCAACCACTTGTTAGCCCCTAGTTTATGCAAAGCCCACCAAACAATTTTAAATTTAAACTGTCACTAAATGTGCTGTTAATTCTAACATGACTTTGAGCATTTCTGTACATTGCTTGAACAACCTTCACCAACCACTTGTTAGCCCCTAGTTTATGCAAAGCCCACCAAACAATTTTAAATTTAAACTGTCACTAAATGTGCTGTTAATTCTAACATGACTTTGAGCATTTCTGTACATTGCTTGAACAACCTTCACCAACCACTTGTTAGCCCCTAGTTTATGCAAAGCCCACCAAACAATTTTAAATTTAAACTGTCACTAAATGTGCTGTTAATTCTAACATGACTTTGAGCATTTCTGTACATTGCTTGAACAACCTTCACCAACCACTTGTTAGCCCCTAGTTTATGCAAAGCCCACCAAACAATTTTAAATTTAAACTGTCACTAAATGTGCTGTTAATTCTAACATGACTTTGAGCATTTCTGTACATTGCTTGAACAACCTTCACCAACCACTTGTTAGCCCCTAGTTTATGCAAAGCCCACCAAACAATTTTAAATTTAAACTGTCACTAAATGTGCTGTTAATTCTAACATGACTTTGAGCATTTCTGTACATTGCTTGAACAACCTTCACCAACCACTTGTTAGCCCCTAGTTTATGCAAAGCCCACCAAACAATTTTTAATTTAAACTGTTACTAAATGTGCTGTTAATTCTAACATGACTTTGAGCATTTCTGTACATTGCTTGAACAACCTTCACCAACCACTTGTTAGCCCCTAGTTTATGCAAAGCCCACCAAACAATTTTAAATTTAAACTGTCACTAAATGTGCTGTTAATTCTAACATGACTTTGAGCATTTCTGTACATTGCTTGAACAACCTTCACCAACCACTTGTTAGCCCCTAGTTTATGCAAAGCCCACCAAACAATTTTAAATTTAAACTGTCACTAAATGTGCTGTTAATTCTAACATGACTTTGAGCATTTCTGTACATTGCTTGAACAACCTTCACCAACCACTTGTTAGCC
This sequence comes from Sepiola atlantica, assembly GCA_963556195.1. NCBI lineage: Eukaryota > Metazoa > Mollusca > Cephalopoda > Sepiida > Sepiolidae > Sepiola > Sepiola atlantica. The sequence goes on from OY744535.1 coordinate 97,453,317, forward strand.
CCTAGTTTATGCAAAGCCAACCAAACAATTTTAAATTTAAACTGTCACTAAATGTGCTGTTAATTCTAACATGACTTTGAGCATTTCTGTACATTGCTTGAACAACCTTCACCAACCACTTGTTCGCCACTAGTTTATGCAAAGCCAACCAAACAATTTTAAATTTAAACTGTCACTAAATGTGCTGTTAATTCTAACATGACTTTGAGCATTTCTGTACATTGCTTGAACAACCTTCACCAACCACTTGTTCGCCCCTAGTTTATGCAAAGCCAACCAAACAATTTTAAATTTAAACTGTCACTAAATGTGCTGTTAATTCTAACATGACTTTGAGCATTTCTGTACATTGCTTGAACAAATTTCACCAACCACTTGTTAGCCCCTAGTTTATGCAAAGCCCACCAAACAATTTTTAATTTAAACTGTCACTAAATGTGCTGTTAATTCTAACATGACTTTGAGCATTTCTGTACATTGCTTGAACAACCTTCACCAACCACTTGTTAGCCCCTAGTTTATGCAAAGCCCACCAAACAATTTTAAATTTAAACTGTCACTAAATGTGCTGTTAATTCTAACATGACTTTGAGCATTTCTGTACATTGCTTGAACAACCTTCACCAACCACTTGTTAGCCCCTAGTTTATGCAAAGCCCACCAAACAATTTTAAATTTAAACTGTCACTAAATGTGCTGTTAATTCTAACATGACTTTGAGCATTTCTGTACATTGCTTGAACAACCTTCACCAACCACTTGTTAGCCCCTAGTTTATGCAAAGCCAACCAAACAATTTTAAATTTAAACTGTCACTAAATGTGCTGTTAATTCTAACATGACTTTGAGCATTTCTGTACATTGCTTGAACAACCTTCACCAACCACTTGTTCGCCCCTAGTTTATGCAAAGCCAACCAAACAATTTTAAATTTAAACTGTCACTAAATGTGCTGTTAATTCTAACATGACTTTGAGCATTTCTGTACATTGCTTGAACAACCTTCACCAACCACTTGTTAGCCCATAGTTTATGCAAAGCCCACCAAACAATTTTAAATTTAAACTGTCACTAAATGTGCTGTTAATTCTAACATGACTTTGAGCATTTCTGTACATTGCTTGAACAAATTTCACCAACCACTTGTTAGCCCCTAGTTTATGCAAAGCCCACCAAACAATTTTAAATTTAAACTGTCACTAAATGTGCTGTTAATTCTAACATGACTTTGAGCATTTCTGTACATTGCTTGAACAACCTTCACCAACCACTTGTTAGCCCCTAGTTTATGCAAAGCCCACCAAACAATTTTAAATTTAAACTGTCACTAAATGTGCTGTTAATTCTAACATGACTTTGAGCATTTCTGTACATTGCTTGAACAACCTTCACCAACCACTTGTTAGCCCCTAGTTTATGCAAAGCCCACCAAACAATTTTAAATTTAAACTGTCACTAAATGTGCTGTTAATTCTAACATGACTTTGAGCATTTCTGTACATTGCTTGAACAACCTTCACCAACCACTTGTTAGCCCCTAGTTTATGCAAAGCCCACCAAACAATTTTAAATTTAAACTGTCACTAAATGTGCTGTTAATTCTAACATGACTTTGAGCATTTCTGTACATTGCTTGAACAACCTTCACCAACCACTTGTTAGCCCCTAGTTTATGCAAAGCCCACCAAACAATTTTGTATTTAAACTGTTACTTAATGTGCTGTTAATTCTAACATGACTTTGAGCATTTCTGTACATTGCTTGAACAACCTTCACCAACCACTTGTTAGCTTCTAGTTTATGCAAAGCCCACCAAACAATTTTAAATTTAAACTGTCACTAAATGTGCTGTTAATTCTAACATGACTTTTAGCATTTCTGTACATTGCTTGAAACACCTTTACCAACCACTTGTTAGCCCCTAGTTTATGCAAAGCCCACCAAACAATTTTAAATTTAAACTGTCACTAAATGTGCTGTTAATTCTAACATGACTTTTAGCATTTCTGTACATTGCTTGAACAAATTTCACCAACCACTTGTTAGCCCCTAGTTTATGCAAAGCCCACCAAACAATTTTAAATTTAAACTGTCACTAAATGTGCTGTTAATTCTAACATGACTTTGAGCATTTCTGTACATTGCTTGAACAAATTTCACCAACCACTTGTTAGCCCCTAGTTTATGCAAAGCCCACCAAACAATTTTAAATTTAAACTGTCACTAAATGTGCTGTTAATTCTAACATGACTTTGAGCATTTCTGTACATTGCTTGAACAACCTTCACCAACCACTTGTTAGCCCCTAGTTTATGCAAAGCCCACCAAACAATTTTAAATTTAAACTGTCACTAAATGTGCTGTTAATTCTAACATGACTTTTAGCATTTCTGTACATTGCTTGAACAACCTTCACCAACCACTTGTTAGCCCCTAGTTTATGCAAAGCCCACCAAACAATTTTAAATTTAAACTGTCACTAAATGTGCTGTTAATTCTAACATGACTTTGAGCATTTCTGTACATTGCTTGAACAAATTTCACCAACCACTTGTTAGCCCCTAGTTTATGCAAAGCCCACCAAACAATTTTAAATGTAAACTGTCACTAAATGTGCTGTTAATTCTAACATGACTTTTAGCATTTCTGTACATTGCTTGAACAACCTTAACCAACCACTTGTTAGCCCCTAGTTTATGCAAAGCCCACCAAACAATTTTAAATTTAAACTGTCACTAAATGTGCTGTTAATTCTAACATGACTTTTAGCATTTCTGTACATTGCTTGAACAACCTTCACCAACCACTTGTTAGCCCCTAGTTTATGCAAAGCCCACCAAACAATTTTAAATTTAAACTGTCACTAAATGTGCTGTTAATTCTAACATGACTTTGAGCATTTCTGTACATTGCTTGAACAACCTTCACCAACCACTTGTTAGCCCCTAGTTTATGCAAAGCCCACCAAACAATTTTAAATTTAAACTGTCACTAAATGTGCTGTTAATTCTAACATGACTTTGAGCATTTCTGTACATTGCTTGAAACACCTTTACCAACCCCTTGTTAGCCCATAGTTTATGCAAAGCCCACCAAACAATTTTAAATTTAAACTGTCACTAAATGTGCTGTTAATTCTAACATGACTTTGAGCATTTCTGTACATTGCTTGAACAAATTTCACCAACCACTTGTTAGCCCCTAGTTTATGCAAAGCCCACCAAACAATTTTAAATTTAAACTGTCACTAAATGTGCTGTTAATTCTAACATGACTTTGACCATTTCTGTACATTGCTTTAACAAATTTCACCAACCACTTGTTAGCCCCTAGTTTATGCAAAGCCCACCAAACAATTTTAAATTTAAACTGTCACTAAATGTGCTGTTAATTCTAACATGACTTTTAGCATTTCTGTACATTGCTTGAACAACCTTCACCAACCACTTGTTAGCCCCTAGTTTATGCAAAGCCCACCAAACAATTTTAAATTTAAACTGTCACTAAATGTGCTGTTAATTCTAACATGACTTTGAGCATTTCTGTACATTGCTTGAACAAATTTCACCAACCACTTGTTAGCCCCTAGTTTATGCAAAGCCCACCAAACAATTTTAAATTTAAACTGTCACTAAATGTGCTGTTAATTCTAACATGACTTTGAGCATTTCTGTACATTGCTTGAACAACCTTCACCAACCACTTGTTAGCCCCTAGTTTATGCAAAGCCCACCAAACAATTTTAAATTTAAACTGTCACTAAATGTGCTGTTAATTCTAACATGACTTTGAGCATTTCTGTACATTGCTTGAACAACCTTCACCAACCACTTGTTCGCCCCTAGTTTATGCAAAGCCAACCAAACAATTTTAAATTTAAACTGTCACTAAATGTGCTGTTAATTCTAACATGACTTTGAGCATTTCTGTACATTGCTTGAACAACCTTCACCAACCACTTGTTAGCCCATAGTTTATGCAAAGCCCACCAAACAATTTTAAATTTAAACTGTCACTAAATGTGCTGTTAATTCTAACATGACTTTGAGCATTTCTGTACATTGCTTGAACAAATTTCACCAACCACTTGTTAGCCCCTAGTTTATGCAAAGCCCACCAAACAATTTTAAATTTAAACTGTCACTAAATGTGCTGTTAATTCTAACATGACTTTGAGCATTTCTGTACATTGCTTGAACAACCTTCACCAACCACTTGTTAGCCCCTAGTTTATGCAAAGCCCACCAAACAATTTTAAATTTAAACTGTCACTAAATGTGCTGTTAATTCTAACATGACTTTGAGCATTTCTGTACATTGCTTGAACAACCTTCACCAACCACTTGTTAGCCCCTAGTTTATGCAAAGCCCACCAAACAATTTTAAATTTAAACTGTCACTAAATGTGCTGTTAATTCTAACATGACTTTGAGCATTTCTGTACATTGCTTGAACAACCTTCACCAACCACTTGTTAGCCCCTAGTTTATGCAAAGCCCACCAAACAATTTTAAATTTAAACTGTCACTAAATGTGCTGTTAATTCTAACATGACTTTGAGCATTTCTGTACATTGCTTGAACAACCTTCACCAACCACTTGTTAGCCCCTAGTTTATGCAAAGCCCACCAAACAATTTTTAATTTAAACTGTTACTTAATGTGCTGTTAATTCTAACATGACTTTGAGCATTTCTGTACATTGCTTGAACAACCTTCACCAACCACTTGTTAGCTTCTAGTTTATGCAAAGCCCACCAAACAATTTTAAATTTAAACTGTCACTAAATGTGCTGTTAATTCTAACATGACTTTTAGCATTTCTGTACATTGCTTGAAACACCTTTACCAACCACTTGTTAGCCCCTAGTTTATGCAAAGCCCACCAAACAATTTTAAATTTAAACTGTCACTAAATGTGCTGTTAATTCTAACATGACTTTTAGCATTTCTGTACATTGCTTGAACAAATTTCACCAACCACTTGTTAGCCCCTAGTTTATGCAAAGCCCACCAAACAATTTTAAATTTAAACTGTCACTAAATGTGCTGTTAATTCTAACATGACTTTGAGCATTTCTGTACATTGCTTGAACAAATTTCACCAACCACTTGTTAGCCCCTAGTTTATGCAAAGCCCACCAAACAATTTTAAATTTAAACTGTCACTAAATGTGCTGTTAATTCTAACATGACTTTGAGCATTTCTGTACATTGCTTGAACAACCTTCACCAACCACTTGTTAGCCCCTAGTTTATGCAAAGCCCACCAAACAATTTTAAATTTAAACTGTCACTAAATGTGCTGTTAATTCTAACATGACTTTTAGCATTTCTGTACATTGCTTGAACAACCTTCACCAACCACTTGTTAGCCCCTAGTTTATGCAAAGCCCACCAAACAATTTTAAATTTAAACTGTCACTAAATGTGCTGTTAATTCTAACATGACTTTGAGCATTTCTGTACATTGCTTGAACAAATTTCACCAACCACTTGTTAGCCCCTAGTTTATGCAAAGCCCACCAAACAATTTTAAATGTAAACTGTCACTAAATGTGCTGTTAATTCTAACATGACTTTTAGCATTTCTGTACATTGCTTGAACAACCTTCACCAACCACTTGTTAGCCCCTAGTTTATGCAAAGCCCACCAAACAATTTTAAATTTAAACTGTCACTAAATGTGCTGTTAATTCTAACATGACTTTTAGAATTTCTGTACATTGCTTGAAACACCTTTACCAACCACTTGTTAGCCCCTAGTTTATGCAAAGCCCACCAAACAATTTTAAATTTAAACTGTCACTAAATGTGCTGTTAATTCTAACATGACTTTGAGCATTTCTGTACATTGCTTGAACAACCTTCACCAAACACCTGTTAGCCCCTAGTTTATTCAAAGCCCACCAAACAATTTTAAATTTAAACTGTCACTAAATGTGCTGTTAATTCTAACATGACTTTGAGCATTTCTGTACATTGCTTGAACAACCTTCACCAACCACTTGTTAGCCCCTAGTTTATGCAAAGCCCACCAAACAATTTTAAATTTAAACTGTCACTAAATGTGCTGTTAATTCTAACCTGACTTTTAGCATTTCTGTACATTGCTTGAACAACCTTCACCAACCACTTGTTAGCCCCTAGTTTATGCAAAGCCTACCAAACAATTTTAAATTTAAACTGTCACTAAATGTGCTGTTAATTCTAACATGACTTTGAGCATTTCTGTACATTGCTTGAAACACCTTTACCAACCACTTGTTAGCCCATAGTTTATGCAAAGCCCACCAAACAATTTTAAATTTAAACTGTCACTAAATGTGCTGTTAATTCTAACATAACTTTGAGCATTTCTGTACATTGCTTGAACAAATTTCACCAACCACTTGTTAGCCCCTAGTTTATGCAAAGCCCACCAAACAATTTTAAATTTAAACTGTCACTAAATGTGCTGTTAATTCTAACATGACTTTGAGCATTTATGTACATTGCTTTAACAAATTTCACCAACCACTTGTTAGCCCCTAGTTTATGCAAAGCCCACCAAACAATTTTAAATTTAAACTGTCACTAAATGTGCTGTTAATTCTAACATGACTTTTAGCATTTCTGTACATTGCTTGAACAACCTTCACCAACCACTTGTTAGCTTCTAGTTTATGCAAAGCCCACCAAACAATTTTAAATTTAAACTGTCACTAAATGTGCTGTTAATTCTAACATGACTTTGAGCATTTCTGTAGATTGCTTGAACAAATTTCACCAACCACTTGTTAGCCCCTAGTTTATGCAAAGCCCACCAAACAATTTTAAATTTAAACTGTCACTAAATGTGCTGTTAATTCTAACATGACTTTGAGCATTTCTGTACATTGCTTGAACAACCTTCACCAACCACTTGTTAGCCCCTAGTTTATGCAAAGCCCACCAAACAATTTTAAATTTAAACTGTCACTAAATGTGCTGTTAATTCTAACATGACTTTGAGCATTTCTGTACATTGCTTGAAACACCTGTACCAACCACTTGTTAGCCCCTAGTTTATGCAAAGCCCACCAAACAATTTTAAATTTAAACTGTCACTAAATTTGCTGTTAATTCTAACATGACTTTGAGCATTTCTGTACATTGCTTGAACAAATTTCACCAACCACTTGTTAGCCCCTAGTTTATGCAAAGCCCACCAAACAATTTTAAATTTAAACTGTCACTAAATGTGCTGTTAATTCTAACATGACTTTGAGCATTTCTGTACATTGCTTGAACAACCTTCACCAACCACTTGTTAGCCCCTAGTTTATGCAAAGCCCACCAAACAATTTTAAATTTAAACTGTCACTAAATGTGCTGTTAATTCTAACATGACTTTGAGCATTTCGGTACATTGCTTGAACAACCTTCACCAACCACTTGTTAGCCCCTAGTTTATGCACCGCCCACCAAACAATTTTAAATTTAAACTGTCACTAAATGTGCTGTTAATTCTAACATGACTTTGAGCATTTCTGTACATTGCTTGAACAACCTTCACCAACCACTTGTTAGCCCCTAGTTTATGCACCGCCCACCAAACAATTTGTAATTTAAACTGTCACTAAATGTGCTGTTAATTCTAACATGACTTTGAGCATTTCTGTACATTGCTTGAACAAATTTCACCAACCACTTGTTAGCCCCTAGTTTATGCAAAGCCCTCCAAACAATTTTAAATTTAAACTGTCACTAAATGTGCTGTTAATTCTAACATGACTTTTAGCATTTCTGTACATTGCTTGAACAACCTTCACCAACCACTTGTTAGCCCCTAGTTTATGCAAAGCCCACTAAACAATTTTAAATTTAAACTGTCACTAAATGTGCTGTTAATTCTAACATGACTTTGAGCATTTCTGTACATTGCTTGTACAAATTTCACCAACCACTTGTTAGCCCCTAGTTTATGCAAAGCCCACCAAACAATTTTAAATTTAAACTGTCACTAAATGTGCTGTTAATTCTAACATGACTTTGAGCATTTCTGTACATTGCTTGAACAACCTTGACCAACCACTTGTTAGCCCCTAGTTTATGCAAAGCCCACCAAACAATTTCAAATTTAAACTGTCACTAAATGTGCTGTTAATTCTAACATGACTTTTAGCATTTCTGTACATTGCTTGAAACACCTGTACCAACCACTTGTTAGCCCCTAGTTTATGCAAAGCCCACCAAACAATTTTAAATTTAAACTGTCACTAAATGTGCTGTTAATTCTAACATGACTTTGAGCATTTCTGTACATTGCTTGAACAAATTTCACCAACCACTTGTTAGCCCCTAGTTTATGCAAAGCCCATCAAACAATTTTAAATTTAAACTGTCACTAAATGTGCTGTTAATTCTTACATGACTTTAAGCATTTCTGTACATTGCTTGACCAACCTTCACCAACCACTTGTTAGCCCCTAGTTTATGCAAAGCCCACCAAACAATTTTAAATTTAAACTGTCACTAAATGTGCTGTTAATTCTAACATGACTTTGAGCATTTCTGTACATTGCTTGAACAACCTTCACCAACCACTTGTTAGCCCCTAGTTTATGCACCGCCCACCAAACAATTTGTAATTGAAACTGTCACTAAATGTGCTGTTAATTCTAACATGACTTTGAGCATTTCTGTACATTGCTTGAACAAATTTCACCAACCACTTGTTAGCCCCTAGTTTATGCAAAGCCCACCAAACAATTTTAAATTTAAACTGTCACTAAATGTGCTGTTAATTCTAACATGACTTTGAGCATTTCTGTACATTGCTTGAACAAATTTCACCAACCACTTGTTAGCCCCTAGTTTATGCAAAGCACACCAAACAATTTTAAATTTAAACTGTCACTAAATGTGCTGTTAATTCTAACATGACTTTTAGCATTTCTGTACATTGCTTGAACAAATTTCACCAACCACTTGTTAGCCCCTAGTTTATGCAAAGCCCACCAAACAATTTTAAATTTAAACTGTCACTAAATGTGCTGTTAATTCTAACATGACTTTGAGCATTTCTGTACATTGCTTGAACAACCTTCACCAACCACTTGTTAGCCCCTAGTTTATGCAAAGCCCACCAAACAATTTTAAATTTAAACTGTCACTAAATGTGCTGTTAATTCTAACATGACTTTTAGTATTTCTGTACATTGCTGTAAACACCTTTACCAACCACTTGTTAGCCCCTAGTTTATGCAAAGCCCACCAAACAATTTTAAATTTAAACTGTCACTAAATGTGCTGTTAATTCTAACATGACTTTGAGCATTTCTGTACATTGCTTGAACAAATTTCACCAACCACTTGTTAGCCCCTAGTTTCTGCAAAGCCCACCAAACAATTTTACATTTAAACTGTCACTAAATGTGCTGTTAATTCTAACATGACTTTGAGCATTTCTGTACATTGCTTGAACAACCTTCACCAACCACTTGTTAGCTTCTAGTTTATACAAAGCCCACCAAACAATTTTAAATTTAAACTGTCACTAAATGTGCTGTTAATTCTAACATGACTTTGAGCATTTCTGTACATTGCTTGAACAACCTTCACCAACCACTTGTTAGCCCCTAGTTTATGCAAAGCCCACCAAACAATTTTGAATTTAAACTGTCACTAAATGTGCTGTTAATTCTAACATGACTTTGAGCGCTTCTGAACATTGCTTGAACAACCTTCACCAACCACTTGTTAGCCCCTAGTTTATGCACCGCCCACCAAACAATTTGTAATTTAAACTGTCACTAAATGTGCTGTTAATTCTAACATGACTTTGAGCATTTCTGTACATTGCTTGAAGAAATTTCACCAACCACTTGTTAGCCCCTAGTTTATGCAAAGCCCTCCAAACAATTTTAAATTTAAACTGTCACTAAATGTGCTGTTAATTCTAACATGACTTTTAGCATTTCTGTACATTGCTTGAACAACCTTCACCAACCACTTGTTAGCCCCTAGTTTATGCAAAGCCCACCAAACAATTTTAAATTTAAACTGTCACTAAATGTGCTGTTAATTCTAACATGACTTTGAGCATTTCTGTACATTGCTTGTACAAATTTCACCAACCACTTGTTAGCCCCTAGTTTATGCAAAGCCCACCAAACAATTTTAAATTTAAACTGTCACTAAATGTGCTGTTAATTCTAACATGACTTTGAGCATTTCTGTACATTGCTTGAACAACCTTGACCAACCACTTGTTAGCCCCTAGTTTATGCAAAGCCCACCAAACAATTTCAAATTTAAACTGTCACTAAATGTGCTGTTAATTCTAACATGACTTTTAGCATCTCTGTACATTGCTTGAAACACCTGTACCAACCACTTGTTAGCCCCTAGTTTATGCAAAGCCCACCAAACAATTTTAAATTTAAACTGTCACTAAATGTGCTGTTAATTCTAACATGACTTTGAGCATTTCTGTACATTGCTTGAACAAATTTCACCAACCACTTGTTAGCCCCTAGTTTATGCAAAGCCCATCAAACAATTTTAAATTTAAACTGTCACTAAATGTGCTGTTAATTCTTACATGACTTTTAGCATTTCTGTACATTGCTTGACCAACCTTCACCAACCACTTGTTAGCCCCTAGTTTATGCAAAGCCCACCAAACAATTTTAAATTTAAACTGTCACTAAATGTGCTGTTAATTCTAACATGACTTTGAGCATTTCTGTACATTGCTTGAACAACCTTCACCAACCACTTGTTAGCCCCTAGTTTATGCACCGCCCACCAAACAATTTGTAATTGAAACTGTCACTAAATGTGCTGTTAATTCTAACATGACTTTGAGCATTTCTGTACATTGCTTGAACAAATTTCACCAACCACTTGTTAGCCCCTAGTTTATGCAAAGCCCACCAAACAATTTTAAATTTAAACTGTCACTAAATGTGCTGTTAATTCTAACATGACTTTGAGCATTTCTGTACATTGCTTGAACAAATTTCACCAACCACTTGTTAGCCCCTAGTTTATGCAAAGCACACCAAACAATTTTAAATTTAAACTGTCACTAAATGTGCTGATAATTCTAACATGACTTTTAGCATTTCTGTACATTGCTTGAACAAATTTCACCAACCACTTGTTAGCCCCTAGTTTATGCAAAGACTACCAAACAATTTTAAATTTAAACTGTCACTAAATGTGCTGTTAATTCTAACATGACTTTGAGCATTTCTGTACATTGCTTGAACAACCTTCACCAACCACTTGTTAGCCCCTAGTTTATGCAAAGCCCACCAAACAATTTTAAATTTAAACTGTCACTAAATGTGCTGTTAATTCTAACATGACTTTTAGTATTTCTGTACATTGCTGTAAACACCTTTACCAACCACTTGTTAGCCCCTAGTTTATGCAAAGCCCACCAAACAATTTTAAATTTAAACTGTCACTAAATGTGCTGGTAATTCTAACATGACTTTGAGCATTTCTGTACATTGCTTGAACAAATTTCACCAACCACTTGTTAGCCCCTAGTTTCTGCAAAGCCCACCAAACAATTTTACATTTAAACTGTCACTAAATGTGCTGTTAATTCTAACATGACTTTGAGCATTTCTGTACATTGCTTGAACAACCTTCACCAACCACTTGTTAGCCCCTAGTTTATGCAAAGCCCACTAAACAATTTTAAATTTAAACTGTCACTAAATGTGCTGTTAATTCTAACATGACTTTGAGCATTTCTGTACATTGCTTGAACAACCTTCACCAACCACTTGTTAGCCCCTAGTTTATGCAAAGCCCACCAAACAATTTTAAATTTAAACTGTCACTAAATGTGCTGTTAATTCTAACATGACTTTGAGCATTTCTGTACATTGCCTGAACAACCTTCACCAACCACTTGTTAGCCCCTAGTTTATGCAAAGCCAACCAAACAATTTTAAATTTAAACTGTCACTAAATGTGCTGTTAATTCTAACATGACTTTGAGCATTTCTGTACATTGCTTGAACAACCTTCACCAACCACTTGTTAGCCCCTAGTTTATGCAAAGCCCACCAAACAATTTTAAATTTAAACTGTCACTAAATGTGCTGTTAATTCTAACATGACTTTTAGCATTTCTGTACATTGCTTGAAACACCTTTACCAACCACTTGTTAGCCCCTAGTTTATGCAAAGCCCACCAAACAATTTTAAATTTAAACTGTCACTAAATGTGCTGTTAATTCTAACATGACTTTGAGCATTTCTGTACATTGCTTGAACAATCTTCACCAACCACTTGTTAGCCCATAGTTTATGCAAAGCCCACCAAACAATTTTAAATTTAAACTGTCACTAAATGTGCTGTTAATTCTAACATGACTTTGAGCATTTCTGTACATTGCTTGAACAAATTTCACCAACCACTTGTTAGCCCCTAGTTTATGCAAAGCCCACCAAACAATTTTAAATTTAAACTGTCACTAAATGTGCTGTTAATTCTAACATGACTTTGAGCATTTCTGTACATTGCTTGAACAACCTTCACCAACCACTTGTTAGCCCCTAGTTTATGCAAAGCCCACCAAACAATTTTAAATTTAAACTGTCACTAAATGTGCTGTTAATTCTAACATGGCTTTTAGCATTTCTGTACATTGCTTGAACAACCTTCACCAACCACTTGTTAACCCCTAGTTTATGCAAAGCCCACCAAACAATTTTAAATTTAAACTGTCACTAAATGTGCTGTTAATTCTAACATGACTTTGAGCATTTCTGTACATTGCTTGAACAACCTTCACCAACCACTTGTTAGCCCCTAGTTTATGCAAAGCCCACCAAACAATTTTAAATTTAAACTGTCACTAAATGTGCTGTTAATTCTAACATGACTTTGAGCATTTCTGTACATTGCTTGAACAACCTTCACCAACCACTTGTTAGCCCCTAGTTTATGCAAAGCCAACCAAACAATTTTAAATTTAAACTGTCACTAAATGTGCTGTTAATTCTAACATGACTTTGAGCATTTCTGTACATTGCTTGAACAACCTTCACCAACCACTTGTTAGCCCCTAGTTTATGCAAAGCCCACCAAACAATTTTAAATTTAAACTGTCACTAAATGTGCTGTTAATTCTAACATGACTTTGAGCATTTCTGTACATTGCTTGAACAACCTTCACCAACCACTTGTTAGCCCCTAGTTTATGCAAAGCCAACCAAACAATTTTAAATTTAAACTGTCACTAAATGTGCTGTTAATTCTAACATGACTTTGAGCATTTCTGTACATTGCTTGAACAACCTTCACCAACCACTTGTTAGCCCCTAGTTTATGCAAAGCCCACCAAACAATTTTAAATTTAAACTGTTACTAAATGTGCTGTTAATTCTAACATGACTTTTAGCATTTCTGTACATTGCTTGAACAAATTTCACCAACCACTTGTTAGCCCCTAGTTTATGCAAAGCCCACCAAACAATTTTAAATTTAAACTGTCACTAAATGTGCTGTTAATTCTAACATGACTTTTAGCATTTCTGTACATTGCTTGAACAACCTTTACCAACCCCTTGTTTGCCCCTAGTTTATGCAAAGCCCACCAAACAATTTTAAATTTTAACTGTCACTAAATGTGCTGTTAATTCTAACATGACTTTGAGCATTTCTGTACATTGCTTGAACAACCTTCACCAACCACTTGTTAGCCCCTAGTTTATGCAAAGCCCACCAAACAATTTTAAATTTAAACTGTCACTAAATGTGCTGTTAATTCTAACATGACTTTTAGCATTTCTGTACATTGCTTGAACAACCTTCACCAACCACTTGTTAGCCCCTAGTTTATGCAAAGCCCACCAAACAATTTTAAATTTAAGCTGTCACTAAATGTGCTGTTAATTCTAACATGACGTTGAGCATTTCTGTACATTGCTTGAACAACCTTCACCAACCACTTGTTAGACCCTAGTTTATGCAAAGCCCACCAAACAATTTTAAATTTAAACTGTCACTAAATGTGCTGTTAATTCTAACATGACTTTGAGCATTTCTGTACATTGCTTGAACAAATTTCACCAACCACTTGTTAGCCCCTAGTTTATGCAAAGCCCACCAAACAATTTTAAATTTAAACTGTCACTAAATGTGCTGTTAATTCTAACATGACTTTGAGCATTTCTGTACATTGATTGAACAACCTTCACCAACCACTTGTTAGCCCCTTGTTTATGCAAAGCCCACCAAACAATTTTAAATTTAAACTGTCACTAAATGTGCTGTTAATTCTAACATGACTTTGAGCATTTCTGTACATTGCTTGAACAACCTTCACCAACCACTTGTAAGCCCCTAGTTTATGCAAAGTCCACCAATTTTAAATTTAAGCTGTCACTAAATGTGCTGTTAATTCTAACATGACTTTTAGCATTTCTGTACATTGCTTGAAACACCTTTACCAACCACTTGTTAGCCCTTGTTTATGCAAAGCCCACCAAACAATTTTAAATTTAAACTGTCACTAAATGTGCTGTTAATTCTAACATGACTTTGAACATTTCTGTACATTGCTTGAAACACCTTTACCAACCACTTGTTAGCCCCTAGTTTATGCAAAGCCCACCAAACAATTTTAAATTTAAACTGTCACTAAATGTGCTGTTAATTCTAAGATGACTTTGAGCATTTCTGTACATTGCTTGAACAAATTTCACCAACCACTTTTTAGCCCCTAGTTTATGCAAAGCCCACCAAACAATTTTAAATTTAAACTGTCACTAAATGTGCTGTTAATTCTAACATGACTTTGAGCATTTCTGTACATTGCTTGAACAAATTTCACCAACCACTTGTTAGCCCCTAGTTTATGCAAAGCCCACCAAACAATTTTAAATTTAAACTGTCACTAAATGTGCTGTTAATTCTAACATGACTTTGAGCATTTCTGTACATTGCTTGAACAACCTTCACCAACCACTTGTTAGCCCCTAGTTTATGCAAAGCCCACCAAACAATTTTAAATTTAAACTGTCACTAAATGTGCTGTTAATTCTAACATGACTTTGAGCATTTCTGTACATTGCTTGAACAAATTTCACCAACCACTTGTTAGCCCCTAGTTTATGCAAAGCCCACCAAACAATTTTAAATTTAAACTGTCACTAAATGTGCTGTTAATTCTAACATGACTTTGAGCATTTCTGTACATTGCTTGAACAACCTTCACCAACCACTTGTTAGCCCCTAGTTTATGCAAAGCCCACCAAACAATTTTAAATTTAAACTGTCACTAAATGTGCTGTTAATTCTAACATGACTTTTAGCATTTCTGTACATTGCTTGAACAACCTTCACCAACCACTTGTTAGCCCCTAGTTTATGCAAAGCCCACCAAACAATTTTAAATTTAAACTGTCACTAAATGTGCTGTTAATTCTAACATGACTTTGAGCATTTCTGTACATTGCTTGAACAAATTTCACCAACCACTTGTTAGCCCCTAGTTTATGCAAAGCCCACCAAACAATTTTAAATGTAAACTGTCACTAAATGTGCTGTTAATTCTAACATGACTTTTAGCATTTCTGTACATTGCTTGAACAACCTTCACCAACCACTTGTTAGCCCCTAGTTTATGCAAAGCCCACCAAACAATTTTAAATTTAAACTGTCACTAAATGTGCTGTTAATTCTAACATGACTTTTAGAATTTCTGTACATTGCTTGAAACACCTTTACCAACCACTTGTTAGCCCCTAGTTTATGCAAAGCCCACCAAACAATTTTAAATTTAAACTGTCACTAAATGTGCTGTTAATTCTAACATGACTTTGAGCATTTCTGTACATTGCTTGAACAACCTTCACCAAACACCTGTTAGCCCCTAGTTTATTCAAAGCCCACCAAACAATTTTAAATTTAAACTGTCACTAAATGTGCTGTTAATTCTTACATGACTTTGAGCATTTCTGTACATTGCTTGAACAACCTTCACCAACCACTTGTTAGCCCCTAGTTTATGCAAAGCCCACCAAACAATTTTAAATTTAAACTGTCACTAAATGTGCTGTTAATTCTAACCTGACTTTTAGCATTTCTGTACATTGCTTGAACAACCTTCACCAACCACTTGTTAGCCCCTAGTTTATGCAAAGCCCACCAAACAATTTTAAATTTAAACTGTCACTAAATGTGCTGTTAATTCTAACATGACTTTGAGCATTTCTGTACATTGCTTGAAACACCTTTACCAACCACTTGTTAGCCCATAGTTTATGCAAAGCCCACCAAACAATTTTAAATTTAAACTGTCACTAAATGTGCTGTTAATTCTAACATGACTTTGAGCATTTCTGTACATTGCTTGAACAAATTTCACCAACCACTTGTTAGCCCCTAGTTTATGCAAAGCCCACCAAACAATTTTAAATTTAAACTGTCACTAAATGTGCTGTTAATTCTAACATGACTTTGAGCATTTCTGTACATTGCTTTAACAAATTTCACCAACCACTTGTTAGCCCCTAGTTTATGCAAAGCCCACCAAACAATTTTAAATTTAAACTGTCACTAAATGTGCTGTTAATTCTAACATGACTTTTAGCATTTCTGTACATTGCTTGAACAACCTTCACCAACCACTTGTTAGCCCCTAGTTTATGCAAAGCCCACCAAACAATTTTAAATTTAAACTGTCACTAAATGTGCTGTTAATTCTAACATGACTTTGAGCATTTCTGTACATTGCTTGAACAAATTTCACCAACCACTTGTTAGCCCCTAGTTTATGCAAAGCCCACCAAACAATTTTAAATTTAAACTGTCACTAAATGTGCTGTTAATTCTAGCATGACTTTGAGCATTTCTGTACATTGCTTGAACAAATTTCACCAACCACTTGTTAGCCCCTAGTTTATGCAAAGCCCACCAAACAATTTTAAATGTAAACTGTCACTAAATGTGCTGTTAATTCTAACATGACTTTTAGCATTTCTGTACATTGCTTGAACAACCTTCACCAACCACTTGTTAGCCCCTAGTTTATGCAAAGCCCACCAAACAATTTTAAATTTAAACTGTCACTAAATGTGCTGTTAATTCTAACATGACTTTTAGAATTTCTGTACATTGCTTGAAACACCTTTACCAACCACTTGTTAGCCCCTAGTTTATGCAAAGCCCACCAAACAATTTTAAATTTAAACTGTCACTAAATGTGCTGTTAATTCTAACATGACTTTGAGCATTTCTGTACATTGCTTGAACAACCTTCACCAAACACCTGTTAGCCCCTAGTTTATTCAAAGCCCACCAAACAATTTTAAATTTAAACTGTCACTAAATGTGCTGTTAATTCTAACATGACTTTGAGCATTTCTGTACATTGCTTGAACAACCTTCACCAACCACTTGTTAGCCCCTAGTTTATGCAAAGCCCACCAAACAATTTTAAATTTAAACTGTCACTAAATGTGCTGTTAATTCTAACCTGACTTTTAGCATTTCTGTACATTGCTTGAACAACCTTCACCAACCACTTGTTAGCCCCTAGTTTATGCAAAGCCCACCAAACAATTTTAAATTTAAACTGTCACTAAATGTGCTGTTAATTCTAACATGACTTTGAGCATTTCTGTACATTGCTTGAAACACCTTTACCAACCACTTGTTAGCCCCTAGTTTATGCAAAGCCCACCAAACAATTTTAAATTTAAACTGTCACTAAATGTGCTGTTAATTCTAACATGACTTTGAGCATTTCTGTACATTGCTTGAACAAATTTCACCAACCACTTGTTAGCCCCTAGTTTATGCAAAGCCCACCAAACAATTTTAAATTTAAACTGTCACTAAATGTGCTGTTAATTCTAACATGACTTTGAGCATTTCTGTACATTGCTTTAACAAATTTCACCAACCACTTGTTAGCCCCTAGTTTATGCAAAGCCCACCAAACAATTTTAAATTTAAACTGTCACTAAATGTGCTGTTAATTCTAACATGACTTTTAGAATTTCTGTACATTGCTTGAACAACCTTCACCAACCACTTGTTAGCCCCTAGTTTATGCAAAGCCCACCAAACAATTTTAAATTTAAACTGTCACTAAATGTGCTGTTAATTCTAACATGACTTTGAGCATTTCTGTACATTGCTTGAACAAATTTCACCAACCACTTGTTAGCCCCTAGTTTATGCAAAGCCCACCAAACAATTTTAAATTTAAACTGTCACTAAATGTGCTGTTAATTCTAACATGACTTTGAGCATTTCTGTACATTGCTTGAACAACCTTCACCAACCACTTGTTAGCCCATAGTTTATGCAAAGCCCACAAAACAATTTTAAATTTAAACTGTCACTAAATGTGCTGTTAATTCTAACATGACTTTGAGCATTTCTGTACATTGCTTGAAACACCTGTACCAACCACTTGTTAGCCCCTAGTTTATGCAAAGCCCACCAAACAATTTTAAATTTAAACTGTCACTAAATTTGCTGTTAATTCTAACATGACTTTGAGCATTTCTGTACATTGCTTGAACAAATTTCACCAACCACTTGTTAGCCCCTAGTTTATGCAAAGCCCACCAAACAATTTTAAATTTAAACTGTCACTAAATGTGCTGTTAATTCTAACATGACTTTGAGCATTTCTGTACATTGCTTGAACAACCTTCACCAACCACTTGTTAGCCCCTAGTTTATGCAAAGCCCACCAAACAATTTTAAATTTAAACTGTCACTAAATGTGCTGTTAATTCTAACATGACTTTGAGCATTTCTGTACATTGCTTGAACAACCTTCACCAACCACTTGTTAGCCCCTAGTTTATGCACCGCCCACCAAACAATTTTAAATTTAAACTGTCACTAAATGTGCTGTTAATTCTAACATGACTTTGAGCATTTCTGTACATTGCTTGAACAACCTTCACCAACCACTTGTTAGCCCCTAGTTTATGCACCGCCCACCAAACAATTTGTAATTTAAACTGTCACTAAATGTGCTGTTAATTCTAACATGACTTTGAGCATTTCTGTACATTGCTTGAACAAATTTCACCAACCACTTGTTAGCCCCTAGTTTATGCAAAGCCCTCCAAACAATTTTAAATTTAAACTGTCACTAAATGTGCTGTTAATTCTAACATGACTTTTAGCATTTCTGTACATTGCTTGAACAACCTTCACCAACCACTTGTTAGCCCCTAGTTTATGCAAAGCCCACCAAACAATTTTAAATTTAAACTGTCACTAAATGTGCTGTTAATTCTAACATGACTTTGAGCATTTCTGTACATTGCTTGTACAAATTTCACCAACCACTTGTTAGCCCCTAGTTTATGCAAAGCCCACCAAACAATTTTAAATTTAAACTGTCACTAAATGTGCTGTTAATTCTAACATGACTTTGAGCATTTCTGTACATTGCTTGAACAACCTTGACCAACCACTTGTTAGCTCCTAGTTTATGCAAAGCCCACCAAACAATTTCAAATTTAAACTGTCACTAAATGTGCTGTTAATTCTAACATGACTTTTAGCATTTCTGTACATTGCTTGAAACACCTGTACCAACCACTTGTTAGCCCCTAGTTTATGCAAAGCCCACCAAACAATTTTAAATTTAAACTGTCACTAAATGTGCTGTTAATTCTAACATGACTTTGAGCATTTCTGTACATTGCTTGAACAAATTTCACCAACCACTTGTTAGCCCCTAGTTTATGCAAAGCCCATCAAACAATTTTTAATTTAAACTGTCACTAAATGTGCTGTTAATTCTTACATGACTTTAAGCATTTCTGTACATTGCTTGAACAACCTTCACCAACCACTTGTTAGCCCCTAGTTTATGCAAAGCCCACCAAACAATTTTAAATGTAAACTGTCACTAAATGTGCTGTTAATTCTAACATGACTTTGAGCATTTCTGTACATTGCTTGAACAACCTTCACCAACCACTTGTTAGCCCCTAGTTTATGCACCGCCCACCAAACAATTTTAAATTTAAACTGTCACTAAATGTGCTGTTAATTCTAACATGACTTTGAGCATTTCTGTACATTGCTTGAACAACCTTCACCAACCACTTGTTAGCCCCTAGTTTATGCACCGCCCACCAAACAATTTGTAATTGAAACTGTCACTAAATGTGCTGTTAATTCTAACATGACTTTGAGCATTTCTGTACATTGCTTGAACAAATTTCACCAACCACTTGTTAGCCCCTAGTTTATGCAAAGCCCACCAAACAATTTTAAATTTAAACTGTCACTAAATGTGCTGTTAATTCTAACATGACTTTGAGCATTTCTGTACATTGCTTGAACAAATTTCACCAACCACTTGTTAGCCCCTAGTTTATGCAAAGCACACCAAACAATTTTAAATTTAAACTGTCACTAAATGTGCTGATAATTCTAACATGACTTTTAGCATTTCTGTACATTGCTTTAACAAATTTCACCAACCACTTGTTAGCCCCTAGTTTATGCAAAGCCCACCAAACAATTTTAAATTTAAACTGTCACTAAATGTGCTGTTAATTCTAACTTGACTTTGAGCATTTCTGTACATTGCTTGAACAACCTTCACCAACCACTTGTTAGCCCCTAGTTTATGCAAAGCCCACCAAACAATTTTAAATTTAAACTGTCACTAAATGTGCTGTTAATTCTAACATGACTTTTAGCATTTCTGTACATTGCTTGAAACACCTTTACCAACCACTTGTTAGCCCCTAGTTTATGCAAAGCCCACCAAACAATTTTAAATTTAAACTGTCACTAAATGTGCTGTTAATTCTAACATGACTTTGAGCATTTCTGTACATTGCTTGAACAAATTTCACCAACCACTTGTTAGCCCCTAGTTTATGCAAAGCCCACCAAACAATTTTACATTTAAACTGTCACTAAATGTGCTGTTAATTCTAACATGACTTTGAGCATTTCTGTACATTGCTTGAACAACCTTCACCAACAACTTGTTAGCCCCTAGTTTATGCAAAGCCCACCAAACAATTTTAAATTTAAACTGTCACTAAATGTGCTGTTAATTCTAACATGACTTTGAGCATTTCTGTACATTGCTTGAACAACCTTCACCAACCACTTGTTAGCCCCTAGTTTATGCAAAGCCCACCAAACAATTTTAAATTTAAACTGTCACTAAATGTGCTGTTAATTCTAACATGACTTTGAGCATTTCTGTACATTGCCTGAACAACCTTCACCAACCACTTGTTAGCCCTTAGTTTATGCAAAGCCAACCAAACAATTTTAAATTTAAACTGTCACTAAATGTGTTGTTAATTCTAACATGACTTTGAGCATTTCTGTACATTGCTTGAACAACCTTCACCAACCACTTGTTAGCCCCTAGTTTATGCAAAGCCCACCAAACAATTTTAAATTTAAACTGTCACTAAATGTGCTGTTAATTCTAACATGACTTTTAGCATTTCTGTACATTGCTTGAAACACCTTTACCAACCACTTGTTAGCCCCTAGTTTATGCAAAGCCCACCAAACAATTTTAAATTTAAACTGTCACTAAATGTGCTGTTAATTCTAACATGACTTTGAGCATTTCTGTACATTGCTTGAACAACCTTCACCAACCACTTGTTAGCCCATAGTTTATGCAAAGCCCACCAAACAATTTTAAATTTAAACTGTCACTAAATGTGCTGTTAATTCTAACATGACTTTGAGCATTTCTGTACATTGCTTGAACAAATTTCACCAACCACTTGTTAGCCCCTAGTTTATGCAAAGCCCACCAAACAATTTTAAATTTAAACTGTCACTAAATGTGCTGTTAATTCTAACATGACTTTGATATTTCTGTACATTGCTTGAACAACCTTCACCAACCACTTGTTAGCCCCTAGTTTATGCAAAGCCCACCAAACAATTTTAAATTTAAACTGTCACTAAATGTGCTGTTAATTCTAACATGGCTTTTAGCATTTCTGTACATTGCTTGAAACACCTTTACCAACCACTTGTTAACCCCTAGTTTATGCAAAGCCCACCAAACAATTTTAAATTTAAACTGTCACTAAATGTGCTGTTAATTCTAACATGACTTTGAGCATTTCTGTACATTGCTTGAACAACCTTCACCAACCACTTGTTAGCCCCTAGTTTATGCAAAGCCCACCAAACAATTTTAAATTTAAACTGTCACTAAATGTGCTGTTAATTCTAACATGACTTTGAGCATTTCTGTACATTGCTTGAACAACCTTCACCAACCACTTGTTAGCCCCTAGTTTATGCAAAGCCAACCAAACAATTTTAAATTTAAACTGTCACTAAATGTGCTGTTAATTCTAACATGACTTTGAGCATTTCTGTACATTGCTTGAACAACCTTCACCAACCACTTGTTAGCCCCTAGTTTATGCAAAGCCCACCAAACAATTTAAAATTTAAACTGTCACTAAATGTGCTGTTAATTCTAACATGACTTTGAGCATTTCTGTACATTGCTTGAACAACCTTCACCAACCACTTGTTAGCCCCTAGTTTATGCAAAGCCAACCAAACAATTTTAAATTTAAACTGTCACTAAATGTGCTGTTAATTCTAACATGACTTTGAGCATTTCTGTACATTGCTTGAACAACCTTCACCAACCACTTGTTAGCCCCTAGTTTATGCAAAGCCCACCAAACAATTTTAAATTTAAACTGTTACTAAATGTGCTGTTAATTCTAACATGACTTTTAGCATTTCTGTACATTGCTTGAACAAATTTCACCAACCACTTGTTAGCCCCTAGTTTATGCAAAGCCCACCAAACAATTTTAAATTTAAACTGTCACTAAATGTGCTGTTAATTCTAACATGACTTTGAGCATTTCTGTACATTGCTTGAACAACCTTCACCAACCACTTGTTAGCCCCTAGTTTATGCAAAGCCCACCAAACAATTTTAAATTTAAACTGTCACTAAATGTGCTGTTAATTCTAACATGACTTTTAGCATTTCTGTACATTGCTTGAACAACCTTCACCAACCACTTGTTAGCCCCTAGTTTATGCAAAGCCCACCAAACAATTTTAAATTTAAGCTGTCACTAAATGTGCTGTTAATTCTAACATGACGTTGAGCATTTCTGTACATTGCTTGAACAACCTTCACCAACCACTTGTTAGACCCTAGTTTATGCAAAGCCCACCAAACAATTTTAAATTTAAACTGTCACTAAATGTGCTGTTAATTCTAACATGACTTTGAGCATTTCTGTACATTGCTTGAACAACCTTCACCAACCACTTGTTAGCCCCTAGTTTATGCAAAGCCTACCAAACAATTTTAAATTTAAACTGTCACTAAATGTGCTGTTAATTCTAACATGACTTTGAGCATTTCTGTACATTGCTTGAACAACCTTCACCAACCACTTGTAAGCCCCTAGTTTATGCAAAGTCCACCAATTTTAAATTTAAGCTGTCACTAAATGTGCTGTTAATTCTAACATGACTTTTAGCATTTCTGTACATTGCTTGAAACACCTTTACCAACCACTTGTTAGCCCTAGTTTATGCAAAGCCCACCAAACAATTTTAAATTTAAACTGTCACTAAATGTGCTGTTAATTCTAACATGACTTTGAACATTTCTGTACATTGCTTGAAACACCTTTACCAACCACTTGTTAGCCCCTAGTTTATGCAAAGCCCACCAAACAATTTTAAATTTAAACTGTCACTAAATGTGCTGTTAATTCTAACATGACTTTGAGCATTTCTGTACATTGCTTGAACAAATTTCACCAACCACTTTTTAGCCCCTAGTTTATGCAAAGCCCACCAAACAATTTTAAATTTAAACTGTCACTAAATGTGCTGTTAATTCTAACATGACTTTGAGCATTTCTGTACATTGCTTGAACAAATTTCACCAACCACTTGTTAGCCCCTAGTTTATGCAAAGCCCACCAAACAATTTTAAATTTAAACTGTCACTAAATGTGCTGTTAATTCTAACATGACTTTGAGCATTTCTGTACATTGCTTGAACAACCTTCACCAACCACTTGTTAGCCCCTAGTTTATGCAAAGCCAACCAAACAATTTTAAATTTAAACTGTCACTAAATGTGCTGTTAATTCTAACATGGCTTTTAGCATTTCTGTACATTGCTTGAAACACCTTTACCAACCACTTGTTAACCCCTAGTTTATGCAAAGCCCACCAAACAATTTTAAATTTAAACTGTCACTAAATGTGCTGTTAATTCTAACATGACTTTGAGCATTTCTGTACATTGCTTGAACAACCTTCACCAACCACTTGTTAGCCCCTAGTTTATGCAAAGCCCACCAAACAATTTTAAATTTAAACTGTCACTAAATGTGCTGTTAATTCTAACATGACTTTGAGCATTTCTGTACATTGCTTGAACAACCTTCACCAACCACTTGTTAGCCCCTAGTTTATGCAAAGCCAACCAAACAATTTTAAATTTAAACTGTCACTAAATGTGCTGTTAATTCTAACATGACTTTGAGCATTTCTGTACATTGCTTGAACAACCTTCACCAACCACTTGTTAGCCCCTAGTTTATGCAAAGCCCACCAAACAATTTAAAATTTAAACTGTCACTAAATGTGCTGTTAATTCTAACATGACTTTGAGCATTTCTGTACATTGCTTGAACAACCTTCACCAACCACTTGTTAGCCCCTAGTTTATGCAAAGCCAACCAAACAATTTTAAATTTAAACTGTCACTAAATGTGCTGTTAATTCTAACATGACTTTGAGCATTTCTGTACATTGCTTGAACAACCTTCACCAACCACTTGTTAGCCCCTAGTTTATGCAAAGCCCACCAAACAATTTTAAATTTAAACTGTCACTAAATGTGCTGTTAATTCTAACATGACTTTTAGCATTTCTGTACATTGCTTGAACAAATTTCACCAACCACTTGTTAGCCCCTAGTTTATGCAAAGCCCACCAAACAGTTTTAAATTTAAACTGTCACTAAATGTGCTGTTAATTCTAACATGACTTTGAGCATTTCTGTACATTGCTTGAACAACCTTCACCAACCACTTGTTAGCCCCTAGTTTATGCAAAGCCCACCAAACAATTTTAAATTTAAACTGTCACTAAATGTGCTGTTAATTCTAACATGACTTTTAGCATTTCTGTACATTGCTTGAACAACCTTCACCAACCACTTGTTAGCCCCTAGTTTATGCAAAGCCCACCAAACAATTTTAAATTTAAGCTGTCACTAAATGTGCTGTTAATACTAACATGACGTTGAGCATTTCTGTACATTGCTTGAACAACCTTCACCAACCACTTGTTAGACCCTAGTTTATGCAAAGCCCACCAAACAATTTTAAATTTAAACTGTCACTAAATGTGCTGTTAATTCTAACATGACTTTGAGCATTTCTGTACATTGCTTGAACAAATTTCACCAACCACTTGTTAGCCCCTAGTTTATGCAAAGCCCACCAAACAATTTTAAATTTAAACTGTCACTAAATGTGCTGTTAATTCTAACATGACTTTGAGCATTTCTGTACATTGGTTGAACAACCTTCACCAACCACTTGTTAGCCCCTGGTTTATGCAAAGCCCACCAAACAATTTTAAATTTAAACTGTCACTAAATGTGCTGTTAATTCTAACATGACTTTGAGCATTTCTGTACATTGCTTGAACAACCTTCACCAACCACTTGTTAGCCCCTAGTTTATGCAAAGCCCACCAAACAATTTTAAATTTAAACTGTCACTAAATGTGCTGTTAATTCTAACATGACTTTGAGCATTTCTGTACATTGCTTGAACAACCTTCACCAACCACTTGTAAGCCCCTAGTTTATGCAAAGTCCACCAATTTTAAATTTAAGCTGTCACTAAATGTGCTGTTAATTCTAACATGACTTTTAGCATTTCTGTACATTGCTTGAAACACCTTTACCAACCACTTGTTAGCCCTAGTTTATGCAAAGCCCACCAAACAATTTTAAATTTAAACTGTCACTAAATGTGCTGTTAATTCTAACATGACTTTGAACATTTCTGTACATTGCTTGAAACACCTTTACCAACCACTTGTTAGCCCCTAGTTTATGCAAAGCCCACCAAACAATTTTAAATTTAAACTGTCACTAAATGTGCTGTTAATTCTAACATGACTTTGAGCATTTCTGTACATTGCTTGAACAAATTTCACCAACCACTTTTTAGCCTCTAGTTTATGCAAAGCCCACCAAACAATTTTAAATTTAAACTGTCACTAAATGTGCTGTTAATTCTAACATGACTTTGAGCATTTCTGTACATTGCTTGAACAAATTTCACCAACCACTTGTTAGCCCCTAGTTTATGCAAAGCCCACCAAACAATTTTAAATTTAAACTGTCACTAAATGTGCTGTTAATTCTAACATGACTTTGAGCATTTCTGTACATTGCTTGAACAACCTTCACCAACCACTTGTTAGCCCCTAGTTTATGCAAAGCCAACCAAACAATTTTAAATTTAAACTGTCACTAAATGTGCTGTTAATTCTAACATGACTTTGAGCATTTCTGTACATTGCTTGAACAACCTTCACCAACCACTTGTTAGCCCCTAGTTTATGCAAAGCCCACCAAACAATTTTAAATTTAAACTGTCACTAAATGTGCTGTTAATTCTAACATGACTTTGAGCATTTCTGTACATTGCTTGAACAACCTTCACCAACCACTTGTTAGCCCCTAGTTTATGCAAAGCCCACCAAACAATTTTAAATTTAAACTGTCACTAAATGTGCTGTTAATTCTAACATGACTTTGAGCATTTCTGTACATTGCTTCAACAACCTTCACCAACCACTTGTTAGCCCCTAGTTTATGCAAAGCCACCCAAACAATTTTAAATTTAAACTGTCACTAAATGTGCTGTTAATTCTAACATGACTTTTAGCATTTCTGTACATTGCTTGAAACACCTTTACCAACCACTTGTTAGCCCCTAGTTTATGCAAAGCCCACCAAACAATTTTAAATTTAAACTGTCACTAAATGTGCTGTTAATTCTAACATGACTTTGAGCATTTCTGTACATTGCTTGAACAACCTTCACCAACCACTTGTTAGCCCCTAGTTTATGCAAAGCCCACCAAACAATTTTAAATTTAAACTGTCACTAAATGTGCTGTTTATTCTAACATGACTTTGAGCATTTCTGTACATTGCTTGAACAACCTTCACCAACCACTTGTTAGCCCCTAGTTTATGCAAAGCCCACCAAACAATTTTAAATTTAAACTGTCACTAAATGTGCTGTTAATTCTAACATGACTTTTAGCATTTCTGTACATTGCTTGAAACACCTTTGCCAACCACTTGTTAGCCCCTAGTTTATGCAAAGCCCACCAAACAATTTTAAATTTAAACTGTCACTAAATGTGCTGTTAATTCTAACATGACTTTGAGCATTTCTGTACATTGCTTGAACAACCTTCACCAACCACTTGTAAGCCCCTAGTT
This sequence comes from Sepiola atlantica, assembly GCA_963556195.1. Lineage (NCBI taxonomy): Eukaryota > Metazoa > Mollusca > Cephalopoda > Sepiida > Sepiolidae > Sepiola > Sepiola atlantica. The sequence goes on from OY744535.1 coordinate 97,480,828, forward strand.
TATGCAAAGCCCACCAAACAGTTTTAAATTTAAACTGTCACTAAATGTGCTGTTAATTCTAACATGACTTTGAGCATTTCTGTACATTGCTTGAACAAATTTAACCAACCACTTGTTAGCCCCTAGTTTATGCAAAGCCCACCAAACAATTTTAAATTTAAACTGTCACTAAATGTGCTGTTAATTCTAACATGACTTTGAGCATTTCTGTACATTGCTTGAACAACCTTCACCAACCACTTGTTAGCCCCTAGTTTATGCAAAGCCCACCAAACAATTTTAAATTTAAACTGTCACTAAATGTGCTGTTAATTCTAACATGACTTTGAGCATTTCTGTATATTGCTTGAACAACCTTCACCAACCACTTGTTTGCCCCTAGTTTATGCAAAGCCCACCAAACAATTTTAAATTTAAACTGTCACTAAATGTGCTGTTAATTCTAACATGACTTTGAGCATTTCTGTACATTGCTTGAACACATTTCACCAACCACTTGTTAGCCCCTAGTTTATGCAAAGCCCACCAAACAATTTTAAATTTAAACTGTCACTAAATGTGCTGTTAATTCTAACATGACTTTGAGCATTTCTGTACATTGCTTGAACAAATTTCACCAACCACTTGTTAGCCCCTAGTTTATGCAAAGCCCACCAAACAATTTTAAATTTAAACTGTCACTAAATGTGCTGTTAATTCTAACATGACTTTGAGCATTTCTGTACATTGCTTGAACAAATTTCACCAACCACTTGTTAGCCCCTAGTTTATGCAAAGCCCACCAAACAATTTTAAATTTAAACTGTCACTAAATGTGCTGTTAATTCTAACATGACTTTTAGCATTTCTGTACATTGCTTGAACAAGTTTCACCAACACTTGTTAGCTCCTAGTTTATGCAAAGCCCACCAAACAATTTTAAATTTAAACTGTCACTAAATGTGCTGTTAATTCTAACATGACTTTGAACATTTCTGTACATTGCTTGAACAACCTTCACCAACCACTTGTTAGCCCCTAGTTTATGCAAAGCCCACCAAACAATTTTAAATTTAAACTGTCACTAAATGTGCTGTTAATTCTAACATGACTTTGAGCATTTCTGTACATTGCTTGAAACACCTTTACCAACCACTTGTTAGCCCCTAGTTTATGCAAAGCCCACCAAACAATTTTAAATTTAAACTGTCACTAAATGTGCTGTTAATTCTAACATGACTTTGAGCATTTCTGTACATTGCTTGAACAAATTTCACCAACCACTTGTTAGCCCCTAGTTTATGCAAAGCCCACCAAACAATTTTAAATTTAAACTGTCACTAAATGTGCTGTTAATTCTAACATGACTTTTAGCATTTCTGTACATTGCTTGAACAACCTTCACCAACCACTTGTTAGCTCCTAGTTTATGCAAAGCCCACCAAACAATTTTAAATTTAAACTGTCACTAAATGTGCTGTTAATTCTAACATGACTTTGAGCATTTCTGTACATTGCCTGAACAACCTTCACCAACCACTTGTTAGCCCCTAGTTTATGCAAAGCCCACCAAACAATTTTAAATTTAAACTGTCACTAAATGTGCTGTTAATTCTAACATGACTTTGAGCATTTCTGTACATTGCTTGAACAACCTTCACCAACCACTTGTTAGCCCCTAGTTTATGCAAAGCCCACCAAACAATTTTAAATTTAAACTGTCACTAAATGTGCTGTTAATTCTAACATGACTTTGAGCATTTCTGTACATTGCTTGAACAAATTTCACCAACCACTTGTTAGCCCCTAGTTTATGCAAAGCCCACCAAACAATTTTAAATTTAAACTGTCACTAAATGTGCTGTTAATTCTAACATGACTTTGAGCATTTCTGTACATTGCTTGAACAACCTTCACCAACCACTTGTTAGCCCCTAGTTTATGCAAAGCCCACCAAACAATTTTAAATTTAAACTGTCACTAAATGTGCTGTTAATTCTAACATGCCTTTGAGCATTTCTGTACATTGCTTGAACAACCTTCACCAACCACTTGTTAGCCCCTAGTTTATGCAAAGCCCACCAAACAATTTTAAATTTAAACTGTCACTAAATGTGCTGTTAATTCTAACATGACTTTGAGCATTTCTGTACATTGCTTGAACAAATTTCACCAACCACTTGTTTGCCCCTAGTTTATGCAAAGCCCACCAAACAATTTTAAATTTAAACTGTCACTAAATGTTCTGTTAATTCTAACATGACTTTGAGCATTTCTGTACATTGCTTGAACAACCTTCACCAACCACTTGTTAGCCCCTAGTTTATGCAAAGCCCACCAAACAATTTTAAATTTAAACTGTCACTAAATGTGCTGGTAATTCTAACATGACTTTGAGCATTTCTGTACATTGCTTGAACAACCTTCACGAACCACTTGTCAGCCCCTAGTTTATGCAAAGCCCACCAAACAATTTTAAATTTAAACTGTCACTAAATGTGCTGTTAATTCTAACATGACTTTGAGCATTTCTGTACATTGCTTGAACAAATTTCACCAACCAGTTGTAAGCCCCTAGTTTATGCAAAGCCCACCAAACAATTTTAAATTTAAACTGTCACTAAATGTGCTGTTAATTCTAACATGACTTTGAGCATTTCTGTACATTGTTTGAACAAATTTCACCAACCACTTGTTAGCCCCTAGTTTATGCAAAGCCCACCAAACAATTTTAAATTTAAACTGTCACTAAATGTGCTGTTAATTCTAACATGACTTTTAGCATTTCTGTACATTGCTTGAACAACCTTCACGAACCACTTGTTAGCCCCTAGTTTATGCAAAGCCCACCAAACAATTTTAAATTTAAACTGTCACTAAATGTGCTGTTAATTCTAACATGACTTTGAGCATTTCTGTACATTGCTTGAACAACCTTCACCAACCACTTGTTAGCCCCTAGTTTATGCAAAGCCCACCAAACAATTTTAAATTTAAACTGTCACTAAATGTGCTGTTAATTCTAACATGACTTTGAGCATTTCTGTACATTGCTTGAACAAATTTAACCAACCACTTGTTAGCCCCTAGTTTATGCAAAGCCCACCAAACAATTTTAAATTTAAACTGTCACTAAATGTGCTGTTAATTCTAACATGACTTTGAGCATTTCTGTACATTGCTTGAACAAATTTCACCAACCACTTGTTAGCCCCTAGTTTATGCAAAGCCCACCAAACAATTTTAAATTTAAACTGTCACTAAATGTGCTGTTAATTCTAACATGACTTTGAGCATTTCTGTACATTGCTTGAACAAATTTCACCAACCACTTGTTAGCCCCTAGTTTATGCAAAGCCCACCAAAGAATTTTAAATTTAAACTGTCACTAAATGTGCTGTTAATTCTAACATGACTTTGAGCATTTCTGTACATTGCTTGAACAACCTTCACCAACCAGTTGTTAGCCCCTAGTTTATGCAAAGCCCACCAAACAATTTTAAATTTAAACTGTCACTAAATGTGCTGTTAATTCTAACATGACTTAGAGCATTTCTGTACATTGCTTGAACAACCTTAACCAACCACTTGTTAGCCCCTAGTTTATGCAAAGCCCACCAAACAATTTTAAATTTAAACTGTCACTAAATGTGCTGTTAATTCTAACATGACTTTGAGCATTTCTGTACATTGCTTGAACAACCTTCACCAACCCCTTGTTAGCCCCTAGTTTATGCAAAGCCCACCAAACAATTTTAAATTTAAACTGTCACTAAATGTGCTGTTAATTCTAACATGACTTTGAGCATTTCTGTACATTGCTTGAACAACCTTCACCAACCACTTGTTAGCCCCTAGTTTATGCAAAGCCCACCAAACAATTTTAAATTTAAACTGTCACTAAATGTGCTGTTAATTCTAACATGACTTTTAGCATTTCTGTACATTGCTTGAACAAATTTAACCAACCACTTGTTAGCCCCTAGTTTATGCAAAGCCCACCAAACAATTTTAAATTTAAACTGTCACTAAATGTGCTGTTAATTCTAACATGACTTTGAGCATTTCTGTACATTGCTTGAACAACCTTCACCAACCACTTGTTAGCCCCTAGTTTATGCAAAGCCCACCAAACAATTTTAAATTTAAACTGTCACTAAATGTGCTGTTAATTCTAACATGACTTTGAGCATTTCTGTACATTGCTTGAACAACCTTCACCAACCAGTTGTAAGCCCCTAGTTTATGCAAAGCCCACCAAACAATTTTAAATTTAAACTGTCACTAAATGTGCTGTTAATTCTAACATGACTTAGAGCATTTCTGTACATTGCTTGAACAACCTTCTCCAACCACTTGTTAGCTCCTAGTTTATGCAAAGCCCACCAAACAATTTTAAATTTAAACTGTCACTAAATGTGCTGTTAATTCTAACATGACTGTGAGCATTTCTGTACATTGCTTGAACAACCTTCACCAACCACTTGTTAGCCCCTAGTTTATGCAAAGCCCACCAAACAATTTTAAATTTAAACTGTCACTAAATGTGCTGTTAATTCTAACATGACTTTGAGCATTTCTGTACATTGCTTGAACAACCTTCACCAACCACTTGTTAGCCCCTAGTTTATGCAAAGCCCACCAAACAATTTTAAATTTAAACTGTCACTAAATGTGCTGTTAATTCTAACATGACTTTGAGCATTTCTGTACATTGCTTGAACAACCTTTACCAACCACTTGTTAGCCCCTAGTTTATGCAAAGCCCACCAAACAATTTTAAATTTAAACTGTCACTAAATGTGCTGTTAATTCTAACATGACTGTGAGCATTTCTGTACATTGCTTGAAACACCTTTACCAACCACTTGTTAGCCCCTGGTTTATGCAAAGCCCACCAAACAATTTTAAATTTAAACTGTCACTAAATGTGCTGTTAATTCTAACATGACTTTTAGCATTTCTGTACATTGCTTGAAACACCTTTACCAACCACTTGTTAGCCCCTAGTTTATGCAAAGCCCACCAAACAATTTTAAATTTAAACTGTCACTAAATGTGCTGTTAATTCTAACATGACTTTTAGCATTTCTGTACATTGCTTGAACAACCTTCACCAACCACTTGTTAGCCCCTAGTTTATGCAAAGCCCACCAAACAATTTTAAATTTAAACTGTCACTAAATGTGTTGTTAATTCTAACATGACTTTGAGCATTTCTGTACATTGCTTGAACAACCTTCACCAACCACTTGTTAGCCCCTAGTTTATGCAAAGCCCACCAAACAATTTTAAATTTAAACTGTCACTAAATGTGCTGGTAATTCTAACATGACTTTGAGCATTTCTGTACATTGCTTGAACAACCTTCACCAACCACTTGTTAGCCCCTAGTTTATGCAAAGCCCACCAAACAATTTTAAATTTAAACTGTCACTAAATGTGCTGGTAATTCTAACATGGCTTTGAGCATTTCTGTACATTGCTTGAACAAATTTCACCAACCACTTGTAAGCCCCTAGTTTATGCAAAGCCCACCAAACAATTTTAAATTTAAACTGTCACTAAATGTGCTGTTAATTCTAACATGACTTTGAGCATTTCTGTACATTGCTTGAACAAATTTCACCAACCACTTGTTAGCCCCTAGTTTATGCAAAGCCAACCAAACAATTTTAAATTTAAACTGTCACTAAATGTGCTGTTAATTCTAACATGACTTTTAGCATTTCTGTACATTGCTTGAACAACCTTCACCAACCACTTGTTAGCCCCTAGTTTATGCAAAGCCCACCAAACAATTTTAAATTCAAACTGTCACTAAATGTGCTGTTAATTCTAACATGACTTTGAGCATTTCTGTACATTGCTTGAACAACCTTCACCAACCACTTGTTAGCCCCTAGTTTATGCAAAGCCCACCAAACAATTTTAAATTTAAACTGTCACTAAATGTGCTGTTAATTCTAACATGACTTTGAGCATTTCTGTACATTGCTTGAACAAATTTCACCAACCACTTGTTAGCCCCTAGTTTATGCAAAGCCCACCAAACAATTTTAAATTTAAACTGTCACTAAATGTGCTGTTAATTCTAACATGACTTTGAGCATTTCTGTACATTGCTTGAACTACCTTTACCAACCACTTGTTAGCCCCTAGTTTATGCAAAGCCCACCAAACAATTTTAAATTTAAACTGTCACTAAATGTGCTGTTAATTCTAACATGACTTTTAGCATTTCTGTACATTGCTTGAACAACCTTCACCAACCACTTGTTAGCCCCTAGTTTATGCAAAGCCCACCAAACAATTTTAAATTTAAACTGTCACTAAATGTGCTGTTAATTCTAACATGACTTTGAGCATTTCTGTACATTGCTTGAACAACCTTCACCAACCACTTGTTAGCCCCTAGTTTATGCAAAGCCCACCAAACAATTTTAAATTTAAACTGTCACTAAATGTGCTGTTAATTCTAACATGACTTTGAGCATTTCTGTACATTGCTTGAACAAATTTCACCAACCACTTGTTAGCCCCTAGTTTATGCAAAGCCTACCAAACAATTTTAAATGTAAACTGTCACTAAATGTGCTGTTAATTCTAACATGACTTTGAGCATTTCTGTACATTGCTTGAACAAATTGCACCAACCACTTGTTAGCCCCTAGTTTATGCAAAGCCCACCAAACAATTTTAAATTTAAACTGTCACTAAATGTGCTGTTAATTCTAACATGACTTTGAGCATTTCTGTATATTGCTTGAACAAATTTCACCAACCACTTGTTAGCCCCTAGTTTATGCAAAGCCCACCAAACAATTTTAAATTTAAACTGTCACTAAATGTGCTGTTAATTCTAACATGACTTTGAGCATTTCTGTACATTGCTTGAACAACCTTCACCAACCAGTTGTTAGCCCCTAGTTTATGCAAAGCCCACCAAACAATTTTAAATTTAAACTGTCACTAAATGTGCTGTTCATTCTAACATGACTTAGAGCATTTCTGTACATTGCTTGAACAACCTTCACCAACCACTTGTTAGCCCCTAGTTTATGCAAAGCCCACCAAACAATTTTAAATTTAAACTGTCACTAAATGTGCTGTTAATTCTAACATGACTTTGAGCATTTCTGTACATCGCTTGAACAACCTTCACCAACCACTTGTTAGCCCCTAGTTTATGCAAAGCCCACCAAACAATTTTAAATTTAAACTGTCACTAAATGTGCTGGTAATTCTAACATGACTTTGAGCATTTCTGTACATTGCTTGAACAACCTTCACCAACCACTTGTTAGCCCCTAGTTTATGCAAAGCCCACCAAACAATTTTAAATTTAAACTGTCACTAAATGTGCTGTTAATTCTAACATGACTTTGAGCATTTCTGTACATTGCTTGAAACACCTTTACCAACCACTTGTTAGCCCCTAGTTTATGCAAAGCCCACCAAACAATTTTAAATTTAAACTGTCACTAAATGTGCTGTTAATTCTAACATGACTTTTAGCATTTCTGTACATTGCTTGAACAAATTTAACCAACCACTTGTTAGCCCCTAGTTTATGCAAAGCCCACCAAACAATTTTAAATTTAAACTGTCACTAAATGTGCTGTTAATTCTAACATGACTTTGAGCATTTCTGTACATTGCTTGAACAACCTTCACCAACCACTTGTTAGCCCCTAGTTTATGCAAAGCCCACCAAACAATTTTAAATTTAAACTGTCACTTAATGTGCTGTTAATTCTAACATGACTTTGAGCATTTCTGTACATTGCTTGAACAACCTTCACCAACCAGTTGTTAGCCCCTAGTTTATGCAAAGCCCACCAAACAATTTTAAATTTAAACTGTCACTAAATGTGCTGTTAATTCTAACATGACTTAGAGCATTTCTGTACATTGCTTGAACAACCTTCACCAACCACTTGTTAGCTCCTAGTTTATGCAAAGCCCACCAAACAATTTTAAATTTAAACTGTCACTAAATGTGCTGTTAATTCTAACATGACTTTTAGCATTTCTGTACATTGCTTGAACAACCTTCACCAACCACTTGTTAGCCCCTAGTTTATGCAAAGCCCACCAAACAATTTTAAATTTAAACTGTCACTAAATGTGCTGTTAATTCTAACATGACTTTGAGCATTTCTGTACATTGCTTGAACAACCTTCACCAACCACTTGTTAGCCCCTAGTTTATGCAAAGCCCACCAAACAATTTTAAATTTAAACTGTCACTAAATGTGCTGTTAATTCTAACATGACTTTGAGCATTTCTGTACATTGCTTGAACAAATTTCACCAACCACTTGTTAGCCCCTAGTTTATGCAAAGCCCACCAAACAATTTTAAATTTAAACTGTCACTAAATGTGCTGTTAATTCTAACATGACTTTTAGCATTTCTGTACATTGCTTGAACAAATTTCACCAACCACTTGTTAGCCCCTAGTTTATGCAAAGCCCACCAAACAATTTTAAATTTAAACTGTCACTAAATGTGCTGTTAATTCTAACATGACTTTGAGCATTTCTGTACATTGCTTGAACAACCTTCACCAACCACTTGTTAGCCCCTAGTTTATGCAAAGCCCACCAAACAATTTTAAATTTAAACTGTCACTAAATGTGCTGTTAATTCTAACATGACTTTGAGCATTTCTGTACATTGCTTGAACAACCTTCACCAACCAGTTGTAAGCCCCTAGTTTATGCAAAGCCCACCAAACAATTTTAAATTTAAACTGTCACTAAATGTGCTGTTAATTCTAACATGACTTAGAGCATTTCTGTACATTGCTTGAACAACCTTCTCCAACCACTTGTTAGCTCCTAGTTTATGCAAAGCCCACCAAACAATTTTAAATTTAAACTGTCACTAAATGTGCTGTTAATTCTAACATGACTGTGAGCATTTCTGTACATTGCTTGAACAACCTTCACCAACCACTTGTTAGCCCCTAGTTTATGCAAAGCCCACCAAACAATTTTAAATTTAAACTGTCACTAAATGTGCTGTTAATTCTAACATGACTTTGAGCATTTCTGTACATTGCTTGAACAACCTTCACCAACCACTTGTTAGCCCCTAGTTTATGCAAAGCCCACCAAACAATTTTAAATTTAAACTGTCACTAAATGTGCTGTTAATTCTAACATGACTTTGAGCATTTCTGTACATTGCTTGAACAACCTTTACCAACCACTTGTTAGCCCCTAGTTTATGCAAAGCCCACCAAACAATTTTAAATTTAAACTGTCACTAAATGTGCTGTTAATTCTAACATGACTTTGAGCATTTCTGTACATTGCTTGAAACACCTTTACCAACCACTTGTTAGCCCCTAGTTTATGCAAAGCCCACCAAACAATTTTAAATTTAAACTGTCACTAAATGTGCTGTTAATTCTAACATGACTTTTAGCATTTCTGTACATTGCTTGAAACACCTTTACCAACCACTTGTTAGCTTCTAGTTTATGCAAAGCCCACCAAACAATTTTAAATTTAAACTGTCACTAAATGTGCTGTTAATTCTAACATGACTTTTAGCATTTCTGTACATTGCTTGAACAAATTTCACCAACCACTTGTTAGCCCCTAGTTTATGCAAAGCCCACCAAACAATTTTAAATTTAAACTGTCACTAAATGTGCTGTTAATTCTAACATGACTTTGAGCATTTCTGTACATTGCTTGAACAACCTTCACCAACCACTTGTTAGCCCCTAGTTTATGCAAAGCCCACCAAACAATTTTAAATTTAAACTGTCACTAAATGTGCTGGTAATTCTAACATGACTTTGAGCATTTCTGTACATTGCTTGAACAACCTTCACCAACCACTTGTTAGCCCCTAGTTTATGCAAAGCCCACCAAACAATTTTAAATTTAAACTGTCACTAAATGTGCTGGTAATTCTAACATGGCTTTGAGCATTTCTGTACATTGCTTGAACAAATTTTAGCAACCACTTGTAAGCCCCTAGTTTATGCAAAGCCCACCAAACAATTTTGAATTTAAACTGTCACTAAATGTGCTGTTAATTCTAACATGACTTTGAGCATTTCTGTACATTGCTTGAACAAATTTCACCAACCACTTGTTAGCCCCTAGTTTATGCAAAGCCCACCAAACAATTTTAAATTTAAACTGTCACTAAATGTGCTGTTAATTCTAACATGACTTTTAGCATTTCTGTACATTGCTTGAACAACCTTCACCAACCACTTGTTAGCCCCTAGTTTATGCAAAGCCCACCAAACAATTTTAAATTTAAACTGTCACTAAATGTGCTGTTAATTCTAACATGACTTTGAGCATTTCTGTACATTGCTTGAACAACCTTCACCAACCACTTGTTAGCCCCTAGTTTATGCAAAGCCCACCAAACAATTTTAAATTTAAACTGTCACTAAATGTGCTGTTAATTCTAACATGACTTTGAGCATTTCTGTACATTGCTTGAACAAATTTCACCAACCACTTGTTAGCCCCTAGTTTATGCAAAGCCCACCAAACAATTTTAAATTTAAACTGTCACTAAATGTGCTGTTAATTCTAACATGACTTTGAGCATTTCTGTACATTGCTTGAACAAATTTCACCAACCACTTGTTAGCCCCTAGTTTATGCAAAGCCCACCAAACAATTTTAAATTTAAACTGTCACTAAATGTGCTGTTAATTCTAACATGACTTTTAGCATTTCTGTACATTGCTTGAACAACCTTCACCAACCACTTGTTAGCCCCTAGTTTATGCAAAGCCCACTAAACAATTTTAAATTTAAACTGTCACTAAATGTGCTGTTAATTCTAACATGACTTTGAGCATTTCTGTACATTGCTTGAACAACCTTCACCAACCACTTGTTAGCCCCTAGTTTATGCAAAGCCCACCAAACAATTTTTAATTTAAACTGTCACTAAATGTGCTGTTAATTCTAACATGACTTTGAGCATTTCTGTACATTGCTTGAACAACCTTCACCAACCACTTGTTAGCCCCTAGTTTATGCAAAGCCCACCAAACAATTTTTAATTTAAACTGTCACTAAATGTGCTGTTAATTCTAACATGACTTTGAGCATTTCTGTACATTGCTTGAACAAATTTCACCAACCACTTGTTAGCCCCTAGTTTATGCAAAGCCCACCAAACAATTTTAAATTTAAACTGTCACTAAATGTGCTGTTAATTCTAACATGACTTTTAGCATTTCTGTACATTGCTTGAACAACCTTCACCAACCACTTGTTAGCCCCTAGTTTATGCAAAGCCCACTAAACAATTTTAAATTTAAACTGTCACTAAATGTGCTGTTAATTCTAACATGACTTTGAGCATTTCTGTACATTGCTTGAACAACCTTCACCAACCACTTGTTAGCCCCTAGTTTATGCAAAGCCCACCAAACAATTTTTAATTTAAACTGTCACTAAATGTGCTGTTAATTCTAACATGACTTTGAGCATTTCTGTACATTGCTTGAACAAATTGCACCAACCACTTGTTAGCCCCTAGTTTATGCAAAGCCCACCAAACAATTTTAAATTTAAACTGTCACTAAATGTGCTGTTAATTCTAACATGACTTTGAGCATTTCTGTATATTGCTTGAACAAATTTCACCAACCACTTGTTAGCCCCTAGTTTATGCAAAGCCCACCAAACAATTTTAAATTTAAACTGTCACTAAATGTGCTGTTAATTCTAACATGACTTTGAGCATTTCTGTACATTGCTTGAACAACCTTCACCAACCAGTTGTTAGCCCCTAGTTTATGCAAAGCCCACCAAACAATTTTAAATTTAAACTGTCACTAAATGTGCTGTTCATTCTAACATGACTTAGAGCATTTCTGTACATTGCTTGAACAACCTTCACCAACCACTTGTTAGCCCCTAGTTTATGCAAAGCCCACCAAACAATTTTAAATTTAAACTGTCACTAAATGTGCTGTTAATTCTAACATGACTTTGAGCATTTCTGTACATTGCTTGAACAACCTTCACCAACCACTTGTTAGCCCCTAGTTTATGCAAAGCCCACCAAACAATTTTAAATTTAAACTGTCACTAAATGTGCTGTTAATTCTAACATGACTTTGAGCATTTCTGTACATTGCTTGAACAACCTTCACCAACCACTTGTTAGCCCCTAGTTTATGCAAAGCCCACCAAACAATTTTAAATTTAAACTGTCACTAAATGTGCTGTTAATTCTAACATGACTTTGAGCATTTCTGTACATTGCTTGAACAACCTTCACCAACCACTTATTAGCCCCTAGTTTATGCAAAGCCCACCAAACAATTTTAAATTTAAACTGTCACTAAATGTGCTGTTAATTCTAACATGACTTTTAGCATTTCTGTACATTGCTTGAACAACCTTCACCAACCACTTGTTAGCCCCTAGTTTATGCAAAGCCCACAAAACAATTTAAAATTTAAGCTGTCACTAAATGTGCTGTTAATTCTAACATGACTTTGAGCATTTCTGTGCATTGCTTGAACAACCTTTACCAACCACTTGTTAGCCCCTAGTTTATGCAAAGCCCACCAAACAATTTTAAATTTAAACTGTCACTAAATGTGTTGTTGATTCTAACATGACTTTGAGCATTTCTGTACATTGCTTGAACAACCTTCACCAACCAGTTGTTAGCCCCTAGTTTATGCAAAGCCCACCAAACAATTTTAAATTTAAACTGTCACTAAATGTGCTGTTAATTCTAACATGACTTTGAGCATTTCTGTACATTGCTTGAACAACCTTCACCAACCACTTGTTAGCCCCTAGTTTATGCAAAGCCCACCAAACAATTTTAAATTTAAACTGTCACTAAATGTGCTGTTAATTCTAACATGACTTTGAGCATTTCTGTACATTGCTTGAACAACCTTCACCAACCACTTGTTAGCCCCTAGTTTATGCAAAGCCCACCAAACAATTTTAAATTTAAACTGTCACTAAATGTGCTGTTAATTCTAACATGACTTTTAGCATTTCTGTACATTGCTTGAAACACCTTTACCAACCACTTGTTAGCCCCTAGTTTATGCAAAGCCCACCAAACAATTTTAAATTTAAACTGTCACTAAATGTGCTGTTAATTCTAACATGACTTTTAGCATTTCTGTACATTGCTTGAACAAATTTCACCAACCACTTGTTAGCCCCTAGTTTATGCAAAGCCCACCAAACAATTTTAAATTAAAACTGTCACTAAATGTGCTGTTAATTCTAACATGACTTTGAGCATTTCTGTACATTGCTTGAACAACCTTCACCAACCACTTGTTAGCCCCTAGTTTATGCAAAGCCAACCAAACAATTTTAAATTTAAACTGTCACTAAATGTGCTGTTAGTTCTAACATGACTTTGAGCATTTCTGTACATTGCTTGAACAACCTTCACCAACCACTTGTTAGCCCCTAGTTTATGCAAAGCCCACCAAACAATTTTAAATTTAAACTGTCACTAAATGTGCTGTTAATTCTAACATGACTTTTAGCATTTCTGTACATTGCTTGAAACACCTTTACAAACCACTTGTTAGCCCCTAGTTTATGCAAAGCCCACCAAACAATTTTAAATTTAAGCTGTCACTAAATGTGCTGTTAATTCTAACATGACTTTGAGCATTTCTGTACATTGCTTGAACAACCTTCACCAACCACTTGTTAGCCCCTAGTTTATGCAAAGCCCACCAAACAATTTTAAATTTAAACTGTCACTAAATGTGCTGGTAATTCTAACATGACTTTGAGCATTTCTGTACATTGCTTGAACAACCTTAACCAACCACTTGTTAGCCCCTAGTTTATGCAAAGCCCACCAAACAATTTTAAATTTAAACTGTCACTAAATGTGCTGTTAATTCTAACATGACTTTGAGCATTTCTGTACATTGCTTGAACAACCTTCACCAACCACTTGTTAGCCCCTAGTTTAGGCAAAGACCAATAAACAATTTTAAATTTAAACTGTCACTAAATGTGCTGTTAATTCTAACATGACTTTGAGCATTTCTGTACATTGCTTGAACAACCTTCACCAACCACTTGTTAGCCCCTAGTTTATGCAAAGCCCACCAAACAATTTTAAATTTAAACTGTCACTAAATGTGCTGTTAATTCTAACATGACTTTGAGCATTTCTGTACATTGCTTGAACAACCTTCACCAACCACTTGTTAGCCCCTAGTTTATGCAAAGCCCACCAAACAATTTTAAATTTAAACTGTCACTAAATGTGCTGTTAATTCTAACATGACTTTTAGCATTTCTGTACATTGCTTGAACAACCTTCACCAACCACTTGTTAGCCCCTAGTTTATGCAAAGCCCACAAAACAAATTAAAATTTAAGCTGTCACTAAATGTGCTGTTAATTCTAACATGACTTTGAGCATTTCTGTACATTGCTTGAACAACCTTTACCAACCACTTGTTAGCCCCTAGTTTATGCAAAGCCCACCAAACAATTTTAAATTTAAACTGTCACTAAATGTGTTGTTGATTCTAACATGACTTTTAGCATTTCTGTACATTGCTTGAACAACCTTTACCAACCACTTGTTAGCCCCTAGTTTATGCAAAGCCCACCAAACAATTTAAAATTTAAACTGTCACTAAATGTGTTGTTGATTCTAACATGACTTTTAGCATTTCTGTACATTGCTTGAACAACCTTTACCAACCACTTGTTAGCCCCTAGTTTATGCAAAGCCCACCAAACAATTTTAAATTTAAACTGTCACTAAATGTGCTGTTAATTCTAACATGACTTTGAGCATTTCTGTACATTGCTTGAACAAATTTAACCAACCACTGTTAGCCCCTAGTTTATGCAAAGCCCACCAAACAATTTTAAATTTAAACTGTCACTAAATGTGCTGTTAATTCTAACATGACTTTTAGCATTTCTGTACATTGCTTGAACAACCTTCACCAACCACTTGTTAGCCCCTAGTTTGTGCAAAGCCCACCAAACAATTTTAAATTTAAACTGTCACTAAATGTGCTGTTAATTCTAACATGACTTTGAGCATTTCTGTACATTGCTTGAACAACCTTCACCAACCACTTGTTAGCCCCTAGTTTATGCAAAGCCCACCAAACAATTTTAAATTTAAACTGTCACTAAATGTGCTGTTAATTCTAACATGACTTTGAGCATTTCTGTACATTGCTTGAACAACCTTCACCAACCACTTGTTAGCCCCTAGTTTATGCAAAGCCCACAAAACAATTTAAAATTTAAGCTGTCACTAAATGTGCTGTTAATTCTAACATGACTTTTAGTATTTCTGTACATTGCTTGAACAACCTTTACCAACCACTTGTTAGCCCCTAGTTTATGCAAAGTCCACCAAACAATTTTAAATTTAAACTGTCACTAAATGTGCTGTTAATTCTAACATGACTTTTAGCATTTCTGTTCATTGCTTGAAACACCTTTACCAACCACTTGTTAGCCCCTAGTTTATGCAAAGCCCACCAAACAATTTTAAATTTAAACTGTCACTAAATGTGCTGTTAATTCTAACATGACTTTTAGCATTTCTGTACATTGCTTGAACAAATTTCACCAACCACTTGTTAGCCCCTAGTTTATGCAAAGCCCACCAAACAATTTAAAATTAAAACTGTCACTAAATGTGCTGTTAATTCTAACATGACTTTGAGCATTTCTGTACATTGCTTGAACAACCTTCACCAACCACTTGTTAGTCGCTAGTTTATGCAAAGCCCACCAAACAATTTTAAATTTAAACTGTCACTAAATGTGCTGTTAATTCTAACATGACTTTGAGCATTTCTGTACATTGCTTGAACAACCTTCACCAACCACTTGTTAGCCCCTAGTTTATGCAAAGCCCACCAAACAATTTTAAATTTAAACTGTCACTAAATGTGCTGTTAATTCTAACATGACTTTTAGCATTTCTGTACATTGCTTGAAACACCTTTACAAACCACTTGTTAGCCCCTAGTTTATGCAAAGCCCACCAAACAATTTTAAATTTAAGCTGTCACTAAATGTGCTGTTAATTCTAACATGACTTTGAGCATTTCTGTACATTGCTTGAACAACCTTCACCAACCACTTGTTAGCCCCTAGTTTATGCAAAGCCCACCAAACAATTTTAAATTTAAACTGTCACTAAATGTGCTGTTAATTCTAACATGACTTTGAGCATTTCTGTACATTGCTTGAACAACCTTCACCAACCACTTGTTAGCCCCTAGTTTATGCAAAGCCCACCAAACAATTTTAAATTTAAACTGTCACTAAATGTGCTGTTAATTCTAACATGACTTTGAGCATTTCTGTACATTGCTTGAACAACCTTAACCAACAACTTGTTAGCCCCTAGTTTATGCAAAGCCCACCAAACAATTTTAAATTTAAACTGTCACTAAATGTGCTGTTAATTCTAACATGACTTTGAGCATTTCTGTACATTGCTTGAACAACCTTCACCAACCACTTGTTAGCCCCTAGTTTATGCAAAGCCCACCAAACAATTTTAAATTTAAACTGTCACTAAATGTGCTGTTAATTCTAACATGACTTTTAGCATTTCTGTACATTGCTTGAAACAACTTTACCAACCACTTGTTAGCCCCTAGTTTATGCAAAGCCCACCAAACAATTTTAAATTTAAACTGTCACTAAATGTGCTGTTAATTCTAACATGACTTTGAGCATTTCTGTACATTGCTTGAACAAATTTCACCAACCACTTGTTAGCCCCTAGTTTATGCAAAGCCCACCAAACAATTTTAAATTTAAACTGTCACTAAATGTGCTGTTAATTCTAACATGACTTTTAGCATTTCTGTACATTGCTTGAACAACCTTCACCAACCACTTGTTAGCCCCTAGTTTATGCAAAGCCCACCAAACAATTTTAAATTTAAACTGTCACTAAATGTGCTGTTAATTCTAACATGACTTTGAGCATTTCTGTACATTGCTTGAACAACCTTCACCAACCACTTGTTAGCCCCTAGTTTATGCAAAGCCCACCAAACAATTTTAAATTTAAACTGTCACTAAATGTGCTGTTAATTCTAACATGACTTTGAGCATTTCTGTACATTGCTTGAACAACCTTCACCAACCACTTATTAGCCCCTAGTTTATGCAAAGCCCACCAAACAATTTTAAATTTAAACTGTCACTAAATGTGCTGTTAATTCTAACATGACTTTTAGCATTTCTGTACATTGCTTGAACAACCTTCACCAACCACTTGTTAGCCCCTAGTTTATGCAAAGCCCACAAAACAATTTAAAATTTAAGCTGTCACTAAATGTGCTGTTAATTCTAACATGACTTTGAGCATTTCTGTGCATTGCTTGAACAACCTTTACCAACCACTTGTTAGCCCCTAGTTTATGCAAAGCCCACCAAACAATTTTAAATTTAAACTGTCACTAAATGTGTTGTTGATTCTAACATGACTTTTAGCATTTCTGTACATTGCTTGAACAACCTTTACCAACCACTTGTTAGCCCCTAGTTTATGCAAAGCCCACCAAACAATTTAAAATTTAAACTGTCACTAAATGTGTTGTTGATTCTAACATGACTTTGAGCATTTCTGTACATTGCTTGAACAACCTTTACCAACCACTTGTTAGCCCCTAGTTTATGCAAAGCCCACCAAACAATTTTAAATTTAAACTGTCACTAAATGTGCTGTTAATTCTAACATGACTTTGAGCATTTCTGTACATTGCTTGAACAAATTTAACCAACCACTGTTAGCCCCTAGTTTATGCAAAGCCCACCAAACAATTTTAAATTTAAACTGTCACTAAATGTGCTGTTAATTCTAACATGACTTTTAGCATTTCTGTACATTGCTTGAACAACCTTCACCAACCACTTGTTAGCCCCTAGTTTATGCAAAGCCCACCAAACAATTTTAAATTTAAACTGTCACTAAATGTGCTGTTAATTCTAACATGACTTTGAGCATTTCTGTACATTGCTTGAACAACCTTCACCAACCACTTGTTAGCCCCTAGTTTATGCAAAGCCCACCAAACAATTTTAAATTTAAACTGTCACTAAATGTGCTGTTAATTCTAACATGACTTTTAGCATTTCTGTACATTGCTTGAACAACCTTCACCAACCACTTGTTAGCCCCTAGTTTATGCAAAGCCCACAAAACAATTTAAAATTTAAGCTGTCACTAAATGTGCTGTTAATTCTAACATGACTTTTAGTATTTCTGTACATTGCTTGAACAACCTTTACCAACCACTTGTTAGCCCCTAGTTTATGCAAAGTCCACCAAACAATTTTAAATTTAAACTGTCACTAAATGTGCTGTTAATTCTAACATGACTTTGAGCATTTCTGTACATTGCTTGAACAACCTTCACCAACCACTTGTTAGCCCCTAGTTTATGCAAAGCCCACCAAACAATTTTAAATTTAAACTGTCACTAAATGTGCTGTTAATTCTAACATGACTTTGAGCATTTCTGTACATTGCTTGAACAACCTTCACCAACCACTTTTTAGCCCCTAGTTTATGCAAAGCCCACCAAACAATTTTAAATTTAAACTGTCACTAAATGTGCTGTTAATTCTAACATGACTTTGAGCATTTCTGTACATTGCTTGAACAACCTTAACCAGCCAGTTGTTAGCCCCTAGTTTATGCAAAGCCCACCAAACAATTTTAAATTTAAACTGTCACTAAATGTGCTGTTAATTCTAACATGACTTTGAGCATTTCTGTACATTGCTTGAACAACCTTCACCAACAACTTGTTAGCCCCTAGTTTATGCAAAGCCCACCAAACAATTTTAAATTTAAACTGTCACTAAATGTGCTGTTAATTCTAACATGACTTTTAGCATTTCTGTACATTGCTTGAACAACCTTCATTAACCAGTTGTTAGCCCCTAGTTTATGCAAAGCCCACCAAACAATTTTAAATTTAAACTGTCACTAAATGTGCTGTTAATTCTAACATGACTTTGAGCATTTCTGTACATTGCTTGAACTACCTTTACCAACCACTTGTTAGCCCCTAGTTTATGCAAAGTCCACTAAACAATTGTAATTTAAACTGTCACTAAATGTGCTGTTAATTCTAACATGACTTTGAGCATTTCTGTACATTGCTTGAACAACCTTCACCAACCACTTGTTAGCCCCTAGTTTATGCAAAGCCCACCAAACAATTTTAAATTTAAGCTGTCACTAAATGTGCTGTTAATTCTAACATGACTTTAAGCATTTCTGTACATTGCTTGAACAACCTTTACCAACCACTTGTTAGCCCCTAGTTTATGAAAAGCCCACCAAACAGTTTTAAATTTAAGCTGTCACTACATGTGCTGTTAATTCTAACATGACTTTGAGCATTTCTGTACATTGCTTGAACAACCTTCACCCACTACTTGTTAGCCACTAGTTTATGCAAAGCCCACCAAACAATTTTAAATTTAAACTGTCACTAAATGTGCTGTTAATTCTAACATGACTTTGAGCATTTCTGTACATTGCTTGAACAACCTTCACCAACCACTTGTTAGCCCCTAGTTTATGCAAAGCCCACCAAACAATTTTAAATTTAAACTGTCACTAAATGTGCTGTTAATTCTTACATGACTTTGAGCATTTCTGTACATTGCTTGAACAACCTTCACCAACCACTTGTTAGCCCCTAGTTTATGCAAAGCCCACAAAACAATTTAAAATTTAAGCTGTCACTAAATGTGCTGTTAATTCTAACATGACTTTGAGCATTTCTGTACATTGCTTGAACAACCTTTACCAACCACTTGTTAGCCCCTAGTTTATGCAAAGCCCACCAAACAATTTTAAATTTAAACTGTCACTAAATGTGTTGTTGATTCTAACATGACTTTTAGCATTTCTGTACATTGCTTGAACAACCTTTACCAACCACTTGTTAGCCCCTAGTTTATGCAAAGCCCACCAAACAATTTAAAATTTAAACTGTCACTAAATGTGTTGTTGATTCTAACATGACTTTTAGCATTTCTGTACATTGCTTGAACAACCTTTACCAACCACTTGTTAGCCCCTAGTTTATGCAAAGCCCACCAAACAATTTTAAATTTAAACTGTCACTAAATGTGCTGTTAATTCTAACATGACTTTGAGCATTTCTGTACATTGCTTGAACAAATTTAACCAACCACTTGTTAGCCCCTAGTTTATGCAAAGCCCACCAAACAATTTTAAATTTAAACTGTCACTAAATGTGCTGTTAATTCTAACATGACTTTTAGCATTTCTGTACATTGCTTGAACAACCTTCACCAACCACTTGTTAGCCCCTAGTTTATGCAAAGCCCACCAAACAATTTTAAATTTAAACTGTCACTAAATGTGCTGTTAATTCTAACATGACTTTGAGCATTTCTGTACATTGCTTGAACAACCTTCACCAACCACTTGTTAGCCCCTAGTTTATGCAAAGCCCACCAAACAATTTTAAATTTAAACTGTCACTAAATGTGCTGTTAATTCTAACATGACTTTGAGCATTTCTGTACATTGCTTGAACAACCTTCACCAACCACTTGTTAGCCCCTAGTTTATGCAAAGCCCACAAAACAATTTAAAATTTAAGCTGTCACTAAATGTGCTGTTAATTCTAACATGACTTTTAGCATTTCTGTACATTGCTTGAACAACCTTTACCAACCACTTGTTAGCCCCTAGTTTATGCAAAGTCCACCAAACAATTTTAAATTTAAACTGTCACTAAATGTGCTGTTAATTCTAACATGACTTTGAGCATTTCTGTACATTGCTCGAACAACCTTCACCAACCACTTGTTAGCCCCTAGTTTATGCAAAGCCCACCAAACAATTTTAAATTTAAACTGTCACTAAATGTGCTGTTAATTCTAACATGACTTTGAGCATTTCTGTACATTGCTTGAACAACCTTCACCAACCACTTTTTAGCCCCTAGTTTATGCAAAGCCCACCAAACAATTTTAAATTTAAACTGTCACTAAATGTGCTGTTAATTCTAACATGACTTTGAGCATTTCTGTACATTGCTTGAACAACCTTAACCAGCCAGTTGTTAGCCCCTAGTTTATGCAAAGCCCACCAAACAATTTTAAATTTAAACTGTCACTAAATGTGCTGTTAATTCTAACATGACTTTGAGCATTTCTGTACATTGCTTGAACAACCTTCACCAACAACTTGTTAGCCCCTAGTTTATGCAAAGCCCACCAAACAATTTTAAATTTAAACTGTCACTAAATGTGCTGTTAATTCTAACATGACTTTTAGCATTTCTGTACATTGCTTGAACAACCTTCATTAACCAGTTGTTAGCCCCTAGTTTATGCAAAGCCCACCAAACAATTTTAAATTTAAACTGTCACTAAATGTGCTGTTAATTCTAACATGACTTTGAGCATTTCTGTACATTGCTTGAACTACCTTTACCAACCACTTGTTAGCCCCTAGTTTATGCAAAGTCCACTAAACAATTGTAATTTAAACTGTCACTAAATGTGCTGTTAATTCTAACATGACTTTGAGCATTTCTGTACATTGCTTGAACAACCTTCACCAACCACTTGTTAGCCCCTAGTTTATGCAAAGCCCACCAAACAATTTTAAATTTAAGCTGTCACTAAATGTGCTGTTAATTCTAACATGACTTTAAGCATTTCTGTACATTGCTTGAACAACCTTTACCAACCACTTGTTAGCCCCTAGTTTATGAAAAGCCCACCAAACAGTTTTAAATTTAAGCTGTCACTAAATGTGCTGTTAATTCTAACATGACTTTGAGCATTTCTGTACATTGCTTGAACAACCTTCACCCACTACTTGTTAGCCACTAGTTTATGCAAAGCCCACCAAACAATTTTAAATTTAAACTGTCACTAAATGTGCTGTTAATTCTAACATGACTTTGAGCATTTCTGTACATTGCTTGAACAACCTTCACCAACCACTTGTTAGCCCCTAGTTTATGCAAAGCCCACAAAACAATTTAAAATTTAAGCTGTCACTAAATGTGCTGTTAATTCTAACATGACTTTGAGCATTTCTGTACATTGCTTGAACAACCTTTACCAACCACTTGTTAGCCCCTAGTTTATGCAAAGCCCACCAAACAATTTTAAATTTAAACTGTCACTAAATGTGTTGTTGATTCTAACATGACTTTTAGCATTTCTGTACATTGCTTGAACAACCTTTACCAACCACTTGTTAGCCCCTAGTTTATGCAAAGCCCACCAAACAATTTAAAATTTAAACTGTCACTAAATGTGTTGTTGATTCTAACATGACTTTTAGCATTTCTGTACATTGCTTGAACAACCTTTACCAACCACTTGTTAGCCCCTAGTTTATGCAAAGCCCACCAAACAATTTTAAATTTAAACTGTCACTAAATGTGCTGTTAATTCTAACATGACTTTGAGCATTTCTGTACATTGCTTGAACAAATTTAACCAACCACTTGTTAGCCCCTAGTTTATGCAAAGCCCACCAAACAATTTTAAATTTAAACTGTCACTAAATGTGCTGTTAATTCTAACATGACTTTTAGCATTTCTGTACATTGCTTGAACAACCTTTACCAACCACTTGTTAGCCCCTAGTTTATGCAAAGCCCACCAAACAATTTTAAATTTAAACTGTCACTAAATGTGCTGTTAATTCTAACATGACTTTGAGCATTTCTGTACATTGCTTGAACAACCTTCACCAACCACTTGTTAGCCCCTAGTTTATGCAAAGCCAACCAAACAATTTTAAATTTAAACTGTCACTAAATGTGCTGTTAATTCTAACATGACTTTGAGCATTTCTGTACATTGCTTGAACAACCTTCACCAACCACTTGTTAGCCCCTAGTTGATGCAAAGCCCACAAAACAATTTAAAATTTAAGCTGTCACTAAATGTGCTGTTAATTCTAACATGACTTTTAGCATTTCTGTACATTGCTTGAACAACCTTTACCAACCACTTGTTAGCCCCTAGTTTATGCAAAGTCCACCAAACAATTTTAAATTTAAACTGTCACTAAATGTGCTGTTAATTCTAACATGACTTTGAGCATTTCTGTACATTGCTTGAACAACCTTCACCAACCACTTGTTAGCCCCTAGTTTATGCAAAGCCCACCAAACAATTTTAAATTTAAACTGTCACTAAATGTGCTGTTAATTCTAACATGACTTTGAGCATTTCTGTACATTGCTTGAACAACCTTCACCAACCACTTTTTAGCCCCTAGTTTATGCAAAGCCCACCAAACAATTTTAAATTTAAACTGTCACTAAATGTGCTGTTAATTCTAACATGACTTTGAGCATTTCTGTACATTGCTTGAACAACCTCAACCAGCCAGTTGTTAGCCCCTAGTTTATGCAAAGCCCACCAAACAATTTTAAATTTAAACTGTCACTAAATGTGCTGTTAATTCTAACATGACTTTGAGCATTTCTGTACATTGCTTGAACAACCTTCACCAACAACTTGTTAGCCCCTAGTTTATGCAAAGCCCACCAAACAATTTTAAATTTAAACTGTCACTAAATGTGCTGTTAATTCTAACATGACTT
The DNA here is from genome assembly GCA_963556195.1 of Sepiola atlantica. Classification (NCBI taxonomy): domain Eukaryota; kingdom Metazoa; phylum Mollusca; class Cephalopoda; order Sepiida; family Sepiolidae; genus Sepiola; species Sepiola atlantica. Next base: position 97,504,445 of record OY744535.1, read on the forward strand.
TTAGCATTTCTGTACATTGCTTGAACAACCTTCATTAACCAGTTGTTAGCCCCTAGTTTATGCAAAGCCCACCAAACAATTTTAAATTTAAACTGTCACTAAATGTGCTGTTAATTCTAACATGACTTTGAGCATTTCTGTACATTGCTTGAACTACCTTTACCAACCACTTGTTAGCCCCTAGTTTATGCAAAGTCCACTAAACAATTGTAATGTAAACTGTCACTTAATGTGCTGTTAATTCTAACATGACTTGGAGCATTTCTGTACATTGCTTGAACAACCTTCACCAACCACTTGTTAGCCCCTAGTTTATGCAAAGCCCACCAAACAATTTTAAATTTAAGCTGTCACTAAATGTGCTGTTAATTCTAACATGACTTTAAGCATTTCTGTACATTGCTTGAACAACCTTTACCAACCACTTGTTAGCCCCTAGTTTATGAAAAGCCCACAAAACAATTTAAAATTTAAGCTGTCACTAAATGTGCTGTTAATTCTAACATGACTTTGAGCATTTCTGTACATTGCTTGAACAACCTTTACCAACCACTTGTTAGCCCCTAGTTTATGCAAAGCCCACCAAACAATTTTAAATTTAAACTGTCACTAAATGTGTTGTTGATTCTAACATGACTTTTAGCATTTCTGTACATTGCTTGAACAACCTTTACCAACCACTTGTTAGCCCCTAGTTTATGCAAAGCCCACCAAACAATTTTAAATTTAAACTGTCACTAAATGTGCTGTTAATTCTAACATGACTTCGAGCATTTCTGTACATTGCTTGAACAAATTTAACCAACCACTTGTTAGCCCCTAGTTTATGCAAAGCCCACCAAACAATTTTAAATTTAAACTGTCACTAAACGTGCTGTTAATTCTAACATGACTTTTAGCATTTCTGTACATTGCTTGAACAACTTTCACCAACCACTTGTTAGCCCCTAGTTTATGCAAAGCCCACCAAACAATTTAAAATTTAAACTGTCACTAAATGTGCTGTTAATTCTAACATGACTTTGAGCATTTCTGTACATTGCTTGAACAACCTTTACCAACCACTTGTTAGCCCCTAGTTTATGCAAAGCCCACCAAACAATTTTAAATTTAAACTGTCACTAAATGTGCTGTTAATTCTAACATGACTTTGAGCATTTCTGTACATTGCTTGAACAACCTTCAACAACCACTTGTTAGCCCCTAGTTTATGCAAAGCCCACAAAACAATTTAAAATTTAAGCTGTCACTAAATGTGCTGTTAATTCTAACATGACTTTTAGCATTTCTGTACATTGCTTGAACAACCTTTACCAACCACTTGTTAGCCCCTAGTTTATGCAAAGTCCACCAAACAATTTTAAATTTAAACTGTCACTAAATGTGCTGTTAATTCTAACATGACTTTGAGCATTTCTGTACATTGCTTGAACAACCTTCACCAACCACTTGTTAGCCCCTAGTTTATGCAAAGCCCACCAAACAATTTTAAATTTAAACTGTCACTAAATGTGCTGTTAATTCTAACATGACTTTGAGCATTTCTGTACATTGCTTGAACAACCTTCACCAACCACTTTTTAGCCCCTAGTTTATGCAAAGCCCACCAAACAATTTTAAATTTAAACTGTCACTAAATGTGCTGTTAATTCTAACATGACTTTGAGCATTTCTGTACATTGCTTGAACAACCTCAACCAGCCAGTTGTTAGCCCCTAGTTTATGCAAAGCCCACCAAACAATTTTAAATTTAAACTGTCACTAAATGTGCTGTTAATTCTAACATGACTTTGAGCATTTCTGTATATTGCTTGAACAACCTTCACCAACAACTTGTTAGCCCCTAGTTTATGCAAAGCCCACCAAACAATTTTAAATTTAAACTGTCACTAAATGTGCTGTTAATTCTAACATGACTTTTAGCATTTCTGTACATTGCTTGAACAACCTTCATTAACCAGTTGTTAGCCCCTAGTTTATGCAAAGCCCACCAAACAATTTTAAATTTAAACTGTCACTAAATGTGCTGTTAATTCTAACATGACTTTGAGCATTTCTGTACATTGCTTGAACTACCTTTACCAACCACTTGTTAGCCCCTAGTTTATGCAAAGTCCACTAAACAATTGTAATTTAAACTGTCACTAAATGTGCTGTTAATTCTAACATGACTTGGAGCATTTCTGTACATTGCTTGAACAACCTTCACCAACCACTTGTTAGCCCCTAGTTTATGCAAAGCCCACCAAACAATTTTAAATTTAAGCTGTCACTAAATGTGCTGTTAATTCTAACATGACTTTAAGCATTTCTGTACATTGCTTGAACAACCTTTACCAACCACTTGTTAGCCCCTAGTTTATGAAAAGCCCACCAAACAGTTTTAAATTTAAGCTGTCACTAAATGTGCTGTAAATTCTAACATGACTTTGAGCATTTCTGTACATTGCTTGAACAACCTTCACCCACTACTTGTTAGCCACTAGTTTATGCAAAGCCCACCAAATAATTTTAAATTTAAACTGTCACTAAATGTGCTGTTAATTCTAACATGACTTTGAGCATTTCTGTACATTGCTTGAACAACCTTCACCAACCACTTGTTAGCCCCTAGTTTATGCAAAGCCCACCAAACAATTTTAAATTTAAACTGTCACTAAATGTGCTGTTAATTCTTACATGACTTTGAGCATTTCTGTACATTGCTTGAACTACCTTTACCAACCACTTGTTAGCCCCTAGTTTATGCAAAGTCCACTAAACAATTGTAATTTAAACTGTCACTAAATGTGCTGTTAATTCTAACATGACTTTGAGCATTTCTGTACATTGCTTGAACAACCTTCACCAACCACTTGTTAGCCCCTAGTTTATGCAAAGCCCACCAAACAATTTTAAATTTAAGCTGTCACTAAATGTGCTGTTAATTCTAACATGACTTTAAGCATTTCTGTACATTGCTTGAACAACCTTTACCAACCACTTGTTAGCCCCTAGTTTATGAAAAGCCCACCAAACAGTTTTAAATTTAAGCTGTCACTAAATGTGCTGTTAATTCTAACATGACTTTGAGCATTTCTGTACATTGCTTGAACAACCTTCACCCACTACTTGTTAGCCACTAGTTTATGCAAAGCCCACCAAACAATTTTAAATTTAAACTGTCACTAAATGTGCTGTTAATTCTAACATGACTTTGAGCATTTCTGTACATTGCTTGAACAACCTTCACCAACCACTTGTTAGCCACTACTTTATGCAAAGCCCACCAAACAATTTTAAATTTAAACCGTCACTAAATGTGCTGTTAATTCTAACATGACTTTGAGCATTTCTGTACATTGCTTGAACAACCTTCACCCACTACTTGTTAGCCACTAGTTTATGCAAAGCCCACCAAACAATTTTAAATTTAAACTGTCACTAAATGTGCTGTTAATTCTAACATGACTTTGAGCATTTCTGTACATTGCTTGAACAACCTTCACCAACCACTTGTTAGCCCCTAGTGTATGCAAAGCCCACCAAACAATTTAAAATTTAAGCTGTCACTAAATGTGCTGTTAATTCTAACATGACTTTGAGCATTTCTGTACATTGCTTGAACAACCTTTACCAACCACTTGTTAGCCCCTAGTTTATGCAAAGCCCACCAAACAATTTTAAATTTAAACTGTCACTAAATGTGTTGTTAATTCTAACATGACTTTTAGCATTTCTGTACATTGCTTGAACAACCTTTACCAACCACTGGTTTGCCCCTAGTTTATGCAAAGTCCACCTAACAATTTTAAATTTAAACTGTCACTAAATGTGCTGTTAATTCTAACATGACTTTGAGCATTTCTGTACATTGCTTGAACAACCTTCACCAACCACTTGTTAGCCCCTAGTTTATGCAAAGCCCACCAAACAATTTTAAATTTAAACTGTCACTAAATGTGCTGTTAATTCTAACATGACTTTGAGCATTTCTGTACATTGCTTGAACAACCTTCACCAACCACTTGTTAGCCCCTAGTTTATGCAAAGCCCACCAAACAATTTAAAATTTAAACTGTCACTAAATGTGCTGTTAATTCTAACATGACTTTGAGCATTTCTGTACATTGCTTGAACAACCTTCACCAACCACTTGTTAGCCCCTAGTTTATGCAAAGCCCACCAAACAATTTAAAATTTAAGCTGTCACTAAATGTGCTGTTAATTCTAACATGACTTTGAGCATTTCTGTACATTGCTTGAACAACCTTAACCCGCCAGTTGTTAGCCCCTAGTTTATGCAAAGCCCACCAAACAATTTTAAATTTAAACTGTCACTAAATGTGCTGTTAATTCTAACATGACTTTGAGTCTTTCTGTACATTGCTTGAACAACCTTCACCAACCACTTGTTAGCCCCTAGTTTATGCAAAGCCCACCAAACAATTTTAAATTTAAACTGGCTACTAAATGTGCTGTTAATTCTAACATGACTTTTAGCATTTCTGTACATTGCTTGAACAACCTTCACCAACCAGTTGTTAGCCCCTAGTTTATGCAAAGCCCACCAAACAATTTTAAATTTAAACTGTCACTAAATGTGCTGTTAATTCTAACATGACTTTGAGCATTTCTGTACATTGCTTGAACTACCTTTACCAACCACTTGTTAGCCCCTAGTTTATGAAAAGCCCACCAAACAGTTTTAAATTTAAGCTGTCACTAAATGTGCTGTTAATTCTAACATGACTTTGAGCATTTCTGTACATTGCTTGAACAACCTTCACCCACTACTTGTTAGCCACTAGTTTATTCAAAGCCCACCAAACAATTTTAAATTTAAACTGTCACTAAATGTGCTGCTAATTCTACCATGACTTTGAGCATTTCTGTACATTGCTTGAACAACCTTCACCAACCACTTGTTAGCCCCTAGTTTATGCAAAGCCCACCAAACAATTTTAAATTTAAACTGTCACTAAATGTGCTGTTAATTCTAACATGACTTTGAGCATTTCTGTACATTGCTTGAACAACCTTTACCAACCACTTGTTAGCCCCTAGTTTATGCAAAGCCCACCAAACAATTTAAAATTTAAACTGTCACTAAATGTGCTGTTAATTCTAACATTACTTTGAGCATTTCTGTACATTGCTTGAACAACCTTTACCAACCACTTGTTAGCCCCTAGTTTATGCAAAGCCCACCAAACAATTTTAAATTTAAACTGTCACTAAATGTGCTGTTAATTCTAACATGACTTTGAGCATTTCTGTACATTGCTTGAACAACCTTCACCAACCACTTGTTAGCCCCTAGTTTATGCAAAGCCCACCAAACAATTTAAAATTTAAGCTGTCACTAAATGTGCTGTTAATTCTAACATGACTTTGAGTCTTTCTGTACATTGCTTGAACAACCTTAACCAGCTAGTTGTTAGCCCCTAGTTTATGCAAAGCCCACCAAACAATTTTCAATTTAAACTGTCACTAAATGTGCTGTTAATTCTAACATGACTTTGAGCATTTCTGTACATTGCTTGAACTACCTTTATCAACCACTTGTTAGCCCGTAGTTTATGCAAAGTTCACTAAACAATTGTAATTTAAACTGTCACTAAATGTGCTGTTAATTCTAACATGACTTTGAGCATTTCTGTACATTGCTTGAACAACCTTCACCAACCACTTGTTAGCCCCTAGTTTATGCAAAGCCCACCAAACAATTTTAAATTTAAGCTGTCACTAAATGTGCTGTTAATTCTAACATGACTTTAAGCATTTCTGTACATTGCTTGAACAACCTTTACCAACCACTTGTTACCCCTAGTTTATGAAAAGCCCACCAAACAGTTTTAAATTTAAGCTGTCACTAAATGTGCTGTTAATTCTAACATGACTTTGAGCATTTCTGTACATTGCTTGAACAACCTTCACCCACTACTTGTTAGCCACTAGTTTATGCAAAGCCCACCAAACAATTTTAAATTTAAACTGTCACTAAATGTGCTGTTAATTCTAACATGACTTTGAGCATTTCTGTACATTGCTTGAACAACCTTCACCAACCACTTGTTAGCCCCTAGTTTATGCAAAGCGTACCAAACAATTTTAAATTTCAACTGTCACTAAATGTGCTGTTAATTCTAACATGGCTTTGAGCATTTCTGTACATTGCTTGAACTACCTTTACCAACCACTTGTTAGCCCCTAGTTTATGCAAAGTCCACTAAACAATTGTAATTTAAACTGTCACTAAATGTGCTGTTAATTCTAACATGACTTTGAGCATTTCTGTACATTGCTTGAACAACCTTCACCAACCACTTGTTAGCCCCTAGTTTATGCAAAGCCCACCAAACAATTTTAAATTTAAACTGTCACTAAATGTGCTGTTAATTCTAACATGACTTTGAGATTTTCTGTACATTGCTTGAACAACCTTCACCAACTACTTGTTAGCCACTAGTTTATGCAAAGCCCACCAAACAATTTTAAATTTAAACTGTCACTAAATGTGCGGTTAATTCTAACATGACTTTGAGCATTTCTGTACATTGCTTGAACAACCTTCACTTACTACTTGTTAGCCACTAGTTTATGCAAAGCCCACCAAACAATTTTAAATTTAAACTGTCACTAAATGTGCTGTTAATTCTAACATGACTTTGAGCATTTCTGTACATTGCTTGAACAACCTTCACCAACCACTTGTTAGCCCCTAGTTTATGCAAAGCCAACCAAACAATTTAAAATTTAAGCTGTCACTAAATGTGCTGTTAATTCTAACATGACTTTGAGCATTTCTGTACATTGCTTTAACAACCTTTACCAACCACTTGTTAGCCCCTAGTTTATGCAAAGCCCACCAAACAATTTTAAATTTAAACTGTCACTAAATGTATTGTTAATTCTAACATGACTTTTAGCATTTCTGTACATTGCTTGAACAACCTTTACCAACCACTTGTTAGCCCCTAGTTTATGCAAAGTCCACCTAACAATTTTAAATTTAAACTGTAACTAAATGTGCTGTTAATTCTAACATGACTTTGAGCATTTCTGTACATTGCTTGAACAACCTTCACCAACCACTTGTTAGCCCCTAGTTTATGCAAAGCCCACCAAACAATTTTAAATTTAAACTGTCACTAAATGTGCTGTTAATTCTAACATGACTTTGAGCATTTCTGTACATTGCTTGAACAACCTTCACCAACCACTTGTTAGCCCCTAGTTTATGCAAAGCCCACCAAACAATTTTAAATTTAAACTGTCACTAAATGTGCTGTTAATTCTAACATGACTTTGAGCATTTCTGTACATTGCTTGAACAACCTTTACCAACCACTTGTTAGCCCCTAGTTTATGCAAAGCCCACCAAACAATTTTAAATTTAAACTGTCACTAAATGTGCTGTTAATTCTAACATGACTTTAAGCATTTCTGTACATTGCTTGAACAACCTTTACCAACCACTTGTTAGCCCCTAGTTTATGCAAAGCCCATCAAACAAGTTTAAATTTAAACTGTCACTAAATGTGCTGATAATTCTAACATGACTTTGAGCATTTCTGTACATTGCTTGAACAACCTTCACCAACCACTTGTTAGCCCCTAGTTTATGCAAAGCCCACCAAACAATTTAAAATTTAAGCTGTCACTAAATGTGCTGTTAATTCTAACATGACTTTGAGCATTTCTGTACATTGCTTGAACAACCTTTACCAACCACTTGTTAGCCCCTAGTTTATGCAAAGCCCACCAAACAATTTTAAATTTAAACTGTCACTAAATGTGTTGTTAATTCTAACATGACTTTTAGCATTTCTGTACATTGCTTGAACAACCTTTACCAACCACTTGTTAGCCCCTAGTTTATGCAAAGTCCACCTAACAATTTTAAATTTAAACTGTCACTAAATGTGCTGTTAATTCTAACATGACTTTGAGCATTTCTGTACATTGCTTGAACAACCTTCACCAACCACTTGTTAGCCCCTAGTTTATGCAAAGCCCACCAAACAATTTTAAATTTAAACTGTCACTTAATGTGCTGTTAATTCTAACATGACTGTGAGCATTTCTGTACATTGCTTGAACAACCTTCACCAATCACTTGTTAGCCCTTAGTTTATGCAAAGCCCACCAAACAATTTTAAATTTAAACTGTCACTAAATGTGCTGTTAATTCTAACATGACGTTGAGCATTTCTGTACATTGCTTGAACTACCTTTACCAACCACTTGTTAGCCCCTAGTTTATGCAAAGCCCACTAAACAATTTTAATTTAAACTGTCACTAAATGTGCTGTTAATTCTCACATGACTTTGAGCATTTCTGTACATTGCTTGAACAACCTTCACCAACCACTTGTTAGCCCCTAGTTTATGCAAAGCCCACCAAACAATTTTAAATTTAAACTGTCACTAAATGTGCTGTTAATTCTAACATGACTTTGAGCATTTCTGTACATTGCTTGAACTACATTTACCAACCACTTGTTAGCCCCTAGTTTATGCAAAGCCCACTAAACAATTTTAATTTAAACTGTCACTAAATGTGCTGTTAATTCTAACATGACTTTGAGCATTTCTGTACATTGCTTGAACAACCTTCACCAACCACTTGTTAGCCCCTAGTTTATGCAAAGCCCACCAAACAATTTTAAATTTAAACTGTCACTAAATATTCTGTTAATTCTAACATGACTTTGAGCATTTCTGTACATTCCTTGAACAACCTTCACCAACCACTTGTTAGCCCCTAGTTTATGCAAAGCCCACCAAATCAATTTTGAATTTAAACTGTCACTTAATGTGCTGTTAATTCTAACATGACTTTGAGTATTTCTGTACATTGCTTGAACAACCTTCACCAACCATTTGTTAGCCCTTAGTTTATGCAAAGCCCACCAAACAATTTTAAATTTAAACTGTCACTAAATGTGGTGTTTATTCTAACATGACTTTGAGCATTTCTGTACATTGCTTGAACAATCTTCACCAACCACTTGGTAGTGCCTAGTTTATGCAAAGCCCACCAAACAATTTTAAATTTAAACTGTCACTAAATGTGCTGTTAATTCTAACATGACTTTGAGCATTTCTGTACATTGCTTGAACAACCTTTACCAACCACTTGTTAGCCCCTAGTTTATGCAAAGCCCACTAAACAATTTTAATTTAAACTGTCACTAAATGTGCTGTTAATTCTAACATGACTTTGAGCATTTCTGTACATTGCTTGAACAACCTTCACCAACCACTTGTTAGCCCCTAGTTTATGCAAAGCCCACCAAACAATTTTAAATTTAAACTGTCACTAAATGTGCTGTTAATTCTAACATGACTTTGAGCATTTCTGTACATTGCTTGAACTACCTTTACCAACCACTTGTTAGCCCCTAGTTTATGCAAAGCCCACTAAACAATTTTTATTTAAACTGTCACTAAATGTGCTGTTAATTCTAACATGACTTTGAGCATTTCTGTACATTGCTTGAACAACCTTCACCAACCACTTGTTAGCCCCTAGTTTATGCAAAGCGTACCAAACAATTTTAAATTTAAACTGTCACTAAATGTGCTGTTAATTCTAACATGACTTTGAGCATTTCTGTACATTGCTTGAACAACCTTCACCAACCACTTGTTAGCCCCTAGTTTATGCAAAGCCCACCAAACAATTTTAAATTTAAACTGTCACTAAATGTGCTGTTAATTCTAACATGACTTTGAGCATTTCTGTACATTGCTTGAACAACCTTTACCAACCACTTGTTAGCCCCTAGTTTATGCAAAGCCCACCAAACAATTTTAAATTTAAACTGTCACTAAATGTGCTGTTAATTCTAACATGACTTTGAGCATTTCTGTACATTGCTTGAACAACCTTTACCAACCACTTGTTAGCCCCTAGTTTATGCAAAGCCCATCAAACAATTTTAAATTTAAACTGTCACTAAATGTGCTGATAATTGGAACATGACTTTGAGCATTTCTGTACATTGCTTGAACAACCTTCACCAACCACTTGTTAGCCCCTAGTTTATGCAAAGCCCACCAAACAATTTAAAATTTAAGCTGTCACTAAATGTGCTGTTAATTCTAACATGACTTTGAGCATTTCTGTACATTGCTTGAACAACCTTTACCAACCACTTGTTAGCCCCTAGTTTATGCAAAGCCCACCAAACAATTTTAAATTTAAACTGTCACTAAATGTGTTGTTAATTCTAACATGACTTTTAGCATTTCTGTACATTGCTTGAACAACCTTTACCAACCACTTGTTAGCCCCTAGTTTATGCAAAGTCCACCTAACAATTTTAAATTTAAACTGTCACTAAATGTGCTGTTAATTCTAACATGACTTTGAGCATTTCTGTACATTGCTTGAACAACCTTCACCAACCACTTGTTAGCCCCTAGTTTATGCAAAGCCCACCAAACAATTTTAAATTTAAACTGTCACTTAATGTGCTGTTAATTCTAACATGACTGTGAGCATTTCTGTACATTGCTTGAACAACCTTCACCAACCACTTGTTAGCCCTTAGTTTATGCAAAGCCCACCAAACAATTTTAAATTTAAACTGTCACTAAATGTGCTGTTAATTCTAACATGACGTTGAGCATTTCTGTACATTGCTTGAACTACCTTTACCAACCACTTGTTAGCCCCTAGTTTATGCAAAGCCCACTAAACAATTTTAATTTAAACTGTCACTAAATGTGCTGTTAATTCTAACATGACTTTGAGCATTTCTGTACATTGCTTGAACAACCTTCACCAACCACTTGTTAGCCCCTAGTGTATGCAAAGCCCACCAAACAATTTTAAATTTAAACTGTCACTAAATGTGCTGTTAATTCTAACATGACTTTGAGCATTTCTGTACATTGCTTGAACTACCTTTACCAACCACTTGTTAGCCCCTAGTTTATGCAAAGCCCACTAAACAATTTTAATTTAAACTGTCACTAAATGTGCTGTTAATTCTAACATGACTTTGAGCATTTCTGTACATTGCTTGAACAACCTTCACCAACCACTTGTTAGCCCCTAGTTTATGCAAAGCCAACCAAACAATTTTAAATTTAAACTGTCACTAAATATTCTGTTAATTCTAACATGACTTTGAGCATTTCTGTACATTCCTTGAACAACCTTCACCAACCACTTGTTAGCCCCTAGTTTATGCAAAGCCCACCAAATCAATTTTGAATTTAAACTGTCACTAAATGTGCTGTTAATTCTAACATGACTTTGAGTATTTCTGTACATTGCTTGAACAACCTTCACCAACCACTTGTTAGCCCTTAGTTTATGCAAAGCCCACCAAACAATTTTAAATTTAAACTGTCACTAAATGTGGTGTTTATTCTAACATGACTTTGAGCATTTCTGTACATTGCTTGAACAATCTTCACCAACCACTTGTTAGCCCCTAGTTTATGCAAAGCCCACCAAACAATTTTAAATTTAAACTGTCACTAAATGTGCTGTTAATTCTAACATGACTTTGAGCATTTCTGTACATTGCTTGAACAACCTTTACCAACCACTTGTTAGCCCCTAGTTTATGCAAAGCCCACTAAACAATTTTAATTTAAACTGTCACTAAATGTGCTGTTAATTCTAACATGACTTTGAGCATTTCTGTACATTGCTTGAACAACCTTCACCAACCACTTGTTAGCCCCTAGTTTATGCAAAGCCCACCAAACAATTTTAAATTTAAACTGTCACTAAATGTGCTGTTAATTCTAACATGACTTTGAGCATTTCTGTACATTGCTTGAACTACCTTTACCAACCACTTGTTAGCCCCTAGTTTATGCAAAGCCCACTAAACAATTTTTATTTAAACTGTCACTAAATGTGCTGTTAATTCTAACATGACTTTGAGCATTTCTGTACATTGCTGGAACAACCTTTACCAACCACTTGTTAGCCCCTAGTTTATGCAAAGCCCACCAAACAATTTTAAATTTAAACTGTCACTAAATGTGCTGTTAATTCTAACATGACTTTGAGCATTTCTGTACATTGCTTGAACAACCTTCACCAACCACTTGTTAGCCCCTAGTTTATGCAAAGCCCACCAAACAATTTTAAATTTAAACTGTCACTAAATGTGCTGTTAATTCTAACATGACTTTGAGCATTTCTGTACATTGCTTGAACAAATTTCACCAACCACTTGTTAGCCCCTAGTTTATGCAAAGCCCACCAAACAATTTTAAATTTAAACTGTCACTAAATTTGCTGTTAATTCTAACATGACTTTTAGCATTTCTGTACATTGCTTGAAACACCTTTACCAACCACTTGTTAGGCCCTAGTTTATGCAAAGCCCACCAAACAATTTTAAATTTAACCTGTCACTAAATGTGCTGTTAATTCTAACATGACTTTGAGCATTTCTGTACATTGCTTGAACAACCTTCACCAACCACTTGTTAGCCACTAGTTTATGCAAAGCCCACCAAACAATTTTAAATTTAAACTGTCACTAAATGTGCTGTTAATTCTAACATGACTTTGAGCATTTCTGTACATTGCTTGAGCAACCTTCACCAACCACTTGTTAGCCCCTAGTTTATGCAAAGCCCACCAAACAATTTTGAATTTAAACTGTCACTAAATGTGCTGTTAATTCTAACATGACTTTGAGCATTTCTGTACATTGCTTGAAAAACCTTCACCAACCACTTATTAGCCCCTAGTTTATGCAAAGCCCACTAAACAATTTTAAATGTAAACTGTCACTAAATGTGCTGTTAATTCTAACATGACTTTGAGCATTTCTGTACATTGCTTGAACAACCTTCACCAACCACTTCTTAGCCCCTAGTGTATGCAAAGCGTACCAAACAATTTTAAATTTAAACTGTCACTAAATGTGCTGTTAATTCTAACATGACTTTGAGCATTTCTGTACATTGCTTGAACAACCTTTACCAACCACTTGTTAGCCCCTAGTTTATGCAAAGCCCACCAAACAATTTTAAATTTAAACTGTCACTAAATGTGCTGTTAATTCTAACATGACATTGAGCATTTCTGTACATTGCTTGAACCACCTTTACCAACCACTTGTTAGCCCCTAGTTTATGCAAAGCCCACCAAACAATTTTAAATTTAAACTGTCACTAAAGGTGCTGTTAATTCTAACATGACTTTGAGCATTTCTGTACATTGCTTGAACAACCTTCACCAACCACTTGTTAGCCCCTAGTTTTTGCAAAGCCCACCAAACAATTTTAAATTTAAACTGTCACTAAATGTGCTGTTAATTCTAACATGACTTTTAGCATTTCTGTACATTGCTTGAACAACCTTCACCAACCACTTGTTAGCACCTAGTTTATGCAAAGCCCACCAAACAATTTTAAATTTAAACTGTCACTAAATGTGCTGTTAATTCTAACATGACTTTGAGCATTTCTGTACATTGCTTGAACAACCTTTACCAACCACTTGTTAGCCCCTAGTTTATGCAAAGCCCACCAAACAATTTTAAATTTAAACTGTCACTAAATGTGCTGTTAATTCTAAAATGACTTTGAGCATTTCTGTACATTGCTTGAACAAATTTCACCAACCACTTGTTAGCCCCTCGTTTATGCAAAGCACACCAAACAATTTTAAATTTAAACTGTCACTAAATGTGCTGTTAATTCTAACATGACTTTGAGCATTTCTGTACATTGCTTGAACAACCTTCACCAACCACTTGTTAGCCCCTAGTTTATGCAAAGCCCACCAAACAATTATAAATTTAAACTGTCACTAAATGTGCTGTTAATTCTAACATTACTTTGAGCATTTCTGTACATTGCTTGAACAACCTTTACCAACCACTTGTTAGCCCCTAGTTTATGCAAAGCCCACCAAACAATTTTAAATTTAAACTGTCACTAAATGTGCTGTTAATTCTGACATGACTTTGAGCATTTCTGTACATTGCTTGAACAAATTTCACCAACCACTTGTTAGCCCCTAGTTTATGCAAAGCACACCAAACAATTTTAAATTTAAACTGTCACTAAATGTGCTGTTAATTCTAACATGACTTTGAGCATTTCTGTACATTGCTTGAACAACCTTCACCAACCACTTGTTAGCCCCTAGTTTATGCAAAGCACACCTAACAATTTAAAATTTAAGCTGTCACTAAATGTGCTGTTAATTGTAACATGACTTTGAGCATTTCTGTACATTGCTTGAACAACCTTTACCAACCACTTGTTAGCCTCTAGTTTATGCAAAGCCCACCAAACAATTTTAAATTTAAACTGTCACTAAATGTGTTGTTAATTCTAACATGACTTTTAGCATTTCTGTACATTGCTTGAACAACCTTTACCAACCACTTGTTAGCCCCTAGTTTATGCAAAGTCCACCAAACAATTTTAAATTTAAACTGTCACTAAATGTGCTGTTAATTCTAACATTACTTTGAGCATTTCTGTACATTGCTTGAACAACCTTCACCAACCACTTGTTTGCCCCTAGTTTATGCAAAGCCCACCAAACAATTTTAAATTTAAACTGTCACTAAATGTGCTGTTAATTCTAACATGACTTTGAGCATTTCTGTACATTGCTTGAACAACCTTCACTAACAACTTGTTAACCCCTAGTTTATGCAAAGCCCACCTAACAATTTAAAATTCAAACTGTCACTAAATGTGCTGTTAGATCTAACATGACTTTGAGCATTTCTGTACATTGCTTGAACAACATTCACAAACCACTTGTTAGCCCCTAGTTTATGCAAAGCCCACCAAACAATTTAAAATTTAAACTGTCACAAAATGCGCTGTTAATTCTAACATGACTTTTAGCATTTCTGTACATTGCTTGAACAACCTTCACCAACCACTTGTTAGCCCCTAGTTTATGCACCGCCCACCAAACAATTTTAAATTTAAGCTGTCACCAAATGTGCTGTTAATTCTAACATGACTTTTAGCATTTCTGTACATTGCTTGAACAACCTTTACCAACCACTTGTTAGCCCCTAGTTTATGCAAAGCCAACCAAACAATTTTAAATTTAAACTGTCACTAAATGTGCTGTTAATTCTAACATGACTTTGAGCATTTCTGTACATTGCTTGAACAACCTTCACCAACCACTTGTTAGCCCCTAGTTTATGCAAAGCCCACCAAACAATTTTAAATTTAAGCTGTCACTAAATGTGCTGGTAATTCTAACATGACTTTGAGCATTTCTGTACATTGCTTGAACAACCTTTACCAACCACTTGTTAGCCCCTAGTTTATGCAAAGCCCACCAAACAATTTTAAATTTAAGCTGTCACTAAATGTACTGTTTATTCTAACATGACTTTGAGCATTTCTGTACATTGCTTGAACAACCTTTACCAACCACTTGTTAGCCCCTAGTTTATGCAAAGCCCACCAAACAATTTTAAATTTAAACTGTCACTAAATGTGCTGTTAATTCTAACATGACTTTGAGCCTTTATGTACATTGCTTGAACAAATTTCACCAACCACTTGTTAGCCCCTAGTTTATGCAAAGCCCACCAAACAATTTTAAATTTAAACTGTCACTAAATGTGCTGTTAATTCTAACATGACTTTAAGCATTTCTGTACATTGCTTGAACAACCTTCACCAACCATTTGTTAGCCCCTAGTTTATGCAAAGCGTAACAAACAATTTTAAATTTAAACTGTCACTAAATGTGCTGTTAATTCTAACATGACTTTGAGCATTTCTGTAATTTGCTTGAACAACCTTCACCAACCACTTGTTAGCCCCTAGTTTATGCAAAGCCCACCAAACAATTTTAAATTTAAACTGTCACTAAATGTGCTGTTAATTCTAACATGAATTTGAGCATTTCTGTACATTGCTTGAACAACCTTTACCAACCACTTGTTAGCCCCTAGTTTATGCAAAGCCCACCAAACAATTTTAAATTTAAACTGTCACTAAATGTGCTGTTAATTCTAACATGACTTTGAGCATTTCTGTACATTGCTTGAACAACCTTCACCAACCACTTGTTAGCCCCTAGTTCATGCAAAGCCCACCAAACAATTTTAAATTCAAACTGTCACTAAATGTGCTGTTAATTCTAACATGACTTTGAGCATTTCTGTACATTGCTTGAACAACCTTTCCCAACCACTTGTTAGCCCCTAGTTTATGCAAAGCCCACAAAACAATTTTAAATTTAAACTGTCACTAAATGTGCTGTTAATTCTAACATGACTTTGAGCATTTCTGTACATTGCTTGAACAAATTTCACCAACCACTTGTTAGCCCCTAGTTTATGCAAAGCACACCAAACAATTTTAAATTTAAACTGTCACTAAATGTGCTGTTAATTCTAACATGACTTTGAGCATTTCTGTACATTGCTTGAACAACCTTCACCAACCACTTGTTAGCCCCTAGTTTATGCAAAGCCCACCAAACAATTTTAAATTTAAACTGTCACTAAATGTGCTGTTAATTCTTACATGACATTGAGCATTTCTGTACATTGCTTGAACAACCTTTACCAACCACTTGTTAGCCCCTAGTTTATGCAAAGCCCACCAAACAATTTTAATTTTAAACTGTCACAAAATGCGCTGTTAATTCTAACATGACTTTGAGCATTTCTGTACATTGCTTGAACAACCTTCACCAACCACTTGTTAGCCCCTAGTTTATGCAAAGCCCACCAAACAATTTTAAATTTAAACTGTCACTAAATGTGCTGTTAATTCTAACATGACTTTTAGCATTTCTGTACATTGCTTGAACAACCTTCACCAACCACTTGTTCGCCCCTAGTTTATGCAAAGCCCACCAAATCAATTTTGAATTTAAACTGTCACTAAATGTGCTGTTAATTCTAACATGACTTTGAGCATTTCTGTACATTGCTTGAACAACCTTTCCCAACCACTTGTTAGCCCCTAGTTTATGCAAAGCCCACAAAACAATTTTAAATTTAAACTGTCACTAAATGTGCTGTTAATTCTAACATGACTTTGAGCATTTCTGTACATTGCTTGAACAAATTTCACCAACCACTTGTTAGCCCCTAGTTTATGCAAAGCACACCAAACAATTTTAAATTTAAACTGTCACTAAATGTGCTGTTAATTCTAACATGACTTTGAGCATTTCTGTACATTGCTTGAACAACCTTCACCAACCACTTGTTAGCCCCTAGTTTATGCAAAGCCCACCAAACAATTTTAAATTTAAACTGTCACTAAATGTGCTGTTAATTCTTACATGACATTGAGCATTTCTGTACATTGCTTGAACAACCTTTACCAACCACTTGTTAGCCCCTAGTTTATGCAAAGCCCACCAAACAATTTTAATTTTAAACTGTCACAAAATGCGCTGTTAATTCTAACATGACTTTGAGCATTTCTGTACATTGCTTGAACAACCTTCACCAACCACTTGTTAGACCCTAGTTTATGCAAAGCCCACCAAACAATTTTAAATTTAAACTGTCACTAAATGTGCTGTTAATTCTAACATGACTTTTAGCATTTCTGTACATTGCTTGAACAACCTTCACCAACCACTTGTTCGCCCCTAGTTTATGCAAAGCCCACCAAATCAATTTTGAATTTAAACTGTCACTAAATGTGCTGTTAATTCTAACATGACTTTGAGCATTTCTGTACATTGCTTGAACAACCTTTACCAACCACTTGTTAGCCCCTAGTTTATGCAAAGCCAACCAAACAATTTTAAATTTAAACTGTCACTAAATGTGCTGTTAATTCTAACATGACTTTGAGCATTTCTGTACATTGCTTGAACAACCTTCACCAACCACTTGTAAGCCCCTAGTTTATGCAAAGCCCACCAAACAATTTTAAATTTAAGCCGTCACTAAATGTGCTGTTAATTCTAACATGACTTTGAGCATTTCTGTACATTGCTTGAACAACCTTCACCAACCACTTGTTAGCCCCTAGTTTATGCAAAGCCCACCTAACAATTTAAAATTTAAGCTGTCACTAAATGTGCTGTTAATTCTAACATGACTTTGAGCATTTCTGTACATTGCTTGAACAACCTTTACCAACCACTTGTTAGCCCCTAGTTTATGCAAAGCCCACCAAACAATTTTAAATTTAAACTGTCACTAAATGTGCTGTTAATTCTAACATGACTTTGAGCATTTCTGTACATTGCTTGAACAACCTTTACCAACAACTTGTTAGCCCCTAGTTTATGCAAAGCCCACCAAACAATTTTAAATTTAAGCCGTCACTAAATGTGCTGGTAATTCTAACATGACTTTGAGCATTTCTTTACATTGCTTGAACAACCTTTACCAACCACTTGTTAGCCCCTAGTTTATGCAAAGCCCACCAAACAATTTTAAATTTAAACTGTCACTAAATGTGCTGTTAATTCTAACATGACTTTGAGCATTTCTGTACATTGCTTGAACAACCTTCACCAACCACTTGTTAGCCCCTAGTTTATGCAAAGCCCACCTAACAATTTAAAATTTAAGCTGTCACTAAATGTGCTGTTAATTGTAACATGACTTTGAGCATTTCTGTACATTGCTTGAACAACCTTTACCAACCACTTGTTAGCCCCTAGTTTATGCAAAGCCCACCAAACAATTGTAAATTTAAACTGTCACTAAATGTGCTGTTAATTCTAACATGACATTGAGCATTTCTGTACATTGCTTGAACAACCTTTACCAACCACTTGTTAGCCCCTAGTTTATGCAAAGCCCACCAAACAATTTTAAATTTAAACTGTCACTAAATGTGCTGTTAATTCTAACATGACTTTGAGCATTTCTGTACATTGCTTGAACAAATTTCACCAACCACTTGTTAGCCCCTAGTTTATGCAAAGCACACCAAACAATTTTAAATTTAAACTGTCACTAAATGTGCTGTTAATTCTAACATGACTTTGAGCATTTCTGTACATTGCTTGAACAACCTTCACCAACCACTTGTTAGCCCCTAGTTTATGCAAAGCCCACCAAACAATTTTAAATTTAAACTGTCACTAAATGTGCTGTTAATTCTAACATGACATTGAGCATTTCTGTACATTGCTTGAACAACCTTTACCAACCACTTGTTAGCCCCTAGTTTATGCAAAGCCCACCAAACAATTTTAAATTTAAACTGTCACTAAATGTGCTGTTTATTCTAACATGACTTTGAGCATTTCTGTACATTGCTTGAACAACCTTCACCAACCACTTGTCAGCCCCTAGTTTATGCAAAGCCCACCAAACAATTTTAAATGTAAACTGTCACTAAATGTGCTGTTAATTCTAACATGACTTTGAGCATTTCTGTACATTGCTTGAACAACCTTCACCAACCACTTGTTAGCCCCTAGTTTGTGCAAAGCCCACCAAACAATTTTAAATTTAAACTGTCACTAAATGTGCTGTTAATTCTAACATGACTTTGAGCATTTCTGTACATTGCTTGAACAACCTTTACCAACCACTTGTTTGCCCCTAGTTTATGCAAAGCCCACCAAACAATTTTAAATTTAAACTGTCACTAAATGTGCTGTTAATTCTAACATGACTTTGAGCATTTCTGTACATTGCTTGAACAAATTTCACCAACCACTTGTTAGCCCCTAGTTTATGCAAAGCACACCAAACAATTTTAAATTTAAACTGTCACTAAATGTGCTGTTAATTTTAACATGACTTTGAGCATTTCTGTACATTGCTTGAACAAATTTCACCAACCACTTGTTAGCCCCTAGTTTATGCAAAGCACACCAAACAATTTTAAATTTAAACTGTCACTAAATGTGCTGTTAATTCTAACATGACTTTGAGCATTTCTGTACATTGCTTGAACAACCTTCACCAACCACTTGTTAGCCCCTAGTTTATGCAAAGCCCACCTAACAATTTAAAATTTAAGCTGTCACTAAATGTGCTGTAAATTGTACCATGACTTTGAGCATTTCTGTACATTGCTTGACTAACCTTTACCAACCACTTGTTAGCCCCTAGTTTATGCAAAGCCCACCAAACAATTTTAAATTTAAACTGTCACTAAATGTGTTGTTAATTCTAACATGACTTTTAGCATTTCTGTACATTGCTTGAACAACCTTTACCAACCACTTGTTAGCCCCTAGTTTATGCAAAGTCCACCAAACAATTTTAAATTTAAACTGTCACTAAATGTGCTGTTAATTCTAACATGACTTTGAGCATTTCTGTACATTGCTTGAACAAATTTCACCAACCACTTGTTAGCCCCTAGTTTATGCAAAGCCCACCAAACAATTTTAAATTTAAACTGTCACTAAATGTGCTGTTAATTCTAACATGACTTTGAGCATTTCTGTACATTGCTTGAACAACCTTCACCAACAACATGTTAGCCCCTAGTTTATGCAAAGCCCACCAAACAATTTAAAATTTAAACTGTCACTAAATGTGCTGTTAGATCTAACATGACTTTGAGCATTTCTGTACATTGCTTGAACAACATTCACCAACCACTTGTTAGCCCCTAGTTTATGCAAAGCCCACCAAACAATTTTAAATTTTAACTGTCACAAAATGCGCTGTTAATTCTAACATGACTTTGAGCATTTCTGTACATTGCTTGAACAACCTTCACCAACCACTTGTTAGCCCCTAGTTTATGCAAAGCCCACCAAACAATTTTAAATTTAAACTGTCACTAAATGTGCTGTTAATTCTAACATGACTTTTAGCATTTCTGTACATTGCTTGAACAACCTTCACCAACCACTTGTTAGCCCCTAGTTTATGCACCGCCCACCAAACAATTTTAAATTTAAGCTGTCACCAAATGTGCTGTTGATTCGAACATGACTTTTAGCATTTCTGTACATTGCTTGAACAACCTTTACCAACCACTTGTTAGCCCCTAGTTTATGCAAAGCCAACCAAACAATTTTAAATTTAAACTGTCACTAAATGTGCTGTTAATTCTAACATGACTTTGAGCATTTCTGTACATTGCTTGAACAACCTTCACCAACCACTTGTTAGCCCCTAGTTTATGCAAAGCCCACCAAACAATTTTAAATTTAAGCTGTCACTAAATGTGCTGGTAATTCTAACATGACTTTGAGCATTTCTGTACATTGCTTGAACAACCTTTACCAACCACTTGTTAGCCCCTAGTTTATGCAAAGCCCACCAAACAATTTTAAATTTAAGCTGTCACTAAATGTGCTGTTTATTCTAACATGATTTTGAGCATTTCTGTACATTGCTTGAACAACCTTTACCAACCACTTGTTAGCCCCTAGTTTATGCAAAGCACACCAAACAATTTTAAATTTAAACTGTCACTAAATGTGCTGTTAATTCTAACATGACTTTGAGCATTTCTGTACATTGCTTGAACAACCTTCACCAACCACTTGTTAGCCCCTAGTTTATGCAAAGCCCACCAAACAATTTTAAATTTAAGCTGTCACCAAATGTGCTGTTGATTCGAACATGACTTTTAGCATTTCTGTACATTGCTTGAACAACCTTTACCAACCACTTGTTAGCCCCTAGTTTATGCAAAGCTAACCAAACAATTTTAAATTTAAGCTGTCACTAAATGTGCTGGTAATTCTTACATGATTTTGAGCATTTCTGTACATTGCTTGAACAACCTTTACCAACCACTTGTTAGCCCCTAGTTTATGCAAAGCCCACCAAACAATTTTAAATTTAAACTGTCACTAAATGTGCTGTTAATTCTAACATGACTTTGAGCATTTCTGTACATTGCTTGAACAAATTTCACCAACCACTTGTTAGCCCCTAGTTTATGCAAAGCCCACCAAACAATTGTAAATTTAAACTGTCACTAAATGTGCTGTTAATTCTAACATGACTTTTAGCATTTCTGTACATTGCTTGAACAACCTTTACCAACCACTTGTTAGCCCCTAGTTTATGCAAAGCCCACCAAACAATTTTAAATTTAAACTGTCACTAAATGTGCTGTTAATTCTAACATGACTTTGAGCATTTCTGTACATCGCTTGAACAACCTTCACCAACCACTTGTTAGCCCCTAGTTTATGCAAAGCCCACCAAATAATTGTAATTTAAACTGTCACTAAATGTGCTGTTAATTCTAACATGACTTTGAGCATTTCTGTACATTGCTTGAACAACCTTCACCAACCACTTGTTAGCCCCTAGTTTATGCAAAGCCTACCAAACAATTTTGAATTTAAACTGTCACTAAATGTGCTGTTAATTCTAACATGACTTTGAGCATTTCTGTACATTGCTTGAACAACCTTCACCAACCACTTGTTAGCCCCTAGTTTATGCAAAGCCCACCAAACAATTTTGAATTTAAACTGTCACTAAATGTGTTGTTAATTCTAACATGACTTTTAGCATTTCTGTACATTGCTTGAACAACCTTTACCAACCACTTGTTAGCCCCTTGTTTATGCAAAGTCCACCAAACAATTATAAATTTAAACTGTCACTAAATGTGCTGTTAATTCTAACATGACTTTGAGCATTTCTGTACATTGCTTGAACAACCTTCACCAACCACTTGTTAGCCCCTAGTTTATGCAAAGCCCACCAAACAATTTTAAATTTAAACTGTCACTAAATGTGCTGTTAATTCTAACATGACTTTGAGCATTTCTGTACATTGCTTGAACAACCTTTACCAACCACTTGTTAGCCCCTAGTTTATGCAAAGCCCACCAAACAATTTTAAATTTAAACTGTCACTAAATGTGCTGTTAATTCTAACATGACTTTGAGCATTTCTGTACATTGCTTGAACAAATTTCACCAACCACTTGTTAGCCACTAGTTTATGCAAAGCCCACCAAACAATTTTAAATTAAAACTGTCACTAAATGTGCTGTTAATTCTAACATGACTTTTAGCATTTCTGTACATTGCTTGAACAACCTTTACCAACCACTTGTTAGCCCCTAGTTTATGCAAAGCCCACCAAACAATGTTAAATTTAAACTGTCACTAAATGTGCTGTTAATTCTAACATGACTTTGAGCATTTCTGTACATCGCTTGAACAACCTTCACCAACCACTTGTTAGCCCCTAGTTTATGCAAAGCCCACCAAATAATTGTAATTTAAACTGTCACTAAATGTGCTGTTAATTCTAACATGACTTTGAGCATTTCTGTACATTGCTTGAACAACCTTCACCAACCACTTGTTAGCCCCTAGTTTATGCAAAGCCTACCAAACAATTTTGAATTTAAACTGTCACTAAATGTGCTGTTAATTCTAACATGACTTTGAGCATTTCTGTACATTGCTTGAACAACCTTCACCAACCACTTGTTAGCCCCTAGTTTATGCAAAGCCCACCAAACAATTTTGAATTTAAACTGTCACTAAATGTGCTGTTAATTCTAACATGACTTTGAGCATTTCTGTACATTGCTTGAACAACCTTCACCAACCACTTGTTAGCCCCTAGTTTATGCAAAGCCCACCAAACAATTTTAAATTTAAGCTGTCACTAAATGTGCTGGTAATTCTAACATGACTTTGAGCATTTCTGTACATTGCTTGAACAACCTTTACCAACCACTTGTTAGCCCCTAGTTTATGCAAAGCCCACCAAACAATTTTAAATTTAAGCTGTCACTAAATGTGCTGTTTATTCTAACATGATTTTGAGCATTTCTGTACATTGCTTGAACAACCTTTACCAACCACTTGTTAGCCCCTAGTTTATGCAAAGCACACCAAACAATTTTAAATTTAAACTGTCACTAAATGTGCTGTTAATTCTAACATGACTTTTAGCATTTCTGTACATTGCTTGAACAACCTTCACCAACCACTTGTTAGCCCCTAGTTTATGCACCGCCCACCAAACAATTTTAAATTTAAGCTGTCACCAAATGTGCTGTTGATTCGAACATGACTTTTAGCATTTCTGTACATTGCTTGAACAACCTTTACCAACCACTTGTTAGCCCCTAGTTTATGCAAAGCCAACCAAACAATTTTAAATTTAAACTGTCACTAAATGTGCTGTTAATTCTAACATGACTTTGAGCATTTCTGTACATTGCTTGAACAACCTTCACCAACAACATGTTAGCCCCTAGTTTATGCAAAGCCCACCAAACAATTTAAAATTTAAACTGTCACTAAATGTGCTGTTAGATCTAACATGACTTTGAGCATTTCTGTACATTGCTTGAACAACATTCACCAACCACTTGTTAGCCCCTAGTTTATGCAAAGCCCACCAAACAATTTTAAATTTTAACTGTCACAAAATGCGCTGTTAATTCTAACATGACTTTGAGCATTTCTGTACATTGCTTGAACAACCTTCACCAACCACTTGTTAGCCCCTAGTTTATGCAAAGCCCACCAAACAATTTTAAATTTAAACTGTCACTAAATGTGCTGTTAATTCTAACATGACTTTTAGCATTTCTGTACATTGCTTGAACAACCTTCACCAACCACTTGTTAGCCCCTAGTTTATGCACCGCCCACCAAACAATTTTAAATTTAAGCTGTCACCAAATGTGCTGTTAATTCGAACATGACTTTTAGCATTTCTGTACATTGCTTGAACAACCTTTACCAACCACTTGTTAGCCCCTAGTTTATGCAAAGCCAACCAAACAATTTTAAATTTAAACTGTCACTAAATGTGCTGTTAATTCTAACATGACTTTGAGCATTTCTGTACATTGCTTGAACAACCTTCACCAACCACTTGTTAGCCCCTAGTTTATGCAAAGCCCACCAAACAATTTTAAATTTAAGCTGTCACTAAATGTGCTGTTAATTCTAACATGATTTTGAGCATTTCTGTACATTGCTTGAACAACCTTTACCAACCACTTGTTAGCCCCTAGTTTATGCAAAGCCCACCAAACAATTTTAAATTTAAACTGTCACTAAATGTGCTGTTAATTCTAACATGACTTTGAGCATTTCTGTACATTGCTTGAACAAATTTCACCAACCACTTGTTAGCCCCTAGTTTATGCAAAGCCCACCAAACAATTTTAAATTTTAACTGTCACAAAATGCGCTGTTAATTCTAACATGACTTTGAGCATTTCTGTACATTGCTTGAACAACCTTCACCAACCACTTGTTAGCCCCTAGTTTATGCAAAGCCCACCAAACAATTTTAAATTTAAACTGTCACTAAATGTGCTGTTAATTCTAACATGACTTTTAGCATTTCTGTACATTGCTTGAACAACCTTCACCAACCACTTGTTAGCCCCTAGTTTATGCACCGCCCACCAAACAATTTTAAATTTAAGCTGTCACCAAATGTGCTGTTAATTCGAACATGACTTTTAGCATTTCTGTACATTGCTTGAACAACCTTTACCAACCACTTGTTAGCCCCTAGTTTATGCAAAGCCAACCAAACAATTTTAAATTTAAACTGTCACTAAATGTGCTGTTAATTCTAACATGACTTTGAGCATTTCTGTACATTGCTTGAACAACCTTCACCAACCACTTGTTAGCCCCTAGTTTATGCAAAGCCCACCAAACAATTTTAAATTTAAGCTGTCACTAAATGTGCTGTTAATTCTAACATGATTTTGAGCATTTCTGTACATTGCTTGAACAACCTTTACCAACCACTTGTTAGCCCCTAGTTTATGCAAAGCCCACCAAACAATTTTAAATTTAAACTGTCACTAAATGTGCTGTTAATTCTAACATGACTTTGAGCATTTCTGTACATTGCTTGAACAAATTTCACCAACCACTTGTTAGCCCCTAGTTTATGCAAAGCCCACCAAACAATTTTTAATTTAAACTGTCACTAAATGTGCTGTTAATTCTAACATGACTTTTAGCATTTCTGTACATTGCTTGAACAACCTTTACCAACCACTTGTTAGCCCTTAGTTTATGCAAAGCCCACCAAACAATTTTAAATTTAAACTGTCACTAAATGTGCTGTTAATTCTAACATGACTTTGAGCATTTCTGTACATCGCTTGAACAACCTTCACCAACCACTTGTTAGCCCCTAGTTTATGCAAAGCCCACCAAATAATTGTAATTTAAACTGTCACTAAATGTGCTGTTAATTCTACCATGACTTTGAGCATTTCTGTACATTGCTTGAACAACCTTCACCAACCACTTGTTAGCCCCTAGTTTATGCAAAGCCTACCAAACAATTTTGAATTTAAACTGTCACTAAATGTGCTGTTAATTCTAACATGACTTTGAGCATTTCTGTACATTGCTTGAACAACCTTCACCAACCACTTGTTAGCCCCTAGTTTATGCAAAGCCCACCAAACAATTTTGAATTTAAACTGTCACTAAATGTGTTGTTAATTCTAACATGACTTTTAGCATTTCTGTACATTGCTTGAACAACCTTTACCAACCACTTGTTAGCCCCTTGTTTATGCAAAGTCCACCAAACAATTATAAATTTAAACTGTCACTAAATGTGCTGTTAATTCTAACATGACTTTGAGCATTTCTGTACATTGCTTGAACAACCTTCACCAACCACTTGTTAGCCCCTAGTTTATGCAAAGCCCACCAAACAATTTTAAATTTAAACTGTCACTAAATGTGCTGTTAATTCTAACATGACTTTGAGCATTTCTGTACATTGCTTGAACAACCTTTACCAACCACTTGTTAGCCCCTAGTTTATGCAAAGCCCACCAAACAATTTTAAATTTAAACTGTCACTAAATGTGCTGTTAATTCTAACATGACTTTGAGCATTTCTGTACATTGCTTGAACAAATTTCACCAACCACTTGTTAGCCACTAGTTTATGCAAAGCCCACCAAACAATTTTAAATTAAAACTGTCACTAAATGTGCTGTTAATTCTAACATGACATTTAGCATTTCTGTACATTGCTTGAACAACCTTTACCAACCACTTGTTAGCCCCTAGTTTATGCAAAGCCCACCAAACAATGTTAAATTTAAACTGTCACTAAATGTGCTGTTAATTCTAACATGACTTTGAGCATTTCTTTACATCGCTTGAACAACCTTCACCAACCACTTGTTAGCCCCTAGTTTATGCAAAGCCCACCAAATAATTGTAACTTAAACTGTCACTAAATGTGCTGTTAATTCTAACATGACTTTGAGCATTTCTGTACATTGCTTGAACAACCTTCACCAACCACTTGTTAGCCCCTAGTTTATGCAAAGCCTACCAAACAATTTTGAATTTAAACTGTCACTAAATGTGCTGTTAATTCTAACATGACTTTGAGCATTTCTGTACATTGCTTGAACAACCTTCACCAACCACTTGTTAGCCCCTAGTTTATGCAAAGCCCACCAAACAATTTTGAATTTAAACTGTCACTAAATGTGCTGTTAATTCTAACATGACTTTTAGCATTTCTGTACATTGCTTGAACAACCTTCACCAACCACTTGTTAGCCCCTAGTTCATGCAAAGTCCACCAAACAATTATAAATTTAAACTGTCACTAAATGTGCTGTTAATTCTAACATGACTTTGAGCATTTCTGTACAGTGCTAAACAACCTTCACCAACCACTTGTTAGCCCCTAGTTTATGCAAAGCCCACCAAACAATTTTAAATTTAAACTGTCACTAAATGTGCTGTTAATTCTAACATGACTTTGAGCATTTCTGTACATTGCTTGAACAACCTTCACCAACCACTTGTTAGCCCCTAGTTTATGCAAAGCCCACCAAACAATTTTAAATTTAAACTTTCACTAAATGTGTTGTTAATTCTAACATGACTTTTAGCATTTCTGTACATTGCTTGAACAACCTTTACCAACCACTTGTTAGCCCCTAGTTTATGCAAAGTCAACCAAACAATTTTAAATTTAAACTGTCACTAAATGTGCTGTTAATTCTAACATGACTTTGAGCATTTCTGTACATTGCTTGAACAACCTTCACCAACCACTTGTTAGCACCTAGTTTATGCAAAGCCCACCAAACAATTTTAAATTTAAACTGTCACTAAATGTGCTGTTAATTCTAACATGACTTTGAGCATTTCTGTACATTGCTTGAACAACCTTCACCAACCACTTGTTAGCCCATAGTTCATGCAAAGCCCACCAAACAATTTTAAATTAAAACTGTCACTAAATGTGCTGTTAATTCTAACATGACTTTGAGCATTTCTGTACATTGCTTGAACAACCTTCACCAACCACTTGTTAGCCCCTAGTTTATGCAAAGCCCACCAAACAATTTTAAATTTAAACTGTCACTAAATGTGTTGTTAATTCTAACATGACTTTTAGCATTTCTGTACATTGCTTGAACAACCTTTACCAACCACTTGTTAGCCCCTAGTTTATGCAAAGTCCACCAAACAATTTTAAATTTAAACTGTCATTAAATGTGCTGTTAATTCTAACATGACTTTGAGCATTTCTGTACAGTGCTAAACAACCTTCACCAACCACTTGTTAGCCCCTAGTTTATGCAAAGCCCACCAAACAATTTTAAATTTAAACTGTCACTAAATGTGCTGTTAATTCTAACATGACTTTGAGCATTTCTGTACATTGCTTGAACAACCTTCACCAACCACTTGTTAGCCCCTAGTTTATGCAAAGCCCACCAAACAATTTTAAATTTAAACTTTCACTAAATGTGTTGTTAATTCTAACATGACTTTTAGCATTTCTGTACATTGCTTGAACAACCTTTACCAACCACTTGTTAGCCCCTAGTTTATGCAAAGTCAACCAAACAATTTTAAATTTAAACTGTCACTAAATGTGCTGTTAATTCTAACATGACTTTGAGCATTTCTGTACATTGCTTGAACAACCTTCACCAACCACTTGTTAGCACCTAGTTTATGCAAAGCCCACCAAACAATTTTAAATTTAAACTGTCACTAAATGTGCTGTTAATTCTAACATGACTTTGAGCATTTCTGTACATTGCTTGAACAACCTTCACCAACCACTTGTTAGCCCATAGTTCATGCAAAGCCCACCAAACAATTTTAAATTAAAACTGTCACTAAATGTGCTGTTAATTCTAACATGACTTTGAGCATTTCTGTACATTGCTTGAACAACCTTCACCAACCACTTGTTAGCCCCTAGTTTATGCAAAGCCCACCAAACAATTTTAAATTTAAACTGTCACTAAATGTGTTGTTAATTCTAACATGACTTTTAGCATTTCTGTACATTGCTTGAACAACCTTTACCAACCACTTGTTAGCCCCTAGTTTATGCAAAGTCCACCAAACAATTTTAAATTTAAACTGTCATTAAATGTGCTGTTAATTCTAACATGACTTTGAGCATTTCTGTACATTGCTTGAACAACCTCTACCAACCACTTGTTAGCCCCTAGTTTATGCAAAGCCCACCAAACAATTTTAAATTTAAACTGTCACTAAATTTGTTGTTAATTCTAACATGACTTTTAGCATTTCTGTACATTGCTTGAACAACCTTTACCAACCACTTGTTAGCCCCTAGTTTATGCAAAGTCCACCAAACAATTTTAAATTTAAACTGTCACTAAATGTGCTGTTAATTCTAACATGACTTTGAACATTTCTGTACATTGCTTGAACAACCTTCACCAACCACTTGTTAGCCCCTAGTTTATGCAAAGCCCACCAAACAATTTTAAATTTAAACTGTCACTAAATGTGCTGTTAATTCTAACATGACTTTGAGCATTTCTGTACATTGCTTGAACAATCTTCACCAACCACTTGTTAGCCCCTAGTTTATGCAAAGCCCACCAAACAATTTAAAATTTAAACTGTCACTAAATGTGCTGTTAATTCTAACATGACTTTGAGCATTTCTGTACATTGCTTGAACAACCTTCACCAACCACTTGTTAGCCCCTAGTTTATGCAAAGCCCACCAAACAATTTTAAATTTAAACTGTCACTAAAAATGCTGTTAATTCTAACATGCCTTTGAGCATTTCTGTACATTGCTTGAACAACCTTCACCAACCACTTGTTAGCCCCTAGTTTATGCAAAGCCCACAAAACAATTTTAAATTTAAACTGTCACTAAATGTGCTGTTAATTCTAACATGACTTTTAGCATTTCTGTACATTGCTTGAACAACCTTCACCAACCACTTGTTAGCCCCTAGTTTATGCACCGCCCACCAAACAATTTTAAATTTAACCTGTCACCAAATGTGCTGTTAATTCTAACATGACTTTTAGCATTTCTGTACATTGCTTGAACAACCTTTACCAACCACTTGTTTGCCCCTAGTTTATGCAAAGCCAACAAACAATTTTAAATTTAAACTGTCACTAAATGTGCTGTTAATTCTAACATGACTTTGAGCATTTCTGTACATTGCTTGAACAACCTTCACCAACCTCTTGTTAGCCCCTAGTTTATGCAAAGCCCACCAAACAATTTTAAATTTAAGCTGTCACTAAATGTGCTGGTAATTCTAACATGACTTTGAGCATTTCTGTACATTGCTTGAACAACCTTTACCAACCACTTGTTAGCCCCTAGTTTATGCAAAGCCCACCAAACAATTTTAAATTCAAGCTGTCACTAAATGTGCTGTTAATTCTAACATGACTTTGAGCATTTCTGTACATTGCTTGAACAACCTTTACCAACCACTTGTTAGCCCCTAGTTTATGCAAAGCCCACCAAACAATTTTAAATTTAACCTGTCACTAAATGTGCTGTTAATTCTAACATGACTTTGAGCATTTCTGTACATTGCTTGAACAAATTTCACCAACCACTTGTTAGCCCCTAGTTTATGCAAAGCCCACCAAACAATTTTAAATTAAAACTGTCACTAAATGTGCTGTAAATTCTAACATGACTTTGAGCATTTCTGTACATTGCTTGAACAACCTTCACCAACAACTTGTTAGCCCCTAGTTTATGCACCGCCCACCAAACAATTTTAAATTTAAGCTGTCACCAAATGTACTGTTAATTCTAACATGACTTTTAGCATTTCTGTACATTGCTTGAACAACCTTTACCAACCACTTGTTAGCCCCTAGTTTCTGCAAAGCCAACCAAACAATTTTAAATTTAAACTGTCACTAAATGTGCTGTTAATTCTAACATGACTTTGAGCATTTCTGTACATTGCTTGAACAACCTTCACCAACCACTTGTTAGCCCCTAGTTTATGCAAAGCCCACCAAACAATTTTAAATTTAAGCTGTCACTAAATGTGCTGGTAATTCTAACATGACTTTGAGCATTTCTGTACATTGCTTGAACAACCTTTACCAACCACTTGTAAGCCCCTAGTTTATGCAAAGCCCACCAAACAATTTTAAATTTAAGCTGTCACTAAATGTGCTGTTAATTCTAACATGACTTTGAGCATTTCTGTACATTGCTTGAACAACCTTTACCAACCACTTGTTAGCCCCTAGTTTATGCAAAGCCCACCAAACAATGTTAAATTTAAACTGTCACTAAATGTGCTGTTAATTCTAACATGACTTTGAGCATTTCTGTACATTGCTTGAACAAATTTCACCAACCACTTGTTAGCCCCTAGTTTATGCAAAGCCCACCAAACAATTTTAAATTAAAACTGTCACTAAATGTGCTGTTAATTCTAACATGACTTTTAGCATTTCTGTACATTGCTTGAACAACCTTTACCAACCACTTGTTAGCCCCTAGTTTATGCAAAGCCCACCAAACAATTTGAAATTTAAACTGTCATTAAATGTGCTGTTAATTCTAACATGACTTTGAGCATTTCTGTACATTGCTTGAACAACCTTTACCAACCACTTGTTAGCCCCTAGTTTATGCAAAGCCCACCAAACAATTTTAAATTTAAACTGTCACTAAATTTGTTGTTAATTCTAACATGACTTTTAGCATTTCTGTACATTGCTTGAACAACCTTTACCAACCACTTGTTAGCCCCTAGTTTATGCAAAGTCCACCAAACAATTTTAAATTTAAACTGTCACTAAATGTGCTGTTAATTCTAACATGACTTTGAACATTTCTGTACATTGCTTGAACAACCTTCACCAACCACTTGTTAACCCCTAGTTTATGCAAAGCCCACCAAACAATTTTAAATTTAAACTGTCACTAAATGTGCTGTTAATTCTAACATGACTTTGAGCATTTCTGTACATTGCTTGAACAACCTTCACCAACCACTTGTTAGCCCCTAGTTTATGCAAAGCCCACCAAACAATTTAAAATTTAAACTGTCACTAAATGTGCTGTTAATTCTAACATGACTTTGAGCATTTCTGTACATTGCTTGAACAACCTTCACCAACCACTTGTTAGCCCCTAGTTTATGCAAAGCCCACCAAACAATTTTAAATTTAAACTGTCACTAAAAATGCTGTTAATTCTAACATGCCTTTGAGCATTTCTGTACATTGCTTGAACAACCTTCACCAACCACTTGTTAGCCCCTAGTTTATGCAAAGCCCACAAAACAATTTTAAATTTAAACTGTCACTAAATGTGCTGTTAATTCTAACATGACTTTTAGCATTTCTGTACATTGCTTGAACAACCTTCACCAACCACTTGTTAGCCCCTAGTTTATGCACCGCCCACCAAACAATTTTAAATTTAACCTGTCACCAAATGTGCTGTTAATTCTAACATGACTTTTAGCATTTCTGTACATTGCTTGAACAACCTTTACCAACCACTTGTTTGCCCCTAGTTTATGCAAAGCCAACCAAACAATTTTAAATTTAAACTGTCACTAAATGTGCTGTTAATTCTAACATGACTTTGAGCATTTCTGTACATTGCTTGAACAACCTTCACCAACCACTTGTTAGCCCCTAGTTTATGCAAAGCCCACCAAACAATTTTAAATTTAAGCTGTCACTAAATGTGCTGGTAATTCTAACATGACTTTGAGCATTTCTGTACATTGCTTGAACAACCTTTACCAACCACTTGTTAGCCCCTAGTTTATGCAAAGCCCACCAAACAATTGTAAATTTAAGCTGTCACTAAATGTGCTGTTAATTCTAACATGACTTTGAGCATTTCTGTACATTGCTTGAACAACCTTTACCAACCACTTGTTAGCCCCTAGTTTATGCAAAGCCCACCAAACAATTTTAAATTTAACCTGTCACTAAATGTGCTGTTAATTCTAACATGACTTTGAGCATTTCTGTACATTGCTTGAACAAATTTCACCAACCACTTGTTAGCCCCTAGTTTATGCAAAGCCCACCAAACAATTTTAAATTAAAACTGTCACTAAATGTGCTGTAAATTCTAACATGACTTTGAGCATTTCTGTACATTGCTTGAACAACCTTCACCAACAACTTGTTAGCCCCTAGTTTATGCACCGCCCACCAAACAATTTTAAATTTAAGCTGTCACCAAATGTACTGTTAATTCTAACATGACTTTTAGCATTTCTGTACATTGCTTGAACAACCTTTACCAACCACTTGTTAGCCCCTAGTTTCTGCAAAGCCAACCAAACAATTTTAAATTTAAACTGTCACTAAATGTGCTGTTAATTCTAACATGACTTTGAGCATTTCTGTACATTGCTTGAACAACCTTCACCAACCACTTGTTAGCCCCTAGTTTATGCAAAGCCCACCAAACAATTTTAAATTTAAGCTGTCACTAAATGTGCTGGTAATTCTAACATGACTTTGAGCATTTCTGTACATTGCTTGAACAACCTTTACCAACCACTTGTAAGCCCCTAGTTTATGCAAAGCCCACCAAACAATTTTAAATTTAAGCTGTCACTAAATGTGCTGTTAATTCTAACATGACTTTGAGCATTTCTGTACATTGCTTGAACAACCTTTACCAACCACTTGTTAGCCCCTAGTTTATGCAAAGCCCACCAAACAATGTTAAATTTAAACTGTCACTAAATGTGCTGTTAATTCTAACATGACTTTGAGCATTTCTGTACATTGCTTGAACAACCTTCACCAACCACTTGTTAGCCCCTAGTTTATGCAAAGCCCACCAAACAATTTTAAAGTAAAACTGTCACTAAATGTGCTGTTAATTCTAACATGACTTTTAGCATTTCTGTACATTGCTTGAACAACCTTTACCAACCACTTGTTAGCCCCTAGTTTATGCAAAGCCCACCAAACAATTTGAAATTTAAACTGTCACTTAATGTGCTTTTAATTCTAACATGACTTTGAGCATTTCTGTACATCGCTTGAACAACCTTCACCAACCACTTGTTAACCCTAGTTTATGCAAAGCCAACCAAACAATTTTAAATTTAAACTGTCACTAAATGTGCTGTTAATTCTAACATGACTTTGAGCATTTCTGTACATTGCTTGAACAACCTTCACCAACCACTTGTTAGCCCCTAGTTTATGCAAAGCCCACCAAACAATTTTAAATTTAAGCTGTCACTAAATGTGCTGGTAATTCTAACATGACTTTGAGCATTTCTGTACATTGCTTGAACAACCTTTACCAACCACTTGTAAGCCCCTAGTTTATGCAAAGCCCACCAAACAATTTTAAATTTAAGCTGTCACTAAATGTGCTGTTAATTCTAACATGACTTTGAGCATTTCTGTACATTGCTTGAACAACCTTTACCAACCACTTGTTAGCCCCTAGTTTATGCAAAGCCCACCAAACAATGTTAAATTTAAACTGTCACTAAATGTGCTGTTAATTCTAACATGACTTTGAGCATTTCTGTACATTGCTTGAACAAATTTCACCAACCACTTGTTAGCCCCTAGTTTATGCAAAGCCCACCAAACAATTTTAAATTAAAACTGTCACTAAATGTGCTGTTAATTCTAACATGACTTTTAGCATTTCTGTACATTGCTTGAACAACCTTTACCAACCACTTGTTAGCCCCTAGTGTATGCAAAGCCCACCAAACAATTTGAAATTTAAACTGTCACTTAATGTGCTGTTAATTCTAACATGACTTTGAGCATTTCTGTACATTGCTTGAACAACCTTCACCAACCACTTGTTAGCCCCTAGTTTATGCAAAGCCCACCAAACAATTTTAAATTTAAACTGTCACTAAATGTGCTGTTAATTCTAACATGACTTTGAGCATTTCTGTACATTGCTTGAACAACCTTCACCAACCACTTGTTAGCCCCTAGTTTATGCAAAGCCCACCAAACAATTTTAAATTTAAACTGTCACTAAATGTGCTGTTAATTCTAACATGACTTTGAGCATTTCTGTACATTGCTTGAACAACCTTCACCAACCACTTGTTAGCCCCTAGTTTATGCAAAGCCCACCAAACAATTTTAAATTTAAACTGTCACTAAATGTGCTGTTAATTCTAACATGACTTTGAGCATTTCTGTACATTGCTTGAACAATCTTCACCAACCACTTGTTTGCCCCTAGTTTATGCAAAGCCCACCAAACAATTTTAAATTTAAACTGTCACAAAATGCGCTGTTAATTCTAACATGACTTTGAGCATTTCTGTACATTGCTTGAACAACCTTCACCAACCACTTTTTAGCCCCTAGTTTATGCAAAGCCCACCAAACAATTTTAAATTTAAACTGTCACTAAATGTGCTGTTAATTCTAACATGACTTTGAGCATTTCTGTACATTGCTTGAACAACCTTCACCAACAACTTGTTTGCCCCTAGTTTATGCAAAGCCCACCAAACAATTTTAAATTTAAACTGTCACTAAATGTGCTGTTAATTCTAACATGATTTTGAGCATTTCTGTACATTGCTTGAACAACCTTCACCAACCACTTGTTAGCTCCTAGTTTATGCAAAGCCCACCAAACAATTTTAAATTTAAGCTGTCACCAAATGTGCTGTTAATTCTAACATGACTTTTAGCATTTCTGTACATTGCTTGAACAACCTTTACCAACCACTTGTTAGCCCTAGTTTATGCAAAGCCCACCAAACAATTTTAAATTTAAACTGTCACTAAATGTGCTGTTAATTCTAACATGACTTTGAGCATTTCTGTACATTGCTTGAACAACCTTCACCAACAACTTGTTAGCCCCTAGTTTATGCAAAGCCCACCAAACAATTTTAAATTTAAACTGTCACTAAATGTGCTGTTAATTCTAACATGACTTTTAGCATTTCTGTACATTGCTTGAACAACCTTCACCAACCACTTGTTAGCCCCTAGTTTATGCACCGCCCACCAAACAATTTTAAATTTAAGCTGTCACCAAATGTGCTGTTAATTCTAACATGACTTTTAGCATTTCTGTACATTGCTTGAACAACCTTTACCAACCACTTGTTAGCCCTAGTTTATGCAAAGCCCACCAAACAATTTTAAATTTAAGCTGTGACTAAATGTGCTGGTAATTCTAACATGACTTGAGCATTTCTGTACATTGCTTGAACAACCTTTACCAACCACTTGTTAGCCCCTAGTTTATGCAAAGCCCACCAAACAATTTTAAATTTAAGCTGTCACTAAATGTGCTGTTAATTCTAACATGACTTTTAGCATTTCTGTACATTGCTTGAACAACCTTCACCAACAACTTGTTAACCCGTAGTTTATGCAAAGCCCACCAAACAATTTAAAATTTAAGCTGTCACTAAATGTGCTGTTAATTCTAACATGACTTTGAAAATTTCTGTACATTGCTTGAACAACCTTTACCAACCATTTGTTAGCCCCTAGTTTATGCAAAGCCCACCAAACAATTTTAAATTTAAACTGTCACTAAATGTGCTGTTAATTCTAACATGACTTTGAGCATTTCTGTACATTGCTTGAACAAATTTCACCAACCACTTGTTAGCCCCTAGTTTATGCAAAGCCCACCAAAGTATTTTAAATTAAAACTGTCACTAAATGTGCTGTTAATTCTAACATGACTTTTAGCATTTCTGTACATTGCTTAGACAACCTTTACCAACCACTTGTTAGCCCCTAGTTTATGCAAAGCCCACCAAACAATTTTAAATTTAAGCTGTCACCAAATGTGCTGTTAATTCTAACATGACTTTGAGCATTTCTGTACATCGCTTGAACAACCTTCACCAACCACTTGTTAGCCCCTAGTTTATGCAAAGCCCACCAAATAATTTTAAATTTAAACTGTCACTAAATGTGCTGGTAATTCTAACATGACTTTGAGCATTTCTGTACATTGCTTGAACAACCTTTACCAACCACTTGTTAGCCCCTAGTTTATGCAAAGCCCACCAAACAATTTTAAATTTAAGCTGTCACTAAATGTGCTGTTAATTCTAACATGACTTTTAGCATTTCTATACATTGCTTGAACAACCTTCACCAACCACTTGTTAGCCCCTAGTTTATGCAAAGCCCACCAAACAATTTTAAATTTAAACTGTCACTAAATGTGCTGTTAATTCTAACATGACTTTGAGCATTTCTGTACATTGCTTGAACAACCTTCACCAACCACTTGTTAGCCCCTAGTTTATGCAAAGCCCACCAAACAATTTTAAATTTAAACTGTCTCTAAATGTGCTGTTAATTCTAACATGACTTTGAGCATTTCTGTACATTGCTTGAACAACCTTCACCAACCACTTGTTAGCCACTAGTTTATGCAAAGCCCACCAAATAATTTTAAATTTAAACTGTCACTAAATGTGCTGGTAATTCTAACATGACTTTGAGCATTTCTGTACATTGCTTGAACAACCTTTACCAACCACTTGTTAGCCCCTAGTTTATGCAAAGCCCACCAAACAATTTTAAATTTAAGCTGTCACTAAATGTGCTGTTAATTCTAACATGACTTTTAGCATTTCTGTACATTGCTTGAACAACCTTCACCAACCACTTGTTAGCCCCTAGTTTATGCACCGCCCACCAAACAATTTTAAATTTAAGCTGTCACCAAATGTGCTGTTAATTCTAACATGACTTTTAGCATTTCTGTACATTGCTTGAACAACCTTTACCAACCACTTGTTAGCCCCTAGTTTATGCAAAGCCAACCAAACAATTTTAAATTTAAACTGTCACTAAATGTGCTGGTAATTCTAACATGACTTTGAGCATTTCTGTACATTGCTTGAACAACCTTCACCAACCACTTGTTAGCCCCTAGTTTATGCAAAGCCCACCAAACAATTTTAAATTTAAACTGTCACTAAATGTGCTGTTAATTCTAACATGACTTTGAGCAT
The DNA here is from genome assembly GCA_963556195.1 of Sepiola atlantica. Taxonomy (NCBI): domain Eukaryota; kingdom Metazoa; phylum Mollusca; class Cephalopoda; order Sepiida; family Sepiolidae; genus Sepiola; species Sepiola atlantica. The sequence continues at coordinate 97,542,576 of OY744535.1, forward strand.
TTCTGTACATTGCTTGAACAACCTTCACCAACCACTTGTTAGCCCCTAGTTTATGCAAAGCCAACCAAACAATTTTAAATTTAAACTGTCACTAAATGTGTTGTTAATTCTAACATGACTTTGAGCATTTCTGTACATTGCTTGAACAACCTTCACCAACAACTTGTTAGCCCCTAGTTTATGCAAAGCCCACCAAACAATTTAAAATTTAAACTGTCACTAAATGTGCTGTTAATTCTAACATGACTTTGAGCATTTCTGTACATTGCTTTAACAACCTTTCCCAACCACTTGTTAGCCCCTAGTTTATGCAAAGCCAACCAAACAATTTTAAATTTAAACTGTCACTAAATGTGTTGTTAATTCTAACATGACTTTTAGCATTTCTGTACATTGCTTGAACAACCTTTACCAACCACTTGTTAGCCCCTAGTTTATGCAAAGTCCACCAAACAATTTTAAATTTAAACTGTCATTAAATGTGCTGTTTATTCTAACATGACTTTGAGCATTTCTGTACATTGCTTGAACAACCTTCACCAACCACTTGTTAGCCCCTAGTTTATGCAAAGCCCACCAAACAATTTAAAATTTAAACTGTCACTAAATGTGCTGTTAATTCTAACATGACTTTGAGCATTTCTGTACATTGCTTGAACAACCTTCACCAACAACTTGTTAGCCCCTAGTTTATGCAAAGCCCACCAAACAATTTACAATTTAAACTGTCACTAAATGTGCTGTTAATTCTAACATGACTTTGAGCATTTCTGTACATTGCTTGAACAACCTTCACCAACCACTTGTTAGCCCCTAGTTTATGCAAAGCCCACCAAACAATTTTAAATTTAAACTGTCACAAATTGCGCTGTTAATTCTAACATGACTTTTAGCATTTCTGTACATTGCTTGAACAACCTTCACCAACCACTTGTTAGCCCCTAGTTTATGCAAAGCCCACCAAACAATTTAAAATTTAAACTGTCACTAAATGTGCTGTTAATTCTAACATGACTTTGAGCATTTCTGTACATTGCTTGAACAACCTTCACCAACAACTTGTTAGCCCCTAGTTTATGCAAAGCCCACCAAACAATTTAAAATTTAAACTGTCACTAAATGTGCTGTTAATTCTAACATGACTTTGAGCATTTCTGTACATTGCTTGAACAACCTTCACCAACCACTTGTTAGCCCCTAGTTTATGCAAAGCCCACAAAACAATTTTAAATTTAAACTGTCACTAAATGTGCTGTTAATTCTAACATGACTTTTAGCATTTCTGTACATTGCTTGAACAACCTTCACCAACCACTTGTTAGCCCCTAGTTTATGCATCGCCCACCAAACAATTTTAAATTTAACCTGTCACCAAATGTGCTGTTAATTCTAACATGACTTTTAGCATTTCTGTACATTGCTTGAACAACCTTTACCAACCACTTGTTTGCCCCTAGTTTATGCAAAGCCAACCAAACAATTTTAAATTTAAACTGTCACTAAATGTGCTGTTAATTCTAACATGACTTTGAGCATTTCTGTACATTGCTTGAACAACCTTCACCAACCACTTGTTAGCCCCTAGTTTATGCAAAGCCCACCAAACAATTTTAAATTTAAGCTGTCACTAAATGTGCTGGTAATTCTAACATGACTTTGAGCATTTCTGTACATTGCTTGAACAACCTTTACCAACCACTTGTTAGCCCCTAGTTTATGCAAAGCCCACCAAACAATTTTAAATTTAAGCTGTCACTAAATGTGCTGTTAATTCTAACATGACTTTGAGCATTTCTGTACATTGCTTGAACAACCTTTACCAACCACTTGTTAGCCCCTAGTTTATGCAAAGCCAACCAAACAATTTTAAATTTAACCTGTCACTAAATGTGCTGTTTATTCTAACATGACTTTGAGCATTTCTGTACATTGCTTGAACAAATTTCACCAACCACTTGTTAGCCCCTAGTTTATGAAAAGCCCACCAAACAATTTTAAATTAAAACTGTCACTAAATGTGCTGTAAATTCTAACATGACTTTTAGCATTTCTGTACATTGCTTGAACAACCTTTACCAACCACTTGTTAGCCCCTAGTTTATGCAAAGCCCACCAAACAATTTTAAATTTAAACTGTCACTAAATGTGCTGTTAATTCTAACATGACTTTGAGCATTTCTGTACATCGCTTGAACAACCTTCACACACCACTTGTTAGCCCCTAGTTTATGCAAAGCCCACCAAATAATTTTACATTTAAACTGTCACTAAATGTGCTGTTAATTCTAACATGACTTTGAGCATTTCTGTACATTGCTTGAACAACCTTCACCAACCACTTGTTAGCCCCTAGTTTATGCAAAGCCCACCAAACAATTTTAAATTTAAACTGTCACTAAATGTGCTGTTAATTCTAACATGACTTTGAGCATTTCTGTACATTGCTTGAACAACCTTCACCAACCACTTGTTAGCCCCTAGTTTATGCAAAGCCCACCAAACAATTTTAAATTTAAACTGTCACAAAATGCGCTGTTAATTCTAACATTACTTTGAGCATTTCTGTACATTGCTTGAACAACCTTCACCAACCACTTGTTAGCCCCTAGTTTATGCAAAGCCCACCAAACAATTTAAAATTTAAACTGTCACTAAATGTGCTGTTAATTCTAACATGACTTTGAGCATTTCTGTACATTGCTTGAACAACCTTCACCAACCACTTGTTAGCCCCTAGTTTATGCAAAGCCCACCAAACAATTTTAAATTTAAACTGTCACTAAATGTGCTGTTAATTCTAACATGACTTTGAGCATTTCTGTACATTGCTTGAACAACCTTCACCAACCACTTGTTAGCTCCTAGTTTATGCAAAGCCCACCAAACAATTTTAAATTTAAACTGTCACTAAATGTGCTGTTAATTCTAACATGACTTTGAGCATTTCTGTACATTGCTTGAACAACCTTCACCAACCACTTGTTAGCCCCTAGTTTATGCAAAGCCCACCAAACAATTTTAAATTTACACTGTCACTAAATGTGCTGTTAATTCTAACATGACTTTGAGCATTTCTGTACATTGCTTGAACAACCTTCACCAACCACTTGTTAGCCCCTAGTTTATGCAAAGCCCACCAAACAATTTAAAATTTAAACTGTCACTAAATGTGCTGTTAATTCTAACATGACTTTGAGCATTTCTGTACATTGCTTGAACAACCTTCACCAACCACTTGTTAGCCCCTAGTTTATGCAAAGCCCACCAAACAATTTAAAATTAAAACTGTCACTAAATGTGCTGTTAATTCTAACATGACTTTGAGCATTTCTGTACATTGCTTGAACAACCTTCACCAACCACTTGTTAGCCCCTAGTTTATGCAAAGCCCACCAAACAATTTTAAATTTAAACTGTCACTAAATGTGCTGTTAATTCTAACATGACTTTGAGCATTTCTGTACATTGCTTGAACAACCTTCACCAACCACTTGTTAGCCCCTAGTTTATGCAAAGCCCACCAAACAATTTTAAATTTAAACTGTCACTAAATGTGCTGTTAATTCTAACATGACTTTGAGCATTTCTGTACATTGCTTGAACAACCTTCACCAACCACTTGTTAGCCCCTAGTTTATGCAAAGCCCACCAAACAATTTAAAATTAAAACTGTCACTAAATGTGCTGTTAATTCTAACATGACTTTGAGCATTTCTGTACATTGCTTGAACAACCTTCACCAACCACTTGTTAGCCCAAAGTTTATGCAAAGCCCACCAAACAATTTTAAATTTAAACTGTCACTAAATGTGCTGTTAATTCTAACATGACTTTGAGCATTTCTGTACATTGCTTGAACAACCTTCACCAACCACTTGTTAGCCCCTAGTTTATGCAAAGCCCACCAAACAATTTTAAATTTAAACTGTCACTAAATGTGCTGTTAATTCTAACATGACTTTGAGCATTTCTGTACATTGCTTGAACAACCTTCACCAACAACTTGTTTGCCCCTCGTTTATGCAAAGCCCACCAAACAATTTTAAATTTAAACTGTCACTAAATGTGCTGTTAATTCTAACATGACTTTGAGCATTTCTGTACATTGCTTGAACAACCTTCACCAACCACTTGTTAGCCCCTAGTTTATGCAAAGCCCACCAAACAATTTAAAATTTAAACTGTCACTAAATGTGCTGTTAATTCTAACATGACTTTGAGCATTTCTGTACATTGCTTGAACAACCTTCACCAACCACTTGTTAGCCCCTAGTTTATGCAAAGCCCACCAAACAATTTAAAATTAAAACTGTCACTAAATGTGCTGTTAATTCTAACATGACTTTGAGCATTTCTGTACATTGCTTGAACAACCTTCACCAACCACTTGTTAGCCCCTAGTTTATGCAAAGCCCACCAAACAATTTTAAATTTAAACTGTCACTAAATGTGCTGTTAATTCTAACATGACTTTGAGCATTTCTGTACATTGCTTGAACAACCTTCACCAACCACTTGTTAGCCCCTAGTTTATGTAAAGCCCACCAAACAATTTTAAATTTAAACTGTCACTAAATGTGCTGTTAATTCTAACATGACTTTGAGCATTTCTGTACATTGCTTGAACAACCTTCACCAACCACTTGTTAGCCCCTAGTTTATGCAAAGCCCACCAAACAATTTAAAATTTAAACTGTCACTAAATGTGCTGTTAATTCTAACATGACTTTGAGCATTTCTGTACATTGCTTGAACAACCTTCACCAACCACTTGTTAGCCCCTAGTTTATGCAAAGCCCACCAAACAATTTTAAATTTAAACTGTCACTAAATGTGCTGTTAATTCTAACATGACTTTGAGCATTTCTGTACATTGCTTGAACAACCTTCACCAACCACTTGTTAGCCCCTAGTTTATGCAAAGCCCACCAAACAATTTAAAATTAAAACTGTCACTAAATGTGCTGTTAATTCTAACATGACTTTGAGCATTTCTGTACATTGCTTGAACAACCTTCACCAACCACTTGTTAGCCCAAAGTTTATGCAAAGCCCACCAAACAATTTTAAATTTAAACTGTCACTGAATGTGCTGTTTATTCTAACATGACTTTGAGCATTTCTGTACATTGCTTGAACAACCTTCACCAACCACTTGTTAGCCCCTAGTTTATGCAAAGCCCACCAAACAATTTTAAATTTAAACTGTCACTAAATGTGCTGTTAATTCTAACATGACTTTGAGCATTTCTGTACATTGCTTGAACAACCTTCACCAACAACTTGTTTGCCCCTCGTTTATGCAAAGCCCACCAAACAATTTAAAATTTAAACTGTCACTAAATGTGCTGTTAATTCTAACATGACTTTGAGCATTTCTGTACATTGCTTGAACAACCTTCACCAACAACTTGTTAGCTCCTAGTTTATGCAAAGCCCACCAAACAATTTTAAATTTAAACTGTCACTAAATGTGCTGTTAATTCTAACATGACTTTGAGTATTTCTGTACATTGCTTGAACAACCTTCACCAACAACTTGTTAGCCCCTAGTTTATGAAAAGCCCACCAAACAATTTTAAATTTAAACTGTCACTAAATGTGCTGTTAATTCTAACATGACTTTGAGCATTTCTGTACATTGCTTGAACAACCTTCACCAACAACTTGTTAGCTCCTAGTTTATGCAAAGCCCACCAAACAATTTTAAATTTAAACTGTCACTAAATGTGCTGTTAATTCTAACATGACTTTGAGCATTTCTGTACATTGCTTGAACAACCTTCACCAACCACTTGTTAGCCCCTAGTTTATGCAAAGCCCACCAAACAATTTTAAATTTAAACTGTCACTAAATGTGCTGTTAATTCTAACATGACTTTGAGCATTTCTGTACATTGCTTGAACAACCTTCACCAACAACTTGTTAGCTCCTAGTTTCTGCAAAGCCCACCAAACAATTTAAAATTTAAACTGTCACTAAATGTGCTGTTAATTCTAACATGACTTTGAGCATTTCTGTACATTGCTTGAACAACCTTCACCAACCACTTGTTAGCCCCTAGTTTATGCAAAGCCCACCAAACAATTTAAAATTTAAACTGTCACTAAATGTGCTGTTAATTCTAACATGACTTTGAGCATTTCTGTACATTGCTTGAACAACCTTCACCAACCACTTGTTAGCCCCTAGTTTATGCAAAGCCCACCAAACAATTTAAAATTTAAACTGTCACTAAATGTGCTGTTAATTCTAACATGACTTTGAGCATTTCTGTACATTGCTTGAACAACCTTCACCAACCACTTGTTAGCCCCTAGTTTATGCAAAGCCCACCAAACAATTTTAAATTTAAACTGTCACTAAATGTGCTGTTAATTCTAACATGACTTTGAGTATTTCTGTACATTGCTTGAACAACCTTCACCAACAACTTGTTAGCTCCTAGTTTATGCAAAGCCCACCAAACAATTTAAAATTTAAACTGTCACTAAATGTGCTGTTAATTCTAACATGACTTTGAGCATTTCTGTACATTGCTTGAACAACCTTCACCAACCACTTGTTAGCCCCTAGTTTATGCAAAGCCCACCAAACAATTTAAAATTTAAACTGTCACTAAATGTGCTGTTAATTCTAACATGACTTTGAGCATTTCTGTACATTGCTTGAACAACCTTCACCAACCACTTGTTAGCCCCTAGTTTATGCAAAGCCCACCAAACAATTTTAAATTTAAACTGTCACTAAATGTGCTGTTAATTCTAACATGACTTTGAGCATTTCTGTACATTGCTTGAACAACCTTCACCAACAACTTGTTAGCTCCTAGTTTATGCAAAGCCCACCAAACAATTTAAAATTTAAACTGTCACTAAATGTGCTGTTAATTCTAACATGACTTTGAGCATTTCTGTACATTGCTTGAACAACCTTCACCAACAACTTGTTAGCTCCTAGTTTATGCAAAGCCCACCAAACAATTTAAAATTTAAACTGTCACTAAATGTGCTGTTAATTCTAACATGACTTTGAGCATTTCTGTACATTGCTTGAACAACCTTCACCAACAACTTGTTAGCTCCTAGTTTATGCAAAGCCCACCAAACAATTTAAAATTTAAACTGTCACTAAATGTGCTGTTAATTCTAACATGACTTTGAGCATTTCTGTACATTGCTTGAACAACCTTCACCAACAACTTGTTAGCTCCTAGTTTATGCAAAGCCCACCAAACAATTTAAATTTAAACTGTCACTAAATGTGCTGTTAATTCTAACATGACTTTGAGCATTTCTGTACATTGCTTGAACAAATTTCACCAACCACCTGTTAGCCCCTAGTTTATGCAAAGCCCACCAAACAATTTAAATTTAAACTGTCACTAAATGTGCTGTTATTCTAACATGACTTTGAGCATTTCTGTAGATTGCTTGAACAACCTTCACCACAACTTGTTAGCTCCTAGTTTATGCAAAGCCCACCAAAACAATTTAAAATTTAAACTGTCACTAAATGTGCTGTTAATTCTAATATGACTTTGAGCATTTCTGTACATTGCTTGAACAAAATTTCACCAACAACTTGTTAGCTCCTAGTTTATGCAAAGCCCACCAAACAATTTAAAATTTAAACTGTCACTAAATGTGCTGTTAATTCTAACATGACTTTGAGCATTTCTGTACATTGCTTGAACAACCTTTCACCAACCACTTGTTAGCCCCTAGTTTATGCAAAGCCCACCAAACAATTTTAAAATTTAAACTGTCACAAAATGTGCTGTTAATTCTAACATGACTTTGAGCATTTCTGTACATTGCTTGAACAACCTTCACCAACAACTTGTTAGCCCTAGTTTATGCAAAGCCCACCAAACAATTTTAAATTTAAACTGTCACTAAATGTGCTGTTAATTCTAACATGACTTTGAGCATTTCTGTACATTGCTTGAACAACCTTCACCAACAACTTGTTAGCTCCTAGTTTATGCAAAGCCCACCAAACAATTTTAAATTTAAACTGTCACTAAATGTGCTGTTAATTCTAACATGACTTTGAGCATTTCTGTACATTGCTTGAACAACCTTCACCAACAACTTGTTAGCTCCTAGTTTATGCAAAGCCCACCAAACAATTTTAAAATTTAAACTGTCACTAAATGTGCTGTTAATTCTAACATGACTTTGAGCATTTCTGTACATTGCTTGAACAACCTTCACCAACAACTTGTTAGCTCCTAGTTTATGCAAGCCCACCAAACAATTTAAAATTTAAACTGTCACTAAATGTGCTGTTAATTCTAACATGACTTTGAGCATTTCTGTACATTGCTTGAACAACCTTCACCAACAACTTGTTAGCTCCTAGTTTATGAAAAGCCCACCAAACAATTTTAAATTAAACTGTCACTAAAATGTGCTGTTAATTCTAACATGACTTTGAGCATTTCTGTACATTGCATTGAACAACCTTCACCAACAACTTGTTAGCTCCTAGTTTATGCAAAGCCCACCAAACAATTTTAAATTTAAACTGTCACTAAATGTGCTGTTAATTCTAACATGACTTTGAGCATTTCTGTACATTGCTTGAACAACCTTCACCAACAAACTTGTTAGCTCCTAGTTTATGCAAAGCCCACCAAACAATTTAAATTTAAACTGTCACTAAATGTGCTGTTAATTCTAACATGACTTTGAGCATTTCTGTACATTGCTTGAACAACCTTCACCAACAACTTTGTTAGCCCTAGTTTATGCAAAGCCCACCAAACAATTTAAAATTTAAACTGTCACTAAATGTGCTGTTAATTCTAACATGACTTTGAGCATTTCTGTACATTGCTTGAACAACCTTCACCAACAACTTGTTAGCTCCTAGTTTATGCAAAGCCCACCAAACAATTTTAAATTTAAACTGTCACTAAATGTGCTGTTAATTCTAACATGACTTTGAGCATTTCTGTACATTGCTTGAACAACCTTCACCAACAACTTGTTAGCTCCTAGTTTATGCAAAGCCCACCAAACAATTTTAAATTTAAACTGTCACTAAATGTGCTGTTAATTCTAACATGCTTTGAGCATTTCTGTACATTGCTTGAACAACCTTCACCAACCACATGTTAGCTCCTAGTTTATGCAAAGCCCACCAAACAATTTTAAATTTAAACTGTCACTAAATGTGCTGTTAATTCTAACATGACTTTGAGCATTCTGTACAATGCTTGAACACTTCACCAACCACTTGTTAGCTCCTAGTTTTAGCAAAGCCCACCAAACAATTTTAAATTTAAACTGTCACTAAATGTGCTGTTAATTCTAAATGACTTTGAGCATTTCTGTACATTGCTTGAACAACCTTCACCAACCACTTGTTATGCTCCTAGTTTATTGCAAAGCCCACCAAACAATTTTAAATTTTAAACTGTCACTAAAGTGCTGTTAATTCAACATGACTTTGAGCATTTCTGTACATTGCTTGAACAACCTTCACAACCACATGTTAGCCCCTATTTTATGCAAAGCCCACCAAACAATTTAAAATTAAAACTGTCACTAAATGTGCTGTTAA